>CM053609.1:19518835-19589152 GCA_028646535.1 Procyon lotor | reverse complement strand
ACAGTGTTCAAATCCACAGACGTACACCACCAAGGGGGAAACCCTAATGTAAACTAGAATGTTTCAGTGATAGGTTCACTGACTGTAACACATATACCACTCTGGATGAGGGGGTTGGTATTCATAAGGGGTAAAGCTGCACATGTGTGAAGGCAGGGAGTATCTGGAAAATCTTTGTACCTTCCTCTCAATTTTGTTGTGAACCTAAAAAAGTAAGTCTTTTTAAAAAATAAACATTTAAATTAAAAAAAAAAAAAAAAGCAATTCAAAAGCTTTCAATTCACGAGCCTCTTAAAACATCCCGCAGGGCTATGGAATATTCCTCCTTCTGGGACACTTGGCATTGAATCTATCTCTGCTCTGCCTCCCTGGTTACCATAATGGTTTCTTTATTAATCTGAACTTGCTCCTCCCACTCATCTTTGTCTTAACCTGCAGCCAGCACCATGCATGACACAGAGTAGTTGTATGTCAAATGTTTACTGAACAAACAAAAATGGAAATAGAGAAATTCACCCCAGAGAACACGGGAATTGAATACTTAAATGCACCTGTGTACCTGTGTATACCTAGGTTAATCAATTGATCTATCTATCCATAAAACGAGCCTTTGCCTGCTTATGTATCTATCAAAACCCTTTATGTGGGGTGCCTGGGTGGCTCAGTGGGTTAAAGCCTCTGTCTTCAGCTCAGGTCATGATCTCCGGGTCCTGAGATCGAGCCCCACATCGGGCTCTCTGCTCAGTGGGGAGCCTGCTTCTCACTGTCTCTCTGCCTGCCTGTCTGCCTACTTGTGATCCCTCTCTCTGTGTCAAATAAATAAAATAAAATCTTTAAAAAAACCCTTTATGCTTTGCTTAGCTGACATACGTTAGTAGTACAATAATATTTCTCCTGGAAGCAAACGGGGGACAGTCTAGACAACTCTAGTTCTTCTGAGAATGGTCTATAAATATGTCACTATTTCCAGAGCAATGCATTTCCTATCGTTCAGCTTGCCCAATGTTGCTTAGACACTTGCTTCACTTTTGCAAATAAAAGGCAACCAACATTTATTGGCCTATCCTTTCACTGTAGTAGATAACTCCTAGAAAGAAAGGAAAATTGGACCAAATGAATTTTCAAGATAGTCAGGCTATTTTTTTAAGTGTGAGGTTAACTGGAAAAGCTTTCTACTCAATCTCATTTATTAAAAATCTAACAGCAGTATTTTGGTGTGCTTGCCACAGAACATATATGGTTTTGATGCTCATGTATTTTTCTCAAGTCTTACAACACCTCAGACCATTTTAAAATCATTCATACCCTCTTGATGAAGGGATCAAAGTAAATTATTTCAAATAATGATTTTAAATCACTGTCAGTTCTATACCATGTAATTGCTTGCTCTTTCTCACTCTCTCTCTTTAAAATGGAGGAAGGGGTCTGACTAGAGATCTTGACAGATACAAACCAATCTTATGAAATTTGACCCATACGTATCTTAGATGGAAGTGGGTCTGTACACTTCTCAAATGCCAAGGTCTGCCTAGGGATGAAGCCCAACTCTTCATAAAGGCTTCAGGGCCTTGGTCCCAGGAAGGGCCAAGATGCTGTCTAATCATATCCCACTCCCTTGGCTTTTCAAACAGCACACTAGCTCCTCATTCCCCCAATCAGGTCACATACTGGTCTTCCCAACATCCTTTGAGGATTTCCCCATGCTGTCCCACTCAGCAAACACCTGCCTATCGATCAAGTTTCAGACTAAGACCTTATCAGAGAAATATATTCCAAATGTTGCCAGCTTTCCCAAGAGGATGCCTGCCTATTAGCAGAGTCCTCATCACTCTGTGTGGCTGTCACTTACTCAGCCTCTTCCTCTGAAGCCTATGACCTCCAGACAGAAATTTCTATCAATTCCAATAGCAAAGCTTAATCCTGGGCACTGAGTAGATCTCAAAGTTACAGGAGTTCATGAAAATCCTATGATATACAAATGCAAGCACCTCTTTCTAAAATAACTTTGCAACTATATCTCTATGGAGGCACTTCTTTTTTAGTGTTAGATATAGTCTTAGACATAAGGGTAATGAATAGTGTGGAACTGATGTAAAAATAAAACTCCAGAATAAGGAACAAACGAACTAAGAAGTGATTACAGTCTTTATTTGGTCAACTGAATAATTATTTATCAAAGAAAGGGAATATAACATTTACAATTTACATTTTACAATCAGCAGCCCATAGACTGTGTAAACTGAATTCTCTTTTATTCATTTCCTCTTTTTGCCAGTGTCCCATCCCCAACTTATGGATGACATGTGTTTTTTTAAGTGAGTCATTCATAAATATAATTTTACCCCTACATAGAAAACTTTATATCATCAGAGAAAAGATGAACACTTTTAATATCTGGCAATGAAAAGAACTGATTTTTGCTACTAATTCTGGAGGGATTATTTCCAACCACAGAACGTTGCAAAGAAAAGACAGCATCTAAGTCAGCATTTTGGCAATTCCCCACCCTCAGTCTTACCCCTCTCCCTGCAAATCCAGGATCCAGTGTGCAGCAGTAAAGTACAAAGAAGCCCCCCTCCCAGCATACAAGAGTTCCTGCCATCACTGGGTCCACAAATGCCAATAAGTGCTCTTGGAACCCTGCACACTCCACTCAGGGAGCCACATCAAGGCCTGCAGCATCTCCTGGGACACTTTTATGCTAATGTACTCCAGTATTCCAACAGTTTCCTCATAGCTAAGCACTTTTTACAAGGAAGGCCTTCTTTCACATTGCAGTTACTTCTGGAGCCCATTTTGCTTCTAAATCTGTGAAAATACCCTACTCGAGGAAATCACTTACTTGATACTACACTTTCTCCTGCCAAAATAAATAAATAAAAATAAGGCAGTTTACCCCCAGAGTTCAAACTGAAGATCAAAGTGTAATCTGGGTAATCTCAGATCCTTTCCTAAGAAACACTAAAAGGCAGCTCTTTGGGGTCTTGAAAAACTGAACCAAAGTTAAAAAGCTGTCATTTATATTTATCCCTAATAGTAATGAAACCAGATATAGCTAATGACCACACAACTGCAAATAATCTCACCTGAAAATCTATGTGCATTAAATATGTGTGTGGAGAAGGTGGGGGATGAGATGCCTTTTAAACACTAGAGCCATGTCTCACTACTAGCATCAGAGACTCCACTCCCTGATTTTTTAAATCATTTTCAATATGTAAACTACTGACCAACCCTATAGATTTAAGAAGTCAATTATGAGTTTAACCTCCATGATAAATCTCAAACAGAAACTCACAATGAGAATGTAAGTAAAAACTGATAAAAAGGTCTTCAGATCAGAAAAGAAAAGAGCTCCTTACCATGTTTATTGATGACACAGGACCAATGCTGTTAACATAGATGTCAACGTCAATTACGGTCGGTTTTACTGTGGAGGAAAATACATGTGTGTTAACACCTTGTGTCAGAAAGACAGAGGAAAGCAGTATTCAACTTCCTTTGATTCATGCACTAACACCTCAGGGGTACGTGGGAAAGGGGCGGATTTTTCTTTCGGATTTGCCTTATAGTTGCAATTCAAACCCTGCCTGTCTTCCTTTTTCAAAATTCTCAAAAGATGAGAGATTCTTACTTGTGTTTAACAAATTCTTAGAAAACAGGACATTTATACATAACCTACATGTTGCCGGGAATAGATGACTGTAAAGATACCCCACAATATTTGTTAAGCTGATTATGTGGCAAAGAAAATGTAAGATGACAAATATTAAATGACCAAAGACACTGTATAAGCAACTTAATGTCAACATTTTCTATAAAGCCAAACCCCCCAGTGATAAGTAATATCAGAGATGGCTCCATCACCTGACTGCCCAACTAACTGTTTTAAAGCAAAATGACTGAAAGCTAAGATCTGGAGAGTGCATGCATCAAAGAAGAATAATGAATATTGATTATTGTTATTGTAAAACCTAAAGACACATCATGCATCACAGATTTAAAATCTTATAAAAATTAAAAATGAATAACACTTTAGTAAGTCAAGGAGTTACAGTTTCAACCATGAGAGCATAAAATTTATAGATGAGAGATTGTAATTCAACACTGTGCATCAGTGGCAGAATTAGTTCATTTTCCCTTAAAGGAAACCAGCTTCTCTTTACTTGGCAGGGACCAATAATGAGATTGCAGAGCTGGCCAACCACTGAGTCGGAGGTTCATGCCATTTGAAAAGAAGGAGGTTCTGAACCTTCTCTGCACTTAGCAACTGATAAAAGGAATGGCAGCACCAATTTCAGAACATTTCTTCCCCAGAGGAACAGGAACAAGACTCTGAACCTTTGCATATGAAACAAACCATTTCAGATACAAGAGTGTTTATATCTGCAATTATTTCGATAAGCTTCCTTCAGTTTCACTAAGTAACCAATCATTCACAAATGGACTTCTGCACTCTACTTTCGGAGCTATAAGCGGGGCTTCTGAGCTCACAGTCTCATTAAATTGCATATCCAGCAGTCTGTAGCCTAAACCATGTTTTCCAGACCTCCATGAAAATGAAAACAATGATTATGAATTTGAGCCAACTACTCTAACATCTGTCAGGACAACCAAGTTATATTGGTTTCAAAGAGCTCTTGGTATTTTGGAAAACACCCCAACACAATTCTATGTATTATTTATATAGTGGTTACATTTCCTAAAAGGACTGTTCTTCTTTAGAACAAATTTTAGACAGATTTTTACTATAAATAGTAAGTAGCATGTTTCTTCAACTTCACTGGATTCAGCAAGTTTTCTGTATCCAGATACCTCATAACCTTTGGTGATGTCATACAAAGGCCTGTGTCAAGTCAGTCAATTTGAGAACCTACTTTTTGCAAGAGACCTTTCTGGTTATTTTATGGTATTAAAATTTAGTCTTCCAGAGCTCTTAATCTCATTAAATTAAACAAGACCTAGAGACATAAAGCCTTAACAACCTGAAGTGGAAAGTGCCAAATCAGTATTAAGTGTATCAGTGCAATGAAGGTTTTAAGGGATAACAGTATGGAATAAACACACACACATACATACACACACACAGAGATGCACACATGTGCACACAAAACTAGGGGGAAATTAACTGTTTTAAGCAAATACTCTTTTAAGCAACATCATGTTAAAGTAAACGGAGCTTTTAAGAAAGTGACTCTTAGAGTGATACCCGGGAAAGAGACTGGTCACAGGTGGCTCAAGGTTTATAATTCAAAGACTCAAGATTAGACCCTGAGAACTTATATTTGACAAAGGAGCCTGGACCATTCAAATGGGAAAAGGACAGTCTCTACAACAAATGGGGTTGAGCTGACTGAATATCCACATATAAAACAAGGTCAGACCCTCATCTTACTAAATACAAAAATTAACTTAAAATGGATCAAAGACCTAAAGGTAAACCAGAAACTACAAAACTCTTAAAAGAAAACATGGTGGGGGGGGCACCAGAGCCCACTGGCTCGGTCCTTAAGTGTCTGCCTTTAGCTCAGGTCACAATTCCAGGGTCCTGGGATGGAGCCCAGCATCTGGCTTCCCGCTTGGCAGGAGGCCTGCTTTTCCCTCTCCCACTCCCCCTGCTTGTGCTCCCTCTCTCACTGTGTCTCTCTCTGTCAAATAAATAAAAATCTTAAAAAAAAAAAAAAAGAAAGAAAGAAAGGAAAACATGGGAAAAGCTTCATGACACTGCAGTTGACAATGATTTCTTGGATATGACACCAAAAGCACAGGCAACAAAAAATAAATTAATTAGTTAAACTACATCAAAATTAAAAACTTATGTGTATCAGAAACAGTCAACAGAATGGAAAGGCAACCCACAGATTGGGAGAGAACATTTGAAAATCACATATCTGATACATAGTTGATCCACAACATAGAAGGAACTCCTGCAACTCAACAATGAATACAAAAAAACCTTTTTTAGAAATGGTCAAGGACTTAGACATTTCTTCAAAGATATACAAATGACCGTTAAGCACATGGAAAGATGCTCAACAGCACCAGCCATTCGGGAAGTGCAAATCAAAACCACAATGAGATACTGCTTCACCTCCATTATGATACCACTACACTTCCATGAAAAACAACAATGGAAAATACAAGCGGTGGCAAGGATGTGAAGAAACTGAAACTTTTGAGCATGGTGGGAATGTAAAATGATGCAGCCACTGTGGAAAACAGTATGGCACTTCTTCAAAAAAAAAATTAAGCATAGAATTACATGACCCGGTAATTCCACTCCTTTGGATAGACCCAAAGGGATTAAAATCAAACATATATTTGTACACCCATGTTCATAGCACTATTTATTATGCACAAAAGCCAACAGGTGGAAAGCAACCCAAATGCTCATGGAGGGAGAAACGGATAAACCAAATGTAGTGTATTCATACAGAATTTTGTTCAGCCTTAAAAAGGAAGATTTTCACTGTTTTATTTTCTTTTATGTGATGGTCAGTCACATATAGCCACAAAACAAAAGGCTAAGAATAACAAAGCTCATTATATTCACAAGTCCTAGAGTCTGGAGATATGCCTTGCAGGGCCATATGGGAAAGACACCCCAGTGATCAGGAGCCAGAAGTCAGGGGCAAGGTAGAGGAGAAGGCACTTATGCCATGATCGTAAATGGGGTTTCCATGGAAGAGACACAGCAAAGCAGAATAAACAGCTAGGACTGGCAAGTTTGAATAATTCTGTGGTCTCTAGTGGTCCAGGAATGATTAGGGCAGAAGGATACTGGTTCCTGCAGTGTAAGGGCCAGAGAGAGGGACTATGGCTCTGGATTGGTTAGCCTGCATATCAAAGGTATGCTCCGGCCTAGGCCCTTTGTTATCTCTAAGAACTGGCTAGCCACGGAGGAGCAGTCTCAATCAAAAAAAAAGGGGGGGGGAGGGGTTAAGATACTGAAACATCATAATATTAATATTAAAATTATAAATATAAAATTTAAAAGTAAAGAGACCATGTGATACTTGTCTTTCTCTGACTGACTTATTTCACTTAGCATAATACCCTCCAGTTCCATCCACATCATTGCAAATGGCCAGATTTCGTTTCTCTTGATGGCTGCATAGTATTCCATTGTATATATATACCACATCTTCTTTATCCATTCATCTGTTGATGGACATCTAGGGTCTTTCCATAGTTTGGCTATTGTGGACATTGCTGCTATAAACATTCTGGTGCACGTGCCCTTTCAGATCACGACATTTGTATCTTTAGGGTAAATACCCAGTAGTGCTGTGAAATGTGTAAGCCTGATGATTCACAGACATGTACCCTGGGGCAAATAATACATTATATGTTAATAAAAAAAAAGTAAATGGAAAGAAAAAAAGAGGAAAACTGGATTTTATTAGTAAAAAAATGTAAAATTAAAATATTCATGTGTGTTTGTGTATACATATATACAATACAATGACACATGTTGCAACATGGATGAACCTCAAGAATATTATAATAAGTGAAATATGTCAGACAAAAAAGACACATACTTTGTAAGTCGACTTCTATGAGATACATGGAGCAGTAAAATTCACACAGAGGGAAAGCAGAATGGTGGTTGCCAAGGGCTGAGGGAGGGAGGAAAGGAGGGTGAGTGTTTAATGGGTACAGAGTTTCAGCCCTGCAAAATGAAAAGAGTTCTGGAGATGGGTCTTGGTGGTGATGGCTGGAAAACAATGTGAATGCATACAATACCACTGAATTCTGCACTTAAAGAGTTGCCAAGATTGTAAATTTTATGTTATGTATACCTTACCACAATAAAAAAAAAAGATTAAGCTCTGGGTAGTTAGTAGAAGGATGAAGAGTTACACAGAGGTAAAGAAACTAGAAATGGGTGGGGGGAGAGGATGTGATTTTCTGAGTGAAAGGAGGCAGATTCAATTGAAAAGAGTTATAAAATAGGGCTAATGATACTAGGTCCCATGGATGTCGTCCGAAAATGTATTCACTTTTCAATTCTTTATCTGAATTATATCTTGTCTATTTGGATGTCATTATTTCCTGTAAATTCAGAATGAGTACGTCTGAGAAGAATCACAAACTCATAAACTGTGCAGCATAAAGGAATGTGGCAAAGATGCACTGGGTAAACTGTGACAGGTGTCAACCACATTAATTCCCCTGAAAGAGGCATGTGGCCCAAAAGGTAGTAATGGAGAATGAACTTCTATTTGCTTCTGTCACAAAACCAATCCACATACCTGCTTGGTTAGTCTTTTCCATTCAACCAGGGCTTCCTCATCTTAGAACAAGCATTCAAGAATTATCAGCCAGGAGCTGAGGAGATGACCCAGATGCACAGATAAGAAATGGTAACTGTTAGCGTGGCCTTGCAAGGGGAAGAGTATAGGTCTAGGGTGGGTCTGTCTACTACTGATGAACCTAAGGGCACATGGTTGAATTTTGCTCTTCAGAAGGCTACTTAAAGCCTGGAGGTTAACAAATTCTTTGTCTTGTTTACTGTGGACACAAAAGGAACCCTGTCATGATAAAAAGTAAATAAATTGTTTCAATGCAAGAAAGTCTATTTTTTTTGGCGCTTGACATCCAAAAGCACATCTAATATAGTATAAGATTCCTATTAGACAAATTCAGCCCCTCTTGTAAATAGAAAAATAAATCAAATTTCATTTCCAAAATTCCCAATGAGTTATCTGTTAAGGGACCCCACTGATGTATCATTAATGAATACTTCTTATCAGGTGTCTAAAATGCCAAACCTGAATAAAACAAGTAATAAAAACATTTCTGTATAATCTGCCGCCAGTTTACTGTTTCCCAGTTACACATAAATCTTAACAAACATCTTCCATTTTTCTGCCTGCCAAATTTGGTGGTTACTGTTTTGGCCCTGGGCCCGAGGGGTAAGCACCAATGTCATTCAATGAATCAAGTATGTCATTGGTGCCTCAAAATAAGGTCAAGTGCTTAACTAACCAAAGCACCCCATTTCTCTCTAAAACCATAGAATTACGATAGCATGTTTTACTATAGAAGAATTGGAGGAGAAAATAAAAAAAACAGTAGGAAACAGAGAAGTTATGCTTGCTGCAATGTGGGTTCATGAGACCCTGGGTGAGTTGGTGTTAATTCCTCTGGAGAAGGTAAAAGAGTAGGTATCCATCCCAGAAGGACTGAGGTTAATGATTTACACAAAATACCCAGCATGTTAAAGTGGCAGGCCTCAAAGACCACAAGGACCCATACTAAAAATCATTTGGGTTTTCTCAGTCATTTGATTAGTATCTCTTACAAAAGATAGTCTCATACAAATTTTCACAAAGTGCCTGGGGTCTGTTAGGAAAAATTATTTTACATGTAGTAACTGAGAGGAAAAGATTTCTCTGAATCGCCATATTGTTAGGTTATTTGCTACTTTTAGGAAATGAGCATCCCTTAACATTCCCAATGAGGACTGGCCCTTGGAGAGAGGGGTCTACAGGTAACTCAGTTTCACCCTTTCCCATAGCATTTGCCACAGTTCCTGGCACACAGTAGGTACTCACTGAATACTGGATAACTATGGTTCCTGGTGATTTTATTATATTTAAATGGATTTTACACGTTAAATGTTCACATGAGATTGCAAGATGCAACAGGAAGAATAAATTTTAAGTGTCCTCTGGAACATGATGACAAGTGGTCAAGATTAATAAAGGATTGTCCAAGACAAGGGTGCTCCTGGAAATAGGCATCTGTTACAATGGAAATTACATTAACTCCCTAGCTTACCTAGAGAGAGGTAAGAGCTGAGAGTGACGTTGAGAGAGTTGAGCGAGCAAATGAAACCATTTATATTCATTCATAAACAAGTAAGAAATAGGCAATGACAGAAACACAGATTAGAATAGATGGGATATTGAGGCAGTGAATGTTGACAGAAATAGAAGATGCTGAGTGAGGGAAAGCTCCAGGTGATTACAGCTCTCCACAGAAGGCAATCCTTCATGAGCTGGCCCCAGACTGGCCGCAAGAGGGAGAAGGAATGGAAACCCCAAAGGACATTTCCTTTCTCATTCTCATTCCCATTTGAAAGATGGGCATTTAAAAAGATGATTGAGGAGGTGACTTATTCAGGATTCTGCAGCCTCACTGGAGTAAATTCTCAGGGTTTCACCACAACTCCCCAGAGGCTTAATTTTGGTAATGAGGACACTAAGCAAATGTGCTAAGTGAGGCAACACAGCCAGTAGAGCATGCTGCCTGACTGTCCAGAGAGACTCTGCCATTTACCAGTTCTGTAATCCTGAAAGGTGTCTTAACATCTCTGTGCCTCAGTCCCACTATGTGTAAGATGAGCTGATAATAGGACCTAAATCATAGTGGGGGCTGAGAAGGGGTGGTCGTTGTGAAGTTGTGAAGTAAGTAGTAGGTGCTCACCAAATGTTTGCTATTGCTGCTGGGGCCGCTGCAGTTAGAGAAAAGAATGCCAAAATCTTGCATTTGTTGCCTTTCAACTAATATTTATCTCTAAAAGTCATTCTGGTCACTTAAATTCTTTTTATCATGAGAAGTTTAAATATACTGAGAAATATTTAAATATCTGCAAATGAATTTTAAAAAAGAGAAATAAGTAATATGAACTCATGCTTATGAGGTTAAAAAGTAGGGCTCTTCTTGTAGCTGATGACCTCTCCTCTAATCTTTGCTGCCTTTGGGGAAAAAGTGGGGACTCATCTGCTTTTGACCTCTCCAATTTATTGCCCCCTTCCTTTACCTGGACTAAGAGTACCACTGGGGAAGGTGACGCATTAGGTACACTGACTCCCCACTCCATCGTCAATTTCCCTTTAAGCTTTGCCTCCCTTTCTGCTGATGCCCATAGACAAAAGTGTTAATATATATTAAATTGCATGGCAATAAGTATTTGCATATAATCAGTATGTAATATTCTCATTCCCATTTGAAAGATGGGCATTTAAAAAGATGATTGAGGAGGTGACTTATTCAGGATTCTGCAGCCTCACTGGAGTAAATTCTCAGGGTTTCACCACAACTCCCCAGAGGCTTAATTTTGGTAATGAGGCTTAAAGGAATTCTGGATAACAATGACTTCAGTGGGGGACACCTGAGTGGCTCAATGCATTAAGCCTCCGCCTTTGGTTCAGGTCAGGATCCCAAAGTCTTGTGATCTAGCCCTCCTTGCTCAGTGGGGAGCCTGTTTCTCCCTCTCCCTCTGCTCCTCCCCCTGTTTGTGCTCTCTCTCTTGCTCTCGCTCTCACTCTCTCTGTGTCTCAAATAAATAAATAAATAACATCTTTTTAAAAAAGACTTTAGTTTATCATTACCATCACCATCATCACCACCACCACCACCATCATCATCATCACAAATGATCTTTCCAAACTCCTTAAAATGCAAATACTGTCTCTGAGTCTTACATTAAGTCCATCTATAACATCTCAGTAAAGATGTGTTTTTATTTTTCCTTATTTTTAAAAAGATTTTATTTATTTATTTGACAGAGAGGAGAGAGATCACAAGTAGGCAGAGAGGCAGGCAGAGAGAGAGGGGGAAGCAGGCTCCCCACTGAGCAGAGAGCCTGATGCCGGGCTTGATCCCAGGACCCTGAGATCATGACCTGGGCTGAAGGCAGAGGCTTTAACCCACTGAGCCACCCAGGTGCCCCTAGAGATGTGTTTTTAAATGTCTTTAAATGTGTTTTTAAATGCCTTTACGTGTTTTTAAATGCCATTCTCTAGCTAGAAGAATACTAGGTTATGGGGAAATGGGTGGGAAGGAATTTGGGGTGGGAAGAGGTACATAGAATAGGTAACCTTGATTAATATCACAATTTTGTCAAAACCTTAAGTCTCTGCAAAAATATTTGACACAGCTTAGTACTGCAGCATTGAGAGCACTATTGTGGGTTCCAATTCAGTTCTATTAGGGTTCCTACTTGGCCAGCTAACTTGGTTCTGACATTCCATTATAAGGTTTACAGCTAATCCCACCTCCACCAATCCCAGAACTATATATGCCAACTCTAAAGCCCTACTTCTTTCCCAATTTTTCATCAAGTATGTGATCTCAAGTGAGCCAACAAGAGTTAAAAGATCAAGATACAGTTGTCATCACCTCAGACCTGGGTCACACCTGATAAGTACTATGAAAGAAGGCAAACAGTGAGATTCTGCTTTTGTATGCACTCGGATAAAACTGTATTACTGAAGTAGACAGCATGAGAATTCACATTCTCAAAAGAATGAAAAGAGCACTGTGGTTCAGAACCACAACTTCAGAACTCCAATGGGTATATAAATTTCCACCTTTTAAAAGAGTTTGGTGATAAGAAGATAAAGGAATTTAGAAAGGCAACCACAAAGTCTAATAATCTTATAAATTTGACTCTGAAGTAACCACACCACCTTGTGAAAATAATTAAAATTTTCTGAGGCTGATTTTCTATATCTGTAAACTGAGTGTTTAAAGTAGGTTTTCCTCCAAGCATGAATATAACTGGCCATGAACAGGAAAGATACATTTTAAAAATGTTCTTCATGATAACACCTCGTCCTTTCTACTACGACTGGGAATATCCAACTGTATTCACTAACAGAATTTTAGCAGATATGAAAAACTCATGTGTTACATCTTTAAACAATGAGAAGATTGAGAATGGTATGAGACACATGGTATGTGACAGATCTTACTGTACTTTAAAATACATAACAGAGTAATACCAGGAAGATGGTTAAACAGGAAGCCCCAGATCCTCCTACCCCCACAAAGAACCCAACTTAATAACTGCCTTTGTGAGAAATCCAAAAGCCAGTTAAGAGGTACCTGCACCCAGGTAAACTTGAAGCCAGCTACATGGAAGCCCAGCAGGAAAATTTATAGCACCCACTCACCAGGCCCTCTTCCCCTAACACTGAGAGAAAATATCAAGACAAAGCTCCTATTTCCCAACTTCTTCCTAGGGAGGGAAAAAGAAGGGTTAGTACATACATTCAACATTTTGAATGTTGGGAGAACTGCCCCAGGTACTATTTTTTGTCTTGTCTGAATTTAAGCACTGATAGGAAGTAGGCATCAGGTTAGAGACTGCTGAGAACAAGAGCCATCAATATAGTTTGGTCGACCAGCAAATTCTGCAGTACCCCACAAAAACATTAAGAAGAGCTCCAGTTGAGTTTACTACAGCACTGGAGAGGCCTCAGTACCATAGTCATACACCAGGGTGAGCTCCTGAGCCAAACCTCTTTAATTCTATTATAATTCTATTATAAGAAAAAGTCCAAGGAGGATGCATTTCCAGGCAAAGTTTGAGAAGTTGCCAAAATCCTTAGGTAGGAAGATTGGTGAAAACTTCCCTGTATGAAACCAGACCACAAAAACTGGGAGAAGTGGTTGTTTTTTCAAATATCTAAATCCCACAGAAGACAAAGAGAAACAGGGTTCAAAGAAACATATTAAGTTTCCAGGGAATGAAACAGAAATATATTAACTACCAGACAAAGAATTCAAAATAATCACCATAAGGATGTTCAGTGAATGAAAAGAAAGCACAAATAGACAACTAAATGAAATAAAGAAAATGATACATGAGTAAAATGAGAATATCAAAGATATGGAAATCATGAAGAAAAACCAAACAGAAATATGGGGGCTGAAAATTACAATAACTGAATTGAAAAAAATCACTTGGGGCACCCGGGTGGTTCAGTGGGTTAAAGTCTCTGCCTTCAGCTCAGGTCATGATTCCAAGGTCCTGGGATGAGCCCTGCATCAAGCTCTCTGCTTCCTCTTCTCTCTCTGCCTGCTTCTCTGCCTATTTGTGATCTCTCTCCTCTCTGTCAAATAAATAAATAAAATCTTTAAAAAAAATTTACTTGAGGAACACAGGAGCAGACTTGACAAAATTTCAAAGATAGGGCATTCAAAATTACCAAGCTAGAAAAACAAAAATAAAAGGAATGAAGAAAAATGAAGATAATCTAAGGGATTTTTGTGATATCATCAAGCAGAACAACATAAGCATATGGGAGTTCCAGAAGGAAAAAAACAAAAACAAAAACAAAACAAAGAAATGCAGAGCCTATGTGAAGAAATTATGGCCAAAAATGTCCCAATTTGGAGGAGATAAATGGACATACAAATTCAAGAAGCTCAAGGAACTCCAAGTAAGATAATCTTAAGAGAGCTACACAGATACACATCATAATCAAACTCAAAAATCACAGACAGAGAGAGAATCCTGAAAACAGAAAAGTGACTCATCACATATAAGGGAACTCCTAGTAGATCATCATTGGATTTCTCAGCTTAAACTTTGATAGCTCTATGGTAATGAGATGATAGAATCAAAGTGCTGAAAGATAAAACTGAAAACCAAGAATACTATGTCTGGCAAAATCGTCCTTCAAAAATGAAGGAGAAATTAAGACTTTCCCAGCTTAACAAAAGCTGAGGAAGTTCACCACCACTATACCTGTCCTACAAGAAATGCTGAAGGCAGTCCTTCAAGTTGAAGCAAAAAGATAATAAATAGAAACAAAAAACTATACAAAAATATAAAATACTTAGTAAAGGTACATAAATAAATATCTAATCCTGGAGTATTGTAATGTAGATATATAAATCACTTTTTTTAAAAGATTTTATTTATTTATTTGACAGAGAGAGAGATCACAAGTAGGCAGAGAGGCAGGCAAGAGAGAGAAGGAAGCAGGCTCCCCACTGGCAGAGAGCCTGATGTGGGGTTCGATCCCAGGATCCTGAGATCATGACCTGAGTCAAAGGCAGAGGCTTTAACCCACTGAGCCACCCAGGTGCCTTGCAGTACATAATCACTTTAAAAATGATAAAGAATATTAAAACCTTAGAACATAACTACAAATCTATGTTAATGGATGCATGATACAAAAATAATTCGCATCATCAAAAGCATAAAGTTTTCAGGGGGTACAGAGATGTAAAGAAGTAAAGTTTCTATATGAAACTGAAGTTATTATCAGTTTAACATAGATCATTTTATTTTTTAATTTAATCTTATTTTTCAGTGTTCCAAGATTCATTGTTTATGTATCACACTGAGTGCCCTCCTCAGTACCCACCACCAGGCTCACCCATCCCCCCACACCCCTCCCCTCCAAAACCCTCAGTTTGTTTCTCAGAGTCCACAGTCTCTCATGGTTCATCTCCGCCTCTGATTTCCTCCCATTCATTTTCCCTTTCCTTCTCCTAATGTCCTCCTTGTTATTCCTTATAACTTTAAGATGTTTAGTATAATATTAACCACAAAGAAAGTATCTTATAAATATAAACAAAGGCAAGTGAGAAGGGTATCAAAATATGTCACTACAAAAAGTAATGAAAATAAAAGAGTGCCTCGAGAGGAAAAGAGGGACAAAAAACTCTCTAAGACATACAGAAAACACTAAAATGGCAATATAAGTCCCTCCATATCAATAATCACTTTAAAAGTAAATGGATATAAAACCACAAAAATCAGTTGAATTTCTATACACTAACAATAAACAATCTGAAAAAGAAATTTAAAAAACAGTTCCAGTTACAATAGCATCAAAAAGAATAAAATACTTAGGAATAAATTCAACCAAAGGAGCAAAGAGCTTGTACACTGAAAACTATAACACATTGGTAATAGAAGTTAAAGAAGACACCAGTAAATGGAAAGATGTCCTGAGTTCATGGGCTGGAACACTTAATATTTTTAGGATGTCAATCTGTCTAAAATACCAATGACATTTTTGGCAGAAATAGAAAATCCCATTCTAAAGTCCATATTGAATCTCAAAGGACCTTAAAGATCATAATAGTCTTAAAAAGGAAAAAGCTCGTTAGCAGTCTCACATATCCCTAAAATACTACAAAGTAACAGTGACAAAGTCAGTGTGGTAGTGGTATAAAGACAGAATAGAAAACCAGAAATAAACTCTTGTGTACATGACCTAATGATTTTTGACAAGAGTGTCAAGACTACATAATGAGGAAAGGACAGTCTCTTCAACAAATGATATTGGAAAAACTGTGTATGAAAAGGAATGAAGTTATATCTTTACCTCACCCTGTATAGAGAAAGTAACTCAGAATGTATCAAAGATCTTAACATAGTACCTAAAACTATAAGACTCCTAGCAAACTCCTAAAACTAAATGGGAAAATATTAATGATACTTGGGTTTGGCAAAGATTTCTTGGATACGACATCAAAAGCCCACCGAACAAAGGCAAATATGGATAAATGGGACTGCATCAAACTTAAAAACTTCTGAAATCACAATAGCCAAGAGATGGAAGTAACCTAAACGTCAATCAATATATGAATGGATAAAAAAAATGTGTACACAATTACAATGGATTATTACTCATCCCTAGAAAAGAAGGTAATTCTGTCATATGCTAGATTATGGATGAACCTTGATGACATTTTGTTAAGGAAATAAACCAGTCACAAAAGGACAAATGCTACATGATTCTACTAATATGAAGTCAAAAACCAGCTGTGATCCTGTGATTCTAGTACAACCAATTAAACATTAATAGTAGAAAATATTTTTACTTAAGTATTTCAAATTTATTTCACTTTCCAATCTACTTTTACAATTGAACTTTTTAGTACCACAATTAATGGGTTTTATTAATGTTTCCATTTTAACATGTCCTTTCTAACAGTATATGGTAAATCCTATCCTGGCCTTCATACTTAACGTTCCTCATTAACATTAAGTTAATTTGTTAACTTAATGTTCCAACAAATAACCAGTGGCTAATTACTGAGCTAGACAGAGTCCTGGGAGCTGAGGATAGCCCATATTCAAGACATAAAGCTCCTACCTTCATAGATGTTAATTCATTGTGAGTTAAACAGATAGGAAATAAGCAAACTAATCATAAACCAGGTATTTTGATAGTGTTGAGTACTATGATGGGAATAAACTTAGGTGCTGATATAAACATTGAGTATGGTGTGAGGATAGGAGTCTGCCCTGAGTACTGTGGTGCTCTCCCCTATAACTATGATACCCTAGATAGTTGATAGAGCCTTCACTGTAATTATTTTTGAATACAGACAGCCCACTTAACATCTAATGATTTTTGAAGAAAAATGTGTAGAATGGGCTTCTCAGAAAAAGAGATATTGGGATGAAAAAATCTGAAGAGATTAGAGTCAAGAATTTTCCAAAACTTATGAAAGATATCAAATCACAGATCTAAGTGAATCATTTAATGCCAAGAATCATAAATATAAAGAAATCTGTATCTTGATGTCCTTATCAAAGTGTTGAGTAGTCAGTAAAGAACAAAATCTTAAGAGCTTCCAAATAAAGGGATATTGTATAAGGAAGGAAAATGATGACTGAGCCATCATAAAAAATAATACAGGCCAGAAAACAATGATGCAAGATTTTTTAAGTACTGAAAGAAAAAAATATTAACCTATAATTGTGTACCTGCAAAAATATCTTTTAAAAATCAAAGGGAAATAAATATATCTCCAGCAAGACAAAATCTGAAAGAATTCATCTGCAGCAGATTTTCACTGCAAGAAATACTGAAAGAAAGTCTTCACACTATTAATAAATTATAGCATATGGAAGCCTGGATCTGCAAGAAGGAATGAAGAACACCATAAAAGATTGGCTATGGAGTTATCAGACAATATTTAATTAAATTCAATCAAAATTTGTTATGGCCTCACTATGTTCAAACACTATACCAAGGGGGAAGGTAAGGACAAATTAGATAAACTACCTGTGAGACTCCTACAGTGAAGTAAAGAAAATGAGATGTGTGTCTAAGTAGGCAACAATGTTGAAAATAACATGTTCTATTAAAATTACATGTGTTGTAGAGTTTACTGTGGTTTTCAGTGAAAGCTCACTGGACAAAGTGACCTTGTGAAGTGAGGCTAATAGAAGCGATAACTCAGGCAGTCAGAAAGTGGAAATCACTAAATAGATACTGAAATTGTTAGCCAGTGCCTTTGTCTTTACTGGTATATAGCACGCTTGCAAGAAAGAAGGGGAAATGTGTTTGAAAAAAACGTTGGTTGGTATAAAAATTATTATACCGATTTGTTGCCAGAATAAGAAGTTTCACTTTCACGGTGAAGAACTTTAACAAGAAGAGGCTTTGCGTCACCACTGACTTTATCCAGATGGTTCTGGCAACAGTGGATAGCTGTAAGGATGGGATGGGAAACTGCCAGGCTGTTGGGACCTATTTTAAAAGCCTCTGCATATGTGAAGTTAAAGAGTCTGATGGAATAGCATGCACTTCAAATATCCAGAAGTAAACTCCAAATGTAGAATTAAGTAGCAAAGTGGTTTAGGCAGGAGTATAGATTTTGTAAAATATTATAGGGATGTATGCAGATGGTAGTTGAAGCCACACATGTTGATGTCACTATCACATTATAAATGATCATATTTTAAAAAAGAAGAAGAACAGAAGAAAACTTATTGAAGGGCCAGGAATCGTGGTGATGGGAAGGGAAAGAGATACCAGAAAGGGGGTAATAAGAGAGGAGAAAGTATTTCGCTGAAGCAAAGGGAAAGATATATTGCTATTAAATAGGTGTCAGGGTTCTATAGACTGCAGTGAAGAGAAGAAAAAAAATTGTTTTTCAAAGGGCAAAGACAGTTGGGGAATTTTAAGTGAAGTAAGTCAATCAGAGAAACACAATTATCAAATGGTTTCACTCATATGTGGAACATAAAGAATAGTGCAGAGGACAATAAGGATGGGGGGGACTGAATGGGAAGAAATCAGAGAGAGAAACAAACCATATGAGACTCTTGACTCCGGGAAACAAACTGAGAGCTGCAGAAAGGGAGGTGGGTGGTGGGGTGGGGTAACTGGGTGCTAGGCATTAAAGAGGGCACATGATATGATGAGTACTGGGTAATATACTCTACCAACATTCTATCAAAAAATAAATGATGTACTACACCTTGGCTAATTGGACTTAAATTAAAAATACTTTTTTTTTAAAAGATTTTATTTATTTATTTGACAGAGAGATCACAGGTAGGCAGACAGGCAGGCAGAGAGAGAGGGGGAAGTAGGCTCCCTGCTGAGCAGAGAGCCTGATGGGGGCACTCGATCCCAGGACCCTGGGATCATGACCGGAGCTGAAGGCAGAGGCTTTAACCCACTGAGCCACCCAGGCGCCCCAAAAATACTTTTAAAAAGTTGATGTTATGGTCAGAATTTTAAATAAAATTTAAAATTTCAGTTTTTAAGCAGTTCTGAGTTAGGTCAAGGACCAAATTTTAGGATGGTGGAATGGAAAACAGAATGGAGATTAAACTTTTTAAAACTGAGTAAGTTAGGTCCTGAGTTGGGGACATGAGTGTCTTGTTAAAAAGAGATGAATTGGGAGAAATTGGAGAGGGAGACAAAACATGAGAGACTGTGGGCTCTGGGAAACAAACTGAGGGTTTGGGAGGGGAGAAGGGTGGCAGGTATTGAGGAGGGCACATACTGCATGGAGTACTGGGTGTGGTGCATGAACAATGAATCTTAGAACACCGAAAAAATAGAATTAAATTTAAAAAATAAAAATAAAAATAAAATCAATAATTAAATGTAAAAAAGGGAACAGAGCTGATAAAAGAGAAGAAGATAAAATGATACGAGTCACAGTGTATATGGGTGAGGGGTCATTAAGACAGAGAAGGCTGCACATGGTGTGGAAATAATTCAAGAGCACAGAGCTCACTGAACCTGTAATCTAACTTTGCTATTTGCTAAACTGATGTTACCTTAGATCTCTTTTTAATTTAAGAATGTCTGGTGATATTATTTTGACCACGGTGAAGTTGCCTCAATTTTTCTAGATAAAAGGACCAGGCAAAGATAAGATGTTTCTAGAATATTTAATTAGCTGCTTAATCTAATTGCTCTCTATCCTTATGCCCTGGGCATTCTATGATTAAGAATATTTCAGGCAAAATAAAATAAAACAAAACAACAAAAAGAACAAACAAAAAACAAAACAAAAAGAATCTTTCAGGGTAAGGCATTAACAGAGCAAGGACAATTTTCCGGAGTAGATATATATGCATGTATGTACGGGGAATGAGAGTGGTTCTAGGCATGTGATATATCTGTTTAGGCATGTATTGCATGAGTCTGGGTATGCAATATATCAGCTTACCTATGTAACATCTTGACCTCGACAGGCAAAATTCAGCCGAGGTATATAATGTATCAGCCTAGACATCCACCATATCAGCCTCAGTCCACAACATAGTAAGTGCTGTTAGACTTTCAGAATCAAATGTTGGCTAAAGACCAACTGTAGGTTGGACTCCCACTGTAGAAATGCTTTACATCTTTAGAGAAATGGTCAGTTCTGTGCTAAAGCATACATGTGATCACTAGAACATGTCTAACCTTTCCTGGTTGCCCATTGATCTAATCCAGTTTCTACTTTGAATTAAAGATGCCATGTTTGGAACATTGGACCTCTGCCTTGAGGATGAGTATTATCTTAACTGTAAGACCAATACCAGTTAGCATTGAGCATTTATGACACAATTATTTTCTTAGCAGTAAGCTCACTAGGTAAAATCCCAGGCAAGTAAATACATATTAAAAATTGAAGAACATTCAGCAACATTCCTGGTCTTGCTCAAATTTCTTCCCTACCTGACTAGAGCTTTTTTTGCTTTTCCTGATTATTTATCTACCTATGTAGATATGTATGTACATACATACATATGTATTTATGTATTTACTGAAACCAACAGTTTTTTCAAACTTCATGTGTCACCTGATAAAATACAAATACATTGGTAGGACTAGCACTTTCCAATTTGCATAACCAGCTTGGTAAGGGGAAATCAGGATAAAATTGAGAGAGATGAGAAGACTCCGAAGACTAATACTATTCTAAATTGATGGATCATTCTATATGGGTTGTTACCGATGCTCTGTAAACGTGGGATTCTTTATGCCAACCTAGAGAAGGCCCCATCTGCCCATGTGCCTCTGAGGAACTTCTGCACCTGCCCAAGCAGATATGGACAAAGCCTCTTCTAGATAGGACTAGGGACAGAGGTGGATCAGAGCCTGGAACTGCTCAGAGGATGTTTACCTCTCCCTGCTCCTCCCCCCACCTCCAACTCTTCCTTCTGGGAAGATTCTTCACACCATAAGTTGCAGCTGTACTGAAAATGGGAACAGATTCTGGATTTTTCTCTGGCCTGGCCTGTGACTAGGTGCGGTTGAGAAGGCTCAGGGGAATATATCATCTCACCAGTTGAGCTTCATTCCCAAGCAGTAATATGGAAGTGTCACCTTATGGTGACACCTGAAAGCAAGCAAGAGACTGGTCTGCTGGTGCTATTTATCACATGAATTTTTTTTTCTTCCCTTCCAACATAAAAAAATATATACATGTGTGCCTCTTTGCCAGGGGTTGGTAAGAAGTAGTAAAGGTAAAATTAAAAAGAAGAAAGAAGAGGGGGGGCGGGGAAGGGGGAGAGGGAGAAGGAGGAGGAGAGAGAGGGGGAGAGGAAGAAGAAGAAGAAGAAACTGTGAGCATCCACTATCTAGGCAAGAAATGTGAGAAGTGAACAGAATAGCCAGATTAAACAGTTTTATTTACAGAGGCCACACAGGCCTGTCAGCTCCTATCAGAGCAGAATCCAGGCCACTGTACCCCAGACGCTACTCTCAACTGAATATCTGAGTGAATTTTGATTCAAAAGTTTCTTATCCTATGAATATTTGGGAGAACAATTGTTCATCATAATTTCGGAATTAAAATTAAGGGCATGTGCATATTCACCTGAAATATAAAACAAATATTCAGAATATGAGAGTATTAAAGAGTTCATCACTGTTTTTACCCACCTAGGTTCATTGTTAACCTATAATAACAATATACACTAATGCTAAATATTCAGTCACTGCATTCTAATAAATTTAAGTGTCTTAATACATATGTATTTTCAACAGATTCTACATATGATTTTTTTGTTACATTTAAAAGCAATGCATCTAAAATAATTATTTAGCTGAATTACTTTAAAAAGACCATGTAATGGAAACATTTCAAGTAATTTCAATTCACAGCCAGTGTCATATGTAACAGTATCTGTGATATGTTTATTGACAGCTTGGATTACTCTCTAGAAAGATGGATAGTGGATAAGATTTATTGAGGTAACTTTTTCCAAGATTTTCAGAAAATATACCTAGATAAAGCGCAAAGCATTGGTCCAGATAAGAGTCAGTAACTATTCAGGAAACCAAGTTATCCCCCTTTTACTATTTCTCATGCTGCTGATATTCAAGATTTTGATCTAGAACTGGAGAAATAGTGGCAAGGTTTTTGTTTTTGTTTTTTTTTAGATTTTTAAGATTTTATTTATTTGACAAAAAGAGAGAGAGAGCACAAGCAGGGGGCACAGTGGGGAGAGAGAGGGAGAAGCAGACTCCCTGCCAAGCAGTGAGCCCAATGTGGGGCTCGATCCCAGGACACAGGGATCATGACCTGAGTCAAAGGCAGACGCTGAACCTGAAGGCAGGGCTGAACATCTGGGCCACCCAAGTGCTCCACAGTGGTAACTTTTTTTTTTTTTTTAAAGATTTTATTTATTTGACAGAGAGAAACACAGCGAGAGAGGGAACACAAGCAAAGGGAATGGGAGCGGGAGAAGCAGGCTTCCCGCAGAGCAGGGAGCCCAATGCGGGGCTCGATCCCAGGACTCCGGGATCATGACCTGAGCCGAAGGCAGATGCTTAACGACTGAGCCACCCAGGCGCCCCCACAGTGATGAGTTTTTAAAGATGGTCACTCTCATACCCTTCTAGGAGAAGCATATATTCAGGCAACTTTTCTGGGAAGTTTGTATCCTTTGGCCAAGTAGCTCTGCTTCTACAGATTCAAGTTAAGGAAAAGTTGTCATGGTAGATTGAAAATGGCCAAAACTCTACCAGCAAGGGTAGAATCTACTTGATCTAAGTAAGCCTTCTAACTGATTTTGACTAATAGGACATGATGGAAGTAATGCTATGTGACTCCTGCCCATGACTAGATTCTGGACCTATCTGAATTCCAATTGCTACTTTGTAAACAAGCCCAGACAAGCCACCTTGAGGAAAAGACACAACGTGGAAAGTCTGGCCACATGGAGAGAGAGGCCCAAGTATCCTGGTCCTTCTACTTATGCCACCAGAAGCCCAGGCGGGATGGTGAGACCAACAGCCACCAGCCAGGCCCCAGGTGATCCTCCAGCTAAGCCCAACCCTGCCGTTTCATATTTCCACTGAGAAATCACACAATAATCAGTGTTAAGCTATCAAAACTTGGAGTGGGTTATTTTACAGCAATGTGAAATGTGGATAAAAATTGATGCACTGGTGTTATTTATAGTAATAAAAAACTAAAAAATGAATAAATGTCCCACAATGGAGAAATATAAAACCACTAAGTTACAGCTTTAAAATATTTCATGACACATGAATGTCAATTTTATAATGTTTTATGGAAAAGGTGAGACTACTAAATCCTATAATTTCACTATTTTTAAATTTTTAATAGAAGCTTGAAAGAAGTATGCCAAAATATTCACATATGGTAACTTCTGGGTAGGTGGTGTTTTTATTTTTAATTTTTCATACTATTTCACACATCCCACATTTTTTACAATACAATGTCTTTTTTAACTTAAAAATAAAAATAACCAAAGGAAAAAAATGAAACACTGCACCCAAAGCAGATTACTTCATTAAGATACTTAGCAATTTAAATGTTGAAGGGAAAATGTCAAATGGTTTAAACAAAACTACCATAACCTTGTTGTAAAAATTTCTAAAGAAATTTATGAAATCAGAATGACCCGTTTAGAGAGGAAATGTTATCAGTGAAGACTGGCCTGTTGCCAGAAAGAGGTAGATGGATTCAGACAATGAACAGACTCTGCCCCAGGATGACACTGGAAAATCTCCCCATGGGCCGATGAGCCCTAACAGAAAACACAATGGTGTGTCATCAGGGTGTGACTTCAGGCAGTAGCCTTCAACAACTGTATTATAGTGATGATTCAAGGTACATGTAATGTTTGAGTAAAATGAGAATTATTTTTAAAACTTCATTGTTGGAGGAAGATTGAGTTTACTGGTAGGAATATTTTAAAACTTTAAGCTTTTTCATTGTTGCAGTTGACATAGGTAAAAATAAATGGTTTCCTATGTAATCACTGTAAAAACACATATAACACACATGATAGTTATCATAATATTTGCCACTAGTTGATAATCCTTAAAGGGTCCACTTTGCCCTACCAGAGTCTTAAAGCTAGATATGGGCAGCTCTTTTTAAGAGAAATCCCCTTCTCCAATCTGTTTCTAAGCCAGACAGTAGTCAATTGATTCACATAGAATCAGGGACTGCCTCAGAGGAAACAGACCACTAAGGTATGGACATATCAACTCATCTTTCTCATTCTTTCTGCAACCTACTAGAAACAAGTAATAGAATGTGGTGGATATAAAACCACTATAAGCACTAACTACTGCATATCCCTATCTTGTTACAAATATGACTTTAGAAGCAACCCAGTAAGAAAAGGGCTAAAAAGAGGCATACAAACCCTCCTGCTATTACCAATCTAAGCAGTAGTTCCTCAGATCAAGTACAGAGAAGAAACTCAAGGTCCACAAATGCTAGCTTGTAGAGAAGTAACAGGCTTGCAATGCTAAACTCAGCCAAGACAATGAATTCTCCTGTTTCCATCCAAGATGGAGTAATAGGAACTGGATTTACTCTGTCATTTGAAACAGTAAAGAATCAGAAAAAAAATACAGGAAACAATGGTTTTCAAGGCAATGGATATGTGGCAATAAAAGACAGTAGTCTCTGAGACTAGAAATAAGTAAGGTTAGCCTAACAACTGCCCCAGTTTACTGCCTTGGAAGAGTTTCCAGGCTGTGGCTCATGATAAGGCACACAGGCAGAGCTCTGTGGATTGCCTGAGTTGAAGAGATGCAATTGAGAGTTTAATGAGATGAAGGCATATAGTGTTCACAGAACACAAATTGGAAGAAGGAAGAGCTGTGCAGGAGAATTATGGAGATCTGCAGAAGGCCTCTCTCTGCTATCCAGCAGAGCACTTATCAATGCCTGTGGGTAAGGAAAACTAACTGAAATCAGTGTAAAAACAATCCATAAGGATTAGAGAACGGTTTCCTGTGCTGTCTTTTGACTGGGAACTGCGCCTCTTTTCAAAAGTCAAAGTGGAAAAAAGCAAAATTCATGGGGTTTTTGGTACTAACAAAAAGGTTGACTTAATAGTGGAGAATAATTAGCCCTAGAATGTACCAAGAGCACTTCTCCAGATCTGCAGAACAAATCAAAAAAGCAGGATTTAGGAGATCAAACTGTTTCAAAATAACTTAACACACCCTAGAATGCCACTCAAGAATATTTACAGAACTAGGGCGCCTGAGTGGCTCAGTTGTTTAACTGTCCAACTCTTGATTTTTGGCTCAGGTCATGATCTTAGGGTCATGAGATGGAGCTCTGCCTGGGGCTTCACTCTCAGTGTGGAGCCTGCTTGGGATTTTCTCTCTCCCTCTTTCTCTCTCTATATATATATCTATTAGAGAAGACAAAAGATGTGTGGGAATCAGAACAAATATACCTTTTAAGAAATGATCGCTGAAATTTTCAGAATTTAATGAAACTATAAACCTACATATCCATGAAGCTTGAGGAGATTCAAGCATGAGGAACATGCCACGAGGCAAATCATAATCAAATTTCTCAGATCTAGTAATAAAAAAAATCTTAAAAGAATTTACAGAGGGGAAACTATATGGAATACAAAGGAACAAAAAGAAGTACAAAGCATATTCCTTGTCAGAAAAAGGCATGTGAGAAAACAGTGAAGCATTGGCTATTACGTACTGAAAAGGAATAAATGAACAAAAAAACAAAACATGGCTGCTAACCCAGAATCCTATATCAAAAATGAAGGCAAGTGACAGGACTTCCAAAACAGCAGGACAAGGAGTTCAGTAGACCCACTCTAGCAAAAATTATTAGGGCCTAATGTATAACATGGTGACTATAGTTAACAACATTGTATTTTTTAATTGAAATTTTCTAAGATAGTGGAATTTATATCTCTCATATATATATGGAATTTATATCTCTCATATGTATATATATCACTTGTATATATATGAGGTGATGGATATGTCAATAACTAGATGAGAGGAATCCTTTCATAATATATATGTACGTCAAATTATCAGTGCATACTTTGAATATCTTAAATTTTTATTTGTCAGTTATACCTCAATAAAGCTGGTGGAAAAGAATTTAAAGTTCTTATATCCTAAGGGCATACAGCAAATAAAGATACATTCATTTAAGAAAATCTACTAAATATCAGTGAGAACAGTGAGAGTCTATGGTACTTTAGCCACAGAATACTTCCTCCACCTCATTCCCAGATCCATTTTAAAAATTCTACTCTGGAAATCTACATTAGGTGAGTTTGGCCAAGATAGTAAGAGTCTCCACTCTTCCAGGTTGTAAGATTAGGGTTAGGGTTTCACCCTTAGAGGGGCAGGTTACCAGTGTTTTTCACTCTGCCTTATTTTTCAGTAGTTCTGTTTCAGGTAGGCATAGTCTATAGGACTAATATTGCCTTTCACCACTGAGGCCTTTTTCATAGGGAAGAAGCTTAATCCAGGTGTTCATATCTTGTACAAATGTAGGATGAAGGTTGCACACTGAAAAGAGCAAGTCAGATAGGCCAAGGTCATCAGATTCCCTCCCCCACAGTCCTTGCACAGCAAAGATGTCACCATCTGAGAGTAGAAGAGTACTGTTCCAGTTCCCAGCGCTATCCAGTGGCATAGAGAGAGACTCTTTCTAGGAAAAGAGGAAGGCCATAAATATGAAATACTCTTCAAATCTGTAAAAGGAGGATGATATTATTTGGCACAGAGTGTGGACAATTCCATGCCTAAGGGTGTTGCTGCAAACAATGGAGATCTTGGAAAAGAGCAATTAAGATTTTAGCTTTATGCTACTGGTAACAAAACAAGACAAAATAAAACAAACAAGTAAAAAAAAAAAAGCAAACAAGTTTAGCAAAGAGAATTAGAGCAAGAGGCAACTATAAAGAGTGCCCGTGGAATCGCAATCAACATTGGGCATCAAAAATTCTGTGAATATGTGTTAAGCTCTATCTACTCAGGAACAATCAGAGCAAATTATGAATATACTGAAAACATTCCCCCAAAACAGATACATCAGTAAAGGCTGGAAGCCTCAATGGCACAAGGACTTAAACAAAACTTCTGACCAAACGTTGGCTGAAGAACAAACTACTCTGACACAGTGGCAATGTTTAAGGAAATCAGACTTTAAATAAAATAATTTGCATTCTTGGAAGTCTGGAAGACTGTATGGCAAAGGCTGCAACATCTCAGGAGTCATGTGCATGTGCGGTGCCAGGATTGGGGGGAGTTGATATTCAACCATAGCTGAATATGTGATAAAATATAAAAATTTAAAACTTTGAGAGTAGCCTCCAAATCACAAAGACATCCTCTTATAAAAAAAAAATCTAACTGGAAAAAGGTGCTTAAGGACACCTATTGGCCAATAAGTAGTAGATCTGCTGACTCAGGCAAAACTCAACCGCTAGTAACTAGGCCAAATGGGGAAAAAAATCTGAGCAAAGACATCAAAGGTTGCCTACTCTTGGGGAAGGGATGAAATATACTTCTTAGAGTTAATACGGGTTAAATCACTGAACAAATAAAGGACCAAACAAACAAAAACAATATCAATGCTTAAATAATAGAGGATTAGTATCCAGAGTTGCCATAATATATTATCTAAAGTGTAAATTTAAAAAAAAAAAATTATGGACAAAGAGAAAAGTGTGACCCAAACAAGTAGAAAAAAAAAAAAGTAGGCACTTACTCTTCAGGGTTTTCGGATATTGGACTTAATAAAGACTTCAAAACAGCTTTATAAACTGAATATGTTCAAAGAATTCAAGAAAACCATATCTAAAGAATTAAAGGAATATTGATAGCAAAGTCTCATGGAATATAGAATATCAATGAAGAGAAAAGATAACAAAGAACTAAATGAAAATTCCAAAATGGAAAAGAATAATAACCAAAAAAAAAATTCACTGGAGAGGGGTACCTGGGTGGCTCAGTAGGTTGAGGCCTCTGCCTTCAGCTCAGGTCAGGATCTCAGGATCCTGGGATGGAGCCCCGCATTGCATCGGGGGTCTCTGCTCAATAGGGAGCCTGCTTTCCCCTCTCTCTGCCTGTCTCTCTGCCTACTTGTGATCTCTCTGTCAAATAAATAAATAAAATCTTAAAAAAAAATTCACTGGAGACACTCAACAGATTTCAGCTGATAGAAGAATTACCAAACTTAAGGTTAAATCAGTAGAGAGAATATAATCTAAAGAACAGAAAGATTAAAAAAAAAAAAAGAAAAAGAAAAAGAAAAGAAAAAGTCAATAAAGATTCAGAGAAATGCAGGATACCACCAAACACACCAATACATGCATAAAGGTAATATCGGAAAGAAAGAGAAAGGAGCAGAAAATATATTCAAAGAAATAAGATTTAAAATCTTCTCAAATTAGATGAGAAAACTCATCTACACATTCAAGAAACTTAACTCCAAGTAAGAAAAACACAAAGAAATCCACATCCATAAAAATCATAGTCAAAATGTTGAAACTCAAAAATAAAATGCTGAAAACAGAAAGAAAAAAATAACTCATCATATACAAGAAAATTTCAATTAAATTGAAAGCTGACTTCTCATCAAAAACAAAGGCAGAAAGTAGTGGGATGACATATTCAAAGTGCTGAACATATTTAAAAAACTATCTTTCAAAATAAAGGCAAAATAAGGATATTTCAGGAAAATAAAAACTGAGAGAACATTTTTGCTAGCAGACCTGTCTTATCAGAAATACTAAAAAAGTTCTTCAGGTGAAAAGCAAATGATCCCAAACAATAATTCAAATCAAAAAAGTAAAATACATAAACCCACAAGCTGATAAAAATAATTATGTGGCAAGTATTTAAAAAGAAAGAAACATAATTGCAAATATCTTCTCTGTTTTCTTCCTAACTAACTTAAAAAGTAATTTCAAAAACCAGTACATATACAGTTGTATTGTTAGGACTATAACAAGAAATAAATTTTAAAATAAAAAATATGTAACAAATATATATATGTCAATAAACATAGTTGATGAAATATATTTAACAGTAGCAAAAGACAAATGATATGTTTAACATTAAGAGCATGGTGGGAATATATCTGTATCAGAATAGATAATAATTCCAGATGACAACTCTAACCTAACAGGAAGATATGAAAGAATCAAAAATGGTAAGTACAGTATTTAAATAGTAAATTTAATTTAAAAGACATAAGATTATATAAAATAATAATTTGAAGAATTATTTGGTTTATAATATGCATAACTATAATATTTATAATAGCATAAAAATGGGTGAGTGAAGCTACTAGAGTAAGTTTCTATATTTAATTTGTGTTAATTAACATGATCTAAAGTAGATATTGTTTAGAGTAAAAAAGATTTTTATAAGATGTATATTGTAATAGGCTTGCAAATACTAAGATAATAACTAAAAATATATAATCAAAAATCATTGATCCACACAAAAACCTACACAGGGATATTTATAGCAGTTTTATTAACAATTTCCAAAACTTGGAAGCAACTAATAGGTTCCTCAGTAAGTTAATGGATGAACTGTGGTATATTCAGATGAGTATTACCACAAAAAAAGAAAGAAGCTATCAAACCATAAACAGATATGAAGAAACCCTGAATGCATATTACGAAGTGAAAGAAGCCAATCTGAAAAAGCTAGATACTGTGTGATTCCAACTGTATGACATTCTGGAAACGCAAAACTATGGACTCAGTAAAAGATCAGTGGTTGCTAGTGTCAGGGAGGGAGATGAATAGATAGAGCACAGAGGATTTTTAAGGCAGTGAAAATACTCTTCATGATATTATAATGACGGATACACATAATTATACATTTGTCTAAACCCACAGAATGTATAACACCAAGAGTGAACCCTAAGATAAACTATGATCTCTATGTAACCATGATGCATCAATGTAGGCTTATCCTTAGAAAAGTATGCCATTCTTGTGATGTTGATAATGAGCAAAGCATGTGTGGGGGACAGGAGGTTTATGAGAAATCTCTGTACTTTCCTCCCAATTTTTTGTAAACCTAGAAGTGCTGTTGAAAAAATTAAGTTTTTTTAAAGTCCTTAGAGAAACTAAAATGTTATACATAAAATATCCATTTAACATAAAAGACAGAAGTAAAGGGTGGAAAAAAGACAGTCTCTTCAATAAATGGTGCTGGGAAAACTGGACAGCTATATATAGAAGAATGAAACTTGATCATTCTCTTACACCATACATGAAGATAAACTTGAAATGGATAAAAAACCTCAACGTGGGGCAGGAATCTACCAAAATCCTAGAAGAGAACATAGGCAGTAACCTCTTTGACATCAGCCACAAAACCAAAAATGAACTTTTGGGACTTCATCAAGATAAAAAGCTTCTGCACAGCAAAGGAAACAGTCAACAAAACAAACAGGCAACCCACAGAATAGGAGAAGATATTTGCAAATGACACTACAGACAAAGGTCTGATATCTAAGATCTATGAAGAACTCCTCAAACTCAACCTCACAAAACAGATGATCATGTCAAAAAATGGGCAGAAGACATGAACAGACACTTCTCCAAAGAAGACAACAATGCCTGACAGACACATGAAAAAATGTTCGTCATCATTAGCTATCAGGAAGATTCAAATCAAAAACCACATTGAGATACCACCTTACACCAGTTAGAATGGCCAAAATCAACAAGACAGTAAACAACAAGTGTTGGAGAGGATTGGAGAAAGGGGAACCCTCTTCCACTGTTGGTGAGAATGCAAGTTAGTGCAGCCACTTTGGAAAACAGTGTGGAGATTCCTGAAGAAATCACAAATAGAGCTACCCTATGACCCTGCAATTGCACTACTGGGTATTTACCCCAAAGATATAGAAGCGGTGAAAAAAAGGGCCATATATACCCCAATGTTCATAGCAGCAATGGTCACAATCATCAAACTGTGGAAAGAGCCAAGATGCCCTTCAACAGATGAATGGATAAAGAAGATATGGTCCATATATACAATGGAATATTATGCCTCCATCAGAAAGGATGAAAACTCAACTTTTGTATCACCATGGATGGGACTGGAAGAGATTATGCCGAGTGAAATAAGTCAAGCAGAGAAAGTCAATTATCATATGGTTTCACTTACTTCTGGAGCATAAGGAATACTATGGAGGACATTAGGGGAAGGAAAGGAAAAGTGAATTGGGGGAAATTGGAGGTGGAGGCCAACCATGAGAGACTGTGGGCTCTGAGAAACAAACTGAGGGTTTTGGAAGGGAGGGGGTGGGGGGATTGGTAAGCTTGGTGATGGGTAATAAGGAGGGCACGTATTGCATGGAGCACTGGGTGTGGTGCATAAATGATGAATCTTGGAGCACTGAAAAAATAAAATTAAATTTAAAAGAAAAGCAAAAGAAGAGAAGTAGTAAAGGAAGCCAGAGAAAATAAATAAAGAAATGCAAACAAGCAAATAAACAAGACATAGAAAACAAACAGCAAAATGTCAGAAGTCTAGATTTATTAATAATTTCATTAAATGCAAAATGATTAAACAGTACAAGCCAAATGAATATAAAAACAAGATCCAATACTTTGTTGGTTCTAGAGAAGTATTTTAGATTCTAAGATACAAATAGTTTGAAATCAACAAGATATAAAAGAATGTATGATGCAAACAGCACTGTAAGAAATTGAAATAGCTACAGTAATATTAGACAAAATACTTTTTAAAATTGTTACTAGAGATAAAGAGGAATATTTCATAATTATAGAGAGTCAATATACTGGTAAATGCAGTAACTACAACTATTAATATGGCCCAAAATTACATAAAGAACAAAACTAATGTAGTTGAAAGAAGTAATAGATAATTCAATATATCATACTTTGCTTCAATTCTCTACTTTCAATAATGGATAGAACAAGTAGACAGCAACTGACAGGGAAACAGAGAAATTCACCAACACTGCAAAATGACAAGATGTAACAGACTTCTATAGAACACTCTATCAAAAAACAGCAGAATATGTATTTTTCTTAGGTGCACATAGAACATGCTAGAATAATATGATATGCTATAAAATAAACCTTGATAGATGTAAAAGGAATGAAATCATACAAAATGTGTTCTTCAACTATAATGGAATTATATTAGAAATCAATAGCAGAAAGAAATTTGATAAAGTCACAAATATGTGGGAAATAAACATGCACTTCCAAATAAACAATGGGTATAAAAAGAAATCACTCAGAAATTTTCAACCATTGTTTATTTAGAAGTCTATTGTTTGTTTTCCACATATTTGTTAATTTACCAAATTTCTTTCTGTTATTGCTTTCTAATATAATTCTATTTTAGTATAAAAATCAGAAAGGGAGACAAACCATGAGAGACTCTGGACTCTGGGAAACAAACTGAGGGTTACAGAAAGGAGGCTGTTGGGGGGATGGGGTAGCCGGGTGGTGAGGAGCACTGGGCATTATATGCAACTAATGAATCTTTGAGCACAACATCAAAAACTAATGATGTACTCTATGTTGGCTAGCTGAACATAATAAAAAAAATATTCCACATCTACATATGTGAGAAATGAAAATATATGCCCACACAAAATACACACATATTCATAGCAGCATTATTAAAACCAGCCAAAAGTGAAAATAATCTTAATGCCTTATTGAACTTTGTTATTATTATTTGATGATGGGATGAACAAAATATAGCCATACAATAAATATTATTCATTAATAGAAAGAATGAAATACTGATACCTGCTATCATATAAATGAATCTTAAAAATTATGCTAGGTAATAGAAACCAGTTACAAAAATGCACATATTCTGATTCCATTTATATGCAAAGTCCAAAACAGGCAAATCATAAGAGATGTAAATTAGATTACTGGTTGCCTACTGCCCAAAGTAGGAGGTTATAACAATGAACAGTGACTGCTAACAGACACTTATCTTTTGGGGGGATGATGAAAATGTTCTCAATCTAGGGATGCTTGGGTGGCTCATCTGGTTAAGCATCCAACTCTTGATTTCAGCTCAAGTTATGATCTCAGGGTTCTGAGATGGAGTCCCACGTGGGCTCCCCACTCAGCGGGGAGTCTGCTTCCCCTGTCATTCTCTCTCTGTCCCTCCCTCAACTTATGCACTTTCCCTCTCTCTCTCAAATAAATAAATAAATCTTAAAAAAAAAAAAAAAAAAGAAAATGTTCTCAAACTAAGTCATAGCAGCACAACTTCATGAACATTTAAGAACCACTGAGGGGCACCTGGGTGGCTCAGTGAGTTCTTCTTCTGCCTTTAGCTCAGGTCATTATACCAGGGTCCTGAGTAGGGGCTCCCTACTCAGCAGGGAGTCTGCTTCTCCCTCATCCCCTGCCTATCCCTCTGCTCATGCTCTCTCTCTCACTCACTCTGTCTTTTAAATGTATAAATAAAAATAAATAAATAAACAAATAAAAACAAAAACCACTGAATTGTATACTATAGATGAATTCTGATTATATTAATTATATCTCAATAACGATATGCTTTTAAAGAGTAAACTAAAAATATTTTCAGGTTTACAAATGCTGAAAAACTCATCAAAACAGACTCATACTAAAAAGAAAAGTCAGAGGACGTTCTTTATGTAGAAGGAAAATGATGAAAAACAGAAATATGCATCCACACACATATTTGTACTATGTGTAAACTGGTATGAAATCACCTGGAGATAGACTGTGCTAAGTTAAAAATTATACTACATACCTTTAATACAACCACTAAAATAGCAAGACAAAGGGTTATAGACAATAACAAAGGAAATTAAAGAGAATCATAAAAAGAGGGGAAAGGACCAACAGACCGAATCTGTAGAAAATCATAAAAAGGCAACAGATTTAAATCTAACCACAACAATAATTACAATAAATGTAAATGGTCTAAAGACTCCCATCAGAATGCAGAGATTGATAGACTGAATGTTAGGAAAGCAAAACCAACCTATACGGTGCTTATAAGAAGCACCTTTTAAACCTAATGACGAATATAGGGTACAAGTAAAGGAATGGAAAGACTGATACTATACTAACACTAGGCAAAATAAAGCTGGAGTGTTTATTTTAACATCGAAGTAGGTTTCACCAAAAAAAATATTGCAGGTAAAAGGATATTCATTTTCTTTTTTTTTTTTTTTTTTAAAGATTTTATTTGAGAGAGAGAAACACAGTGAGAGAGGGAACACAAGTGGAGGGAATGGTAGCGGGAGAAGCAGGCTCCCTGCAGCACAGAGAGCCTGATGCGGGGCTCGATCCCAGGACCCTGGGATCTGACCTGGGCCGAAGGCAGAAGCTTAACGACTGAGCCACCCAGGCGCCCCAAGGATATTCATTTTCTAATGATGATGTGATCAATTAATCAAAAGGATATGAAAATCCTAAATGCTTCTACCCCTAATATTGTTGTTTCAAAATTCCTGAATCAAACACTGATGGAACTATAAAGAGAAGTAGATCCATAGTTATTGCCAGAGATTTCAATGCCCTACCCTCAATAATTGCTAAAAATAGGTTTTAAGAGTGCCTGGGTGGCTCAGTGCATTAAAGCCTCTGCCTTCGGCTCAGGTCATGATCTCAGGTCCTGAGATCGAGACCCACATCAGGCTCTCTGCTCAGCAAGAAGCCTGCTTCCCCCCCCTCTCTCTGCCTGCCTCTGCCTACTTGTGATGTGTGTGTGTGTGTGTGTGTGTGTGTGTGTGTTTGCATGTGTGTGTGTGTCAAATAAATAAAATCTTTAAAAAATAGGTTTTAAAAAATCAGGAGGTAATAAGTCATGAGGACGAAAAGTACAGCTTGGGGAAGATAGTCAATAATATTGTAATGTCAAAAAAAATATTATTGTAATGTCATATGGTGACACATAGTAACAACGCTTATTGTGGTAAGTATACTGGACTACATCATACAGCTGAAACTAATATGACATCATGTCTTAACTGCACTTCAATAACAAAAATAAGTAAATTAGCAAGTAGATGTCTATAAAAATATGAACTGGGGCACCTGCATGGCTCAGTTGTTAGGTGTCTTCCTTTGTCAGCTCATGTCATGGTTCCAGGGTCCTGGGATCAAGCCCTGTGTTGGACTCTCTGCTCAGTGAGGAGCCTGCTTCTCCCTCTCCTCCCCACTCATGCTCTCTCTCATTATCTCTATCTCTATCTCTCAAAAAAATAAATAAAATCTTTTAAAAAATGAACTAACTTCACCTAATCCAATTACACAACATACTCAAATAGCAGAATACACATTCTTTCCAAGTGCACACAAATATAGATCATTTTGGGCCATGAATCAAGTCTCAGTAAATTTAAAAGAATCCAAATTATACAAAGTGTGTTCATTAACCACAGTGGATTTTTAATTAGAAATCAGTAACAAAAAGATAACTGGAAAAATCTCAAATATTTGGAAAATGAGTAGCACAACTAAATGAACACCATGCATGGGTGAAAGAAGAAATCAAAAAGGAAATTAGTAGGTTTTTTTTTTATTGAATGTAAATGAAATCAAAACAATAAAATCTGCAGAATGTCACTATAGTATTGTTTAGGAAGAATTTATAGCACTAAACACTAAAATTAAATAAGAAGGTCTCAAATCTATGAATTCATCTTCCTCTTTAAGAAACTAAAAATAAAGCAAATTAAATCCAAAGCAATCAGAAGAATGGTAATAATATAGATCTAAGTGAAAATCAGTGAACTAGAAAACAAAAAAACAATATTCCATAGTAAGTCTTGGGGTTGGACCCTAATCTCTGTATTTTAAAGAGCTCCCAAGGTAATTCTGATATAAAGCCAGATTCGTAAACCGTTGGACAGATTCCCTTTAGAATCTCTTCTATGGAAGAGATATTCTATGGAACCATGATTTTCACATCTGCATTTGTCCCTTAAATGTGAATTAGTAGGATAACAACCTAATCAGTATGGGCACAGTAATACTTTATAAAAGGATCTGTAAGATATTTTGGATCAAGATGTTAATTACACACTGATGAAATGCCAACAGCTGAACAGAAATCTCGATCTAAGACAAAGCTTTTATGACAGTGGAGCTGCCTGAAAGTTCTATTTCACTACTCATAAACCAGGCTGAAATAGTAGCCAGCATGGTGTGTAGGTCTAGGAATACAGTGGGCGGAAGGCAGATGACACGCTCTGTCCTCTCTCTCTGGCTCAGGTTTTATAACCTACAATTGTTACAACAAGATTTGGATATAGTTTTAATTATCCCATTTAGAGATGGAAACCTACAGGCCAGTGAAGTTGTATCTCTAAGTGAATCTGCTCACAACTGGTGGAAGAACCCATTATTTGAGTCTAGCTCTTTTCTCACTCGAACCCTCTCTAAGCCACACGAAGCTATTTTGTTCAATTCCTGGGGTGATAATGAATAAACATAAGAAATAGATCACTTGTTATTCTATAAACTGAATTGCATATTCAAATCAAGTCCAGTCATTAGATTATTCCTAGGGACATGTGATCAGAGTTATTTACCAAATTACAGATAAAAAAATACTTATACATTGAGATCTCATTATATGTCTCCTACAAGAAAAAATACAGCCTAGTAAAAAATCTTTTTTAATGAACCAAACTACAGGCATATGCTCTCATACAGCCTTGCCTTACACAGAATTCTACCTTAGGTAGAGTGCCATGGTGAAATCCTAAGTGTTAAGGTATATATGTGAAAAGGATCACAGCCCAAAATGGTAGGGATTATGTGGGGAAGGGTCACCTACCAACATGTGTTGAGCTGAGGTAATGGGTCTTAACCCAGCACCCTCTGGATGCCTAATTACTCTCCCATAGAGATGACAGGTATAATTTCTCTCCAAAATTTGTTCTCCACCTCCCCATGCATTTGAATTAACTTTGTGAGAAAATCAGTTAACTAAGTCTACAGTAATAGCTTTTACTTTGAGCACAGCAATTAAGAATGTCTGTTTCCTCTCCTCCTACATCTGTTCTGAGAATGGAGTGAATATATTTGAATTATTTTCTGGATATACAGTAATTGTTGGGAAATGACAATTCACCCGTCTGCATAGTAGGCTGTGGTTTTAGATGAAGACTAACCAAGTTAACCTAAATGTACAGTTGAGACAGTCATCTGAAGTGCATTAAGACAAGAAAAGAGTTAGAAAGGTCATGTGAAAATCGGTACCTAGCTGAGGCACTTAGATTGTGATCCATCAAGTTGCTATGCTTTAGAGACCCCAGAATCAACTCTCTCTTCCTCTGGCACACAAGCACCTACACTTCAACACTTGTATTTCATTTCTTCAGATTAAAACCTTATGTCTCTTATTTTTTCTTAAAAATATAAAAACAAGAGGAGGGACAATTGTATATATCCATTACAAATCAATCTTTTTTTTTCTTTTTTTTAAAGATTTTATTTATTCATTTGACAGAGAGAGAGATCACAAGTAGGCAGAGAGGCATGCAGAGAGAGAGGGAGAAGCAGGCTCCCTGCTGAGCAGAGAGTCCCATGCGGGGCTCAATCTCAGGACCCTGAGATCATGACCTGAGTTGAAGGCAGAGGTTTTAACCCACTGAGCCACCCAGGAGCCTCCACATTTGAAAGAAGTTTTAACTAAACTGGGAAAATAAGCTTTAGAAAAGCCTGGAAATGAAGTCCAGATAGGCAAATACCTGAATAAGAGGAATAGAAAAATTAATCCCTCTTGTCATGGACATAGCCAAGAAAAGATTATTCAGATGCTCTGCCTAAATTAAATGGGTCCATGAGTCATGTCTGTGCATTGTGCTCATATTCTGTGTTCATTCACCTTTAAAAGCCCATATATAACCTTTTATTTTTCCCAGTACTGACTCTATTTGGTAAAGACTGTCCAGATTACAGTCAAGGAATTTATATTCTGAAATACTCTATTTTCAGGAGACTGGTTCAAATTTCTTCAAACCCTGAAGGGAGAGAAATTCACTCAGGTTCATTTCCTTTCCTTTTCACAATTCTCTTATTAGAAGGTTTATCCTCCTCTAGTCTTTTCAAGTTCACATGACAAGATCTGTTCCTGAGATAAATGATACCCTGAATAACCCTCAACTAGTAAAGGACATAGCTGAAGAATTTACTTAGAAAGATGGATAGTTAAAGAAGGGGAACTAAAACAGATACATCCATAATTTAAAAGTTAGCTGAGGAGAGATAATAGCTGGAAATATAGTGAGTATTTTTAAAACATAATGATCACAATTTGTATTATGAAAACTAAGTAGAGGATTCCATGTGGATATGTTACTTCTGTGCAACATAAATGAGTCTGTTCGATTCCATCTATTTATTATGGACAATAACAATGATGAGCCATTTTATTTATTTGCTGATGTTGGATCTTTGTGGATGTAGTTGGACTACGTATGTTGGGATATGCCAACGTATCCTGATGTATCTATAGTTAGGAATTCGGAGCTGTGTCCTGGAGTGGAGGGGAAAGAAGATCAATTCCCATTTGCAGAACTGTGGAAAAGTACATAAAAATGCTGTAGAAGCTATTTCATGGCTCTACCACATTATACCATCCTCAAGACAGTCCTTCAAAATGTATTATTCCTATTGCACAGATGAGAAACTGATGCTAGAAGAAACTCAGAGAAGACACTTGATCCAGAGTGTCTGGATCCCTGGCAGAGAGGTGAGATGGGGACAGATCACAGAAGAGGGCTTCTAATAGGAGGTAACTTCGAAGTTTGAAGAAAAGAAAGAGCTTCTTTTAACAGAACCACATGCTGGAATGACAGAACAGTTAAAGCAAGCATCCAGATAAGGAAAGCAGGAGGTTTTTGTGTCCCCAAAGGGTATAACATGTGAGATGTGGAGTGCAAGGAAATGAAAGCAGAGAGGTAGGCAAGGGCCAGAGAGCGGCTTACTGCTTTATGTCATTCTAAGGGCTTGGACTTTATCCTAGAATTAAAATGGAGTTTTCAAGGAATTTAAACTAAGGAGTGCCTTACTCCAAAATGCGAATCCCAATATCCCAATATTGACTCTTACATGCTTGTTTTCAAGGACCCTTCCCCCTTCCCTCCCCTTCAGAAAAACCCAAGCATCTGCTTTGCTCCACACACATCCATAGCCCAGGGCTTGCTTGGCACAGAGTGAAAGCGCAGTAAATATAGGCTGACTGAGAGAGGGAGGGAGAGGGTAGGAGAGGTAAGCAAATAAACTGAGAATTACAGTAAACAAATGATAAGTCCACGTATAGAACTATGCTATGTAATATAGGTTGATTGTGCCTTGAGGAAGAGGCATGATGGTTGTAAGAAATAGGCTGCAAGTGCAAAAGTAGTGAAAAAAAGAAAAGAAATACAGATTTTTACAGGAAATTGTCCTTTAAAGCAGAGCCCTTCTAAACCATGAAAGAAAATGGTGTCTAATTCAGTATTTTTGATCAGGAGAGCTGTTTTAGGGCAGTATCTCTGATTGAACATCAGTGAGTTGCTGAATTCTGCCACTCAGACATTATTTAGCATTTAAATGAGACAGGAAGAGGAATCCTAAAATGCACCGTGATCCTGCAGACTTTCATTAGGTCACTCTGCTGCCCCAGGGATCATGACAAAGTGCTTGGTGGAAATTTAAAGTCATAAAACAAAAGAGGAGCATCCTGCTTTAAGGCTTTATATTTAGCTGCTTTTTAAATCTTTCACTCAAAAACCACAGAGCCCTTCTGATGACATGAGGCAGTTGCCATTTAAAAAAAGTATTCTTAGTGTATATTATGCTGTTTCACTTAGAAAACTCACAATTCTTATGTACATAGTGGAAAAACAAAAAATCCTTAGAACTGAGAATTTTGTTTGCCTGCTGCACATGATGAAGCCTTAGTACATCCTCTTCGGAGGTTTTCTTGTGTGTGTATGTGTGTAAGAGGGGTTTACAAGGTTTTCTTGTGTGTGTATGTGTGTAAGAGGGTCCCTGTTTCCGAACAGAATTGCCTGGCATTTTCTACAACTAGTACAGTGGCTGGCTAAGTGATCTAGCTATTGTCGGAGACCTGGGTGGGAAGCCGAGATCACCCACTTTCTACACATGTCCAGTTCGCCGCCACAGAGAACAAATGTGGTAACAATACCATAGACGGAGGGTGCAGGTCTGTATTATAACACACGATAAGCAAAGGACTAGTCTTTTTTATCTTAGTCTTAGTTATCTTTGGATAACTAAGGAACAAGTTCTTAGTTATCTTTGCTGTAGGGTCAAGCACAGTGTCTGACAATTAATGAAGAAATTAGCAACATTTTCTCAATCTTCTCTTTCTATATAAATGTAGAACTGCTGCACACTCTTCACACTGAATAGACCCTTTATATAAGTATGAAGGGGGAAAGATGGTGACAATTGAATTTATGAACCTTGCTAAATGGCAATTTAGATGTATTGCTTACTGAATAACTATCTTAAAACTGAAAGGAAGTTTACAAGTAATTTGGTCCCCTTCCTTTATTGTATGGAAAAGGCAACAGAAACATGTAAAGATGACATGACTGCTCCAGTAATGTACTGGGTATGCATCCCTAAGCCCTCTGCTCACTACACCACAAGGGATTTGATGTTTTATGCCTACTGGAACCAATGTAGTTATATGTCCTGCTACTGATAAACGAGCCTCAAAGTTGGAAAAACAGAGGAACAAAGTGGCTGGGGTAGTATGCGAGCTGGCAAGCTGCTGGGTTCTAAATGAAACTGAGGTCCATGGAGAAGAAGAAATAAACTAAAGCTTGGGTTCATCCTATGAACAATGTGTCTGCCACAACCCCCATGGCCTCTGATCATCATCATGAATATGACACAGGTCTATACCAACAACTGTATGCAGTTCTCTCCTGGTCAAACACACCACTCTTGTCTTGGTCTTGGATCAGAATCCACTTTTTAATCTATCTATCATTAACTTATCAAAATAACTGATAGAAAAACCAAACAGAAAATCAGCAAAGATATAGAAGAACCACCAATGACAGGATCCAATGCATTCAATAACAACAAAACCTACATTCTTATCAAGTTTCCACAGAACATTCACCAAAATAAACCACAATCTGGGTCATAAATCAAAGATTAACAAATTCAAATGAATTTCACTCATATTGACTATATTCTCTGATTACAATAGGATCAGACTAGAAATCAGTAACAGATAACAGGAAAACTTCAAAACACCTGGAAACTAAAAACACACTTCTAAATAATCTGAGTTAAGGAAAAAGAATCACAAGGGAAATAAATACACTGAACTCAATAAAAATGAAAGTTCAACATACCAAAATCCGTGAGAGAACAGTTAAAGCAGTCCAGACAGGGTAATTTAAAGCACCATTGCTTACATTAGAAAAGAATAGTCTCATGTCAAGAAACTAAGTGCTGGGGCACCTGGGTGGCTCAGTGGGTTAAAGCCTCTGCCTTCAGCTCAGGTCATGATCTCAGGCCCTGGGATCGAGCCCCGCATCGGGCTCTCTGCTCAGCAGGGAGCCTGCCTCTCTCTCTCTCTCTGTCAAATAAGTAAATAAATAAATCTTTAAAAAAAAAAAAAAGAAACTAAGTGCTACCTCAAAAAAGAAAAAAGTGCAAAATAAGCCCAAAGCAAACAGAAAAAAAAAAAAAAAACAAATAATAAGACTAAAAGTGAAGTTAAATGAAGCTGAAAACAGAGAAACAATAGAGAAAAACAATGAAACAAAAAGGTAGTTCTTTGAAAAGATAAATCAAACAAACTTCCAGCAAGATGAGAAAGAAAAAAGAAAGATGACATATGTCAAGTTACTAATATCAAAATTGAAGCAGGAGATATATTATGAGCCATAAAGATATAAAGACAATTTTACACACGTAAATTAGCATCCTAAGAGAAATGGACCAAAAAGCACAAATGATCACAACTTACCTAATATAAAATTGATAAGTTGAAGAGAATTATATCTATTAAAGAAATTAATTTGTAATGAGGAAACCAGAAATCTCCTGACCCAGAGACTATTGCTAGAGAATTCTATGAAATATTGAAGTTTACACAAACTTTCGCATAGTCTTTTCCAGAAAACAGAAGATCAGAAGGCACTTCCTAACTTATCTTATGAAATTAGTACTACCTGATACCAAAACCAAACAAAGATTGTAAAAAAAAAAGGAAACAAAACTGCAGACCAATGTTCCTCATGAATAGAGAGGCAAACATCCTTAACAAAATATTGGCAAGTTGGATTCAGCAATATGTAAGAAGAGGTTTTTAAAAAGAGTATTATGACAATGGGGAGGGTATGTGCTATGTTAAGTGCTGTGAAATGTGTAAGCCTGACAATTCACAGACATGTACCCTGGGGCAAATAATACATTATATGTTAATTTTAAAAAAAGAGTATTATGAAACACATTACTCTGAGGGGCTGGTTCAATATTTGAAAATCACTCAACCTAATCCACCATATTAACTGACAAAAAAAAGTCACATGATCTCATCTATTGATGCCTAAAAAGCATTTGGTAAAATTCAACACCCATTCATGATTTTTAAAAAGATGACTTTCAGAAAACCAGAAATAGAGGAAACTGTCTCAATTTGATAAAAAATATATATATACAAACATATAGCTAACATTACACTTAAGAGTGAAAGACTGAATGTCCTTCCTCTAAGATCTGTAACAGCAAGATTCACACCACTGTTATTCAACACAGTGTTGGAAGTTCCAGTCAGTGAAATAAAGCAATAAAATAAAATAAAAAACATACAAATTGGAAAGCAAGAAGTAAAACTTCCAATATGACATGATGGCATGCACAGAAAAATCCCAAGGAATGTATCAAAAACAAAACACACAAAACCTCCTAAAAGTAGTGAGTTTCAGTATGTCAGAGAACACAAAATCAATATACAAAAATTAACTGTATTTCTATATATCTAGCAATGAACATAAGGAAAAAGAAATTTTAAAATACAGTACCATTTATAATCACTCCAAAAACATGAAATACTTAGGTGTAAATCTAACAAAATATATTCAGAACTTATACTAAAAACTGTAAAACACTGGATGCAAGAAATTAAATAATATCTAAAATGGAAAGACATATCACATTTGTGGATTTGAATACTCAACATAGTGCAGATGGTATTTTTCCTAAACTGATAGAGAGACTTATCAGAAAAGACTTTCTAAAAAAAAAAAAAAAAAAAAAAAGAAAAGACTTTCTAAATATAAGCAAGATAATTCTAAAATTCATATGGAAAATAAATGCCTTATAAGAATTAAAATAATTTTTAAAAAGAAGAATAAAGAGGTTGAATTAATCTACCCAATTTCAAGACTTATTATGTAACTATAGCAATCAAGACAGTGGGTATTGACACAGTGATAGACACAAAGATAAATAGAACAAAATAGGGAATCCAGAAATAGCTTATGCTGGTTGATTTTTGGCAAATGTATAAATGCAATTCAACAAATGAAATATACTCTTTTTAATAAATGGTGGTAAAGGAACTGGATATTCATAGGAAAAAAATGGTAAGGGGGAACTTAGCTCTAAAGTTCACACACTGATTTTACATAAAGACAGATAATGAATTAAATGTAAAACATAAAATTATAAAACTTATAGAAGAAAACAAAGGAAAAGATCTTCAGGAACTAGGGCTTCATGAAGAATTCTTAGTCATTACTCCAAAAGGATGTTCCAAAAAATGTTTAAAAATCAATAAATTGAATTTCATCAATATTAAAAACTTTCCCTCTGTAAAAGGTCTTGTTAAGAGAATTAAGAGAAGCTACATACTGAGAGAAAAACATTTGCAAACTATATCTGGCAAAGGAATCTTACCTAGATTATACAAAGAACTCAGTAATTCAACAGAAAAAAATAAACAAAACAATCCAATTTTTAAAGGGCAACAGATATGTAGAGATATTTCAATAAAGAGGATATATTTCTGGCAAATAAGCACATAAAAGAAGTTCGATATCACTAAACATCATCAGGAAAATGCAAATCAAAACCACAATGAGGTATCAACCTATTAGATTTATAACTATTAAAGCAGGTAAAATAGAAAAAATAGTGACAATACTCATTGATGGTGAAGACAGAGAAACTGGATCTCTCATACATTGCTGGTAGGAATAGAAAATGGTACAGACACTTTGGAAAAAATGTTTGACAGTTTCTTTAAAAAACTGAACATTCACCATACAACCTAGTAATCATACTCCTAGGCATTCATCCTAGGGAATGAAATTTTATTTCCACACAAAAAGCTGAATACAAATGCATGTAGTCATTTTATTTGTAATAAACAAAAACTGGAAGCAACAAAATAGTTTCTCAGTGGATGAATGGATAAACAAACTGTGGTATATTCCTGCCATGGAAGATTACTTAGCAATAAGAAAGAACACACTAGTATTAACACACACAACTTGAATGGCTCTCCAAATCACGTTGCTGAAGGAAGAAAAGCCAATCTCAAAAGGTCATATACTGAATGACTGCATGTATGTGACATTCTAAAAATGACCAAAATACAGAAATAACCAAGAGTGGCTGACAACGGTTAGGAATTTTGGAGGAGGGAGGTGGGTGAGACTATGAAGAGGCAGCAGGAGGGGGTTCTTTATGATGGTGAAACAGTTCTGTAGTTTGATTGCGGTGGTCCTTCCACCAAATGCATGCATGCTAAGATGACATGAAACCAAGCACACACATTATACCCATAGCAATTTCCTGGCTTTGACATCATACTACACTTATAAATTGTGTGACTCTGTACCATCTTCGCAACTCTCTGCGTATTTGTAATTATTTAAAATAAAAACTTTAAAAATATATCACCACAGTATATTTTCTATTAGAATAACAAACATCAACACTCACTTCCAATGTCCGGCCTCAGTTTTTTATCATATTCTCTTAGCAATTTGTTGAGAATAAGAGTCACATCAGTGTCTTGGGATTTTGGAGCCAAGACCCACTTTTGGTTTGATGATGAATCCTCATATTCATCCTCTTCCACCTTTCTGGACCTGTAATTATGGCACAAAGCACAAAGTATAAGTTGCAGCAGGGGCTCCAGGAAGTGTCTTAAGCTTGGTCGACTCAGGCACCACTGACATAAGTAGACAGACCCTAATACTCAAAGCCCAATCAATGGATTACCTCTAAAATGAAAACAAAACACTGTTTAGAAAGAATCCAATAGGAAGAATACCACTGCTTTTAATATGTCATAATGTATGCATTAAATGCCACAAAATGATTCCTCATCTATGGTAAACTATAGACACAATGATAAACAAATCACTGCCAGAAGATCAAACAGCAAGCGTTCAGCCATGCTTGGCCCCACCCTGAGAACCTCTGAAGGTTCAACCTTCCAGGTGTTTGTCAGATGGTGACTTTATGATGTTGTTTCCACCCCCTACTGCTAAGACCTCATTTTAATTGACGGTGAGAATAGCTTTTGCAGAATTGCACTCACTGTAAATAGCTGAATCTGACTTTTGTGCTTCTTAAGGAGACAGGAACCTTCATTCTAGATAGACATGGGGACATGATGAGGTGGTGTTCTTGGCCAGCAATCATGTGTGGTGCCAAGGAACAGAGATGGTGTTGGGAGAATACTCTCTGGCAATTTTATCTCTTACAACACAAACGGATTCATTTCCTACAGAGCAGAGTAATACAGACATTAAAAATTTAAAACTTTCTAATATGTCTTAATCATTTGGCCTCGCAATAAATGGACTGAAACGAATGCTTGAGTATCTCTGGGCTTGTCTCATGTAGCAGGGTAGCTGCCTTTCCTGGGTGATACACTCTGACAGGAGTACTTGAAAAGAAAGGCCTCAAAATGACAAGCTAGTTTTCTCAGTGAGAGAGGCCAAATCAACAACACAGCCATTCGGGCTTGAAAAAAGGAGTCTCCTTCTGCCTTAAACCAGCATTTCCAGGTGGACTTTTGTTTACTAGGGCAAAATAAACTTGTAAAACAACAAATAACTTTGCTTGTTTCCTTATACTTTGCCTTAATGATTTTTTTTCTTCACCAAAGAGAACAGAATGTAAAACAGAAATTTGTATTGATGTTTATTTGTCCTGACTTGGTATGAGCTCATTTCTGTTTAGTTTCCCCACACAGGAGCCAATATGTTAACATCATCCCAGGGCAGTTATGCTCTGGGACACAAGTTTCTTTAGGTTAATTTTTGGAATTGTCTAAATTATCTATAATGAACATGAAAGAAAGGAAGACATTTTTAAAAATTCATTTCCTCTACTTTGTTTAAATTTTCACAATCATATAAATAATATTATAATCACATAATTACATATATAGTATAGTAGTATACATGATTTTACATAATATGTGATCACATGTATATGCCATATATTATATACATCACAGTATTTTTATGAGTGTTAACTAGCCTTAATCTAGGCTAGGACAGTGTCACATAGTCTGGTCCTGGTTGAATATATAAATATATAGGAGATTTTGAAAACGAGTATATGGCATATGTCTGGCGGACTGACTTCATTTAAGTTTTTCCTAGGCTTATCTTGGACTGTACTTCTATTTCTTGAATATGTTATTGGCTAGGAACTTAAAATAAATCATCTGCAAAAACTATAAAATGCTATGAGTTTCTATTTGCAATGAATATTCACCATCAATAGGAACTTACAAAATTTGGGACAGTCAAGAAGCAATATGCTGCATTTCATTATTTGTAAAACTGAACTTTTACAAATAACACTATAGAATGTAAAATGTCACTGTAGAATATTTTATCAGAAATATTGTCAGGAATATGAATTTTATCATCTTGGAAAAAAAAGAGTAGGTTGAAGCAGGTTCTGGAGGACATGGTTAGCTGGAAGCAATCATTGAAATTGATTTTGCAGCAAAACCATTGGGAGGGACTACGGAGAGAGGGGCAGCTCACTTTGGCAGAATCATATACAACATTCTCAAGACACATTCCAACTCCATCACAGTGCTTTCTTCTCTCTGTCTCCTGTCTCTCTGTCTCTTTCTCTCTCTACTGCCTTCTCTTCCCCTTCCCTACATTTGTCTCTTACAGCTCTCCCTGTTTCTTCTCCCCCACTCCCAAAGACAGCTCACCAGCACAGGCTCTCCATGCTCTGTTATTTTCTACTGCCCCAGTGGTCATAAGTACATAGACTGAGCACACTAACTCTTCATCAGTTCTCTGTTATACACACAGCCTTCGTTTTTGAAAGACTTTGAGTTACTTCAAACTCAGGTATTATAGTAAGTCTAATTCTCCCTCTAGTGGTGACGAGAGGTTTTTCCTGAAAATGCATAAGCTTCTTCCTCAGAAGCCAAGGCAGGTAAGAGTGAGAGAGGAGGAAGGAAAAGCAGCAGGGTCCTCTCCCACCCCTTCCGGAGGTAAACCAGGACCTGCAGCTCAGTGGCTGGCTTGGGGTACACAGTGGCAAAGTGTGGGTGGAGATCCTCCTGTCCCCTTAGAAGCCAACACTGAGTTTCTCTCAATCCTGGTCTTTGTCAGTTTGCTACAGGACTTCAGGGAATGAAATAGAAGCCTCACAGTGCTAGTGTCAGACCACCAGCCCCACAGGAAAATCCTCCCTTTCATGAAAAACAAATCTTGTCTCAGAGCACCCACTAGAATATGAATAAAACAAGAATGATCAGCTTTTCTAAATTCTAGGTGGACTATATATAATCTTGATGAATGTTCTGTTATCAGGAATGTTGGATCCTAAATACCATCACTGCAATTAGCTTTTCTTAAAAACAAATCGGCAATGACAATTGTCATTGTCAAAGAATTGTTCAAACTTCAGATGTTATTTTCAGGTCTTATACCCTCTCTTCAACTAGAAGGACAAAGTCTGAAGTATTTTTATACATTAAAAGGAGCTCCTAAACCTCAGAAAGCAGTTAAATGTCTTCAAGGAATCACGAAGGTCCAGGCATGATGTAGTGTGTTATAATGCATAATGAGTTCATCCATGGGTGTCAGAATAGGGTGCTTTTCTCTCCATGGAGTTACCAAGCCATCACCACAGAGCACAACCGTCAGAACCTTTTCCAAGGACTCTGAACACCAAAAAGGCATTCCAGAAGGCAAATGAGAACCCTCTTAGCATTAATAATCGTTTCGAAAGATGACACTGGACATCGGATTACTTTACATGTCTGTAAAACCGATTCAAAGAACAAAGACGCTTTCAAAGGAGAGGCATATAGCAATGCAATTCATTTAAAATTTAGATTTTGTTTTGCAATTGATATGCAACCTCTATTATAAAGACCAGGGAATGAACCGAGATACAGAACATATTAAAATCATTACATCTGCTTTGGTTAAATGGAAGGATGAAGAATCTCCAGAAATTGTTCATGTATTTGGGAATCCCTAGAAACCTGACTGCTTCATGTTAGATACTAAGATATCTTCCTACTAAGCACACAAACTAATGAGGACAATAAGCAGCTTTCCTCATAGCATGTTAAGTAGCTGTAAATCTAAATTATATGTAAGTATCTAACTCTGAAATGCAGGTCACTTCATCCAATTGGTAGCAACAGAAAGATCATGCAGATGTAACTTCAGATCAAGATTATAGATTTCAGACCTCTACCTTATGCCTGGTGCTATCTGCCGGTCTCTCTGCCTCTAAACAGAGATACATCCAGGCAAAATCGACTTCAGAAAGTGCACTTCCATATCCCTCCCTAGCTCTCTCCTTAGACAGGAAGAAACTTGAGTTGAAAGGCCCAAGCAGTACTATGCCTCGCTGAGAGAGCTGCCTGCGTATCACCAGTTGACATGGTCTCTGGCACAGGGTCTGCCTTTCACACTCTCACCTCTTAATAGGGATAAGTGGTATGGAGGGGTACAGTATGGGGGCTTTCTTTCTCTGGGTCAAACACCCCTGTTAAAAGTGGGGAGTGAAACTGGGGTCCCTTTATGTCTTCTAAGATTTGTTAATGTGCCTTCCTTCTTCACATATGAATGAAAATCTAAGACCTGGCATTGCTTGCTGACACCTGCAGGGCTTACTGCCCATAGGAAGGCTCTTTAGCTCTCTGGCTTCCAGATCCAGGAAATGAACAGAGTGTTTGGGGGAAAGGGGCGTCCAAAGACTCTTGGGATGGGGTAGAAGGAGAGGCATGGAGCTACTCTGATTTCCAAAGTCTGAAGGCTCTGGGCCAGAGGTCTAGTCTGAGAGATGGAATTAAAGAAATCAAACCCTAAATATCCAATTATATTTACAGCAATAGGGTTTAACTCTTCTGGTTCCACTGCCCTTCCACCCTCATGAGCCGTGTTCATCCCTTTCAGGAGCATCTCTAAGATCCCATCAGTGGGTTGCTGTTCTAGGAGGCAGGTTAAGGGTATTTGGGGTAAGATAATACCTCACAGTTACCAAGCAGAAGCCTTACTCTCAATTTCAACATGTTTGCCTTATGGGGGTAAGTGTGTGTATGTTCCTGTGTGTGAAAAGTGGCTCATCTAGAAGGGGGTACATGTATACAGTGTGTGTTTGCAGAACCTGGGGGTTGGGGGTGGGAATCCCTTCTGAGAAGTAGGGTTCTTTCTCTTGCTCCAATCCTCTTCCACCTGCCCCCAGCCTGGATGCTCTTTGCCAGTGTGATCTAAACTAGTCAGCTAGGAAATCATGACTTCTGGATCCTGGGAAATTTCACAATGATGGAAATTGTACAGAATGTCGGCCAGTGTGTGTGTTTGAATCCCTTGCACACTTCTAGGGAGAAGTAAATAGAAGGTAAACACCTCCGGTTCTTTATGATAGTGATTTTCAAAAACCCCTTAAAACAACCAGATCCTAAAAGCTTCAGGAGAAGCCCATTAATCCCAGAGTCCCCACATTCCCGGTGGCAGAGAAGCCTGCAACCACCCAGCCTGGAAAGGCAGATGGCCACCTCCAGGGGTCAATGGGACAGGTCAGGTGCGGGCCGACTTCCCCTCTTCTCCTGGTCTGGCCCTAGCCGGCTAAGCCACAGCCCAGCCGACGGCGGGGCGCGCCGGGATTCCTTGCTGACAGACAGCGCCCCCCGCCGCCCTCCAGCCTGGCTCAGAGCCCCAGGACTGCGGGGCCCCGGCGCCACTTACCGCGCGTGCAAGCCCGAGAACAGGCAGAGGAAGAGCAGCAGCTTCAGGGCCATGGTGCGGTAGAGCTTGGGAGCAGCGTCCAGGGCCTCCAGCCGGGTGCGGCGTCCTCCGGAGCACGGGCTTCGCCTCCGCGCGCTCTTCTCTCCCTCCCTGCCTCCCGTGCCGTGGACTGCGGCGTCACACCGGCTCCCCGCAGCCGCGGCCGGACAGGTGTGGGCTCGGGCGCCCCGCCGAGCCCCCGACGGCCGGCGGGTCTGCTCGAGGTTCCTCGGGGCGCACGCGGGGCACCCCGCCACCGCGGCGCGCCCCCCCCCCCCCACCCTCGCGCCCAGGCGCGGGGTCCGCGTAGCCTGGTGGCAGGAACGGGTGGGCTTCGGCGGTCCCTGTATCTGCAGCCCCGCGGCCCGCCTCGAGCTGCACGCCAGTGCCCCGGCTGTGGGCTCTGCGCGCGGTGTGAGGCCGCCGCGCGCTCGGAGATGGGGGCAGCGAGGCGGCCTCTCTTCTGGCAGCGCCTGCGAGGCGGTCCCGGCGGGGAGGAGTTTCCCCAATTACACGCCTGACAACGCGCGCAGTGAAGAAAGCAAGGTTTGAATGGACTCAAGAGTTTGAGGCCAGGAAGGGGGCGGGGCTCAGCGGGGGAGGAGAGGCTTGGGGATCCCGCAGAGAGCCTTTAGAAGGATCCCAGTGACTGGCGCCTCCTCCTTGAGAGCTAGCCCCCATTCTAACGAAGTACGTCCCTTCTGTCCTCTCGGCGGACGTGACAGTTCTCCCTTGCTCCCTGACCTCCTGTTGCCTGTCCTTGCCCGCGCCTCTTCAGCTAGGTAGCCATGGCAAAGCAGTGAGATGGTTTGCTGAAAGCACCCCTTCCATGCACACGTCCCGCCAGGTCTACTGAATTATGCACTACTAAGATTCTGTGTGAAAAAGTGGCTTGCTGGGGATAGTTAGGAAAAAGCACTCCTACTATGTACCATTCTAACACATATCAATAAACAGGTGAAAAAGTTAAAGGTAGGAGAAAGATCCTCAGTCAAAAAGTAAAAGACAGTGTTTGATCGAAACACGGAGAGCACTTCGTTCTATGTATTTTCACTCCCCAAGGATTGAAAATTGCATTTATGTTTTCATTTATAATAGTCACCCCGAAAGCTAGTCTATCATCAAATAAGTATTACAGTGTTAGCATAGCTTAGAATAAATCCACTAAGAAGTTTGCTTTTATACTGCAAAAAATAGTTCTTATAGACTATTTTATATTTGAACTACTATTCATAGAATTAAGAAAGAGTATGATAACTGTTTCTTAATATTGTCAAATACTTTTGTTCATAAAATATATAGAACAGTAAGTGGGAAGTTGTCTGGTGTTTTCTCTCTTATTTCTAGTTCATCAATATGACCGTGGTCATGAAGTGGAGTGGAGTCAGGGATGACAGTATTGGTTGCTTCCTTGTCATTACTATTTTCCTATCCCTGTGTGGCCTTGAGCTCACTCCAGCTCACTGCTGCTCAGGGTTCCTTCAGGCGTCCTCCTCTGCCTTCCACATCTATCTTACTTAAATACACAGACCCCCTTCAAGTCTTACTTTCTAAGAGGACCCCCAACATTCCAGCATTCTGCCACTTCCAGAAATTCTTTCAGCTTCATGGGAATATGAGCTTTTATCATATTCTGCCCTAATCTCTAATTTTCTCTACACACAACTGAGACCAGTTTAAAAATCAGTTAGATAATGACTTACCATTTGTTAATTGCTTATAGAAATACGTCAAATGTTCACATAGTTTTTAAATGTGCTGTGAGAAAACTGCAAGTAAAGAAAGAATTCTGACCCTCAATTTTTAACACAGCAATATGAATGTAGGTAAAATCAACCTTCAGATATTGATAACATAAAGGGGCACAGGACTGAAGTGAAGGCTTTACATTGATTAACTCATTTTTAACTTCCTAGCGATCTCCCTCTTTCAAAGATATAGGGAGGAAAAAGTACAGAGAAGTTAGGTCACTTCCCTAAGATCACACAGGTTGAGAACAGGAGGTTAAAACCCAGACAGTCAGCTCCAAGGTCTCAGTCGTAATCACTATGTCATACTACCTCTCAGATGAGTAGGAGCTCAGTGAACAATTGTTCTTTCCCCCTTTGAGCAAAGTTTTAGACTCGTAGCTGTATTTTTTATTATTTGAGCATTAGCAAAATGCTTAAAAGTTATTTATAATAAAAACAGAGCAATACTTAGGTATTTTTTAACCTCTTCTGGCAATTGGAAAGCTTTGCTCCATTTTTTGGACTTAGTGGGTCAGCTTGGTAGACATGAAAATTTTACCTTCAAAAGCCTCCTTTCTCATGTTGGGGTCTGAAGCAAAATTTTCCCTCTTTTCTCCTCTCCTCTCCTCTCATTTTCTCCCTTCTATTACAATTAAACTGAGTTGAGAGGAAGGAAAATCCAAAACAAGCTTTCTGGGCATAGCTGTAAAAGCAAAATGCAAGGGCCAAAATATAGACTCTTCAAAGGACAAATTTTCAGGCTTTGATTTTTATTTTCCTCCTTTGCTCAGTTTGACCTGAGGGGAGGGGAAGGAAAGGAAATGAAAAGACGAGGAAAGGGGAGAGAGAGAGAGAGAGAGAGAGAGAGAGAGAGAGAGAGAGAGAGAGAGAGAAAGGCTTTACAGAGCATGCGTGGTGTTCACTCTCCATTTACCTTGGCTCTCTCCATCTTCAGCACCAGAGAAACTGACAGTTCCACTTGGGTATGCGGGACTTACATTCATTTAATTCCCCAAGTTCACAGGAAGAGAAAGGAACATAAAACGTAACATAAAAGGTAAGGGTTGGGAATCGACCCACTCAACCTAAACACATGCACTTTTGTGAATATTGAACATCTTCCCGCAATGCAAGCTGTTTATTTCGACTTTTGCATCGGGTCCAGATTTAAGGTTTCGGGGAAAGACCCGGGATAGCCTGCACAGTGTGTGGGTTAAGCTGCATCTCTGCAGGAGGCCAGAAAAAACCTTTGGAGGCAGCCAGACTGGCTGCTTTGTTAGGGATCCTCTTGCGGCGTCTCTGAGAAATACCTCAGGATTTCTTTCATGGCCTCGCTTCACCTCCTGCAGGCGCGAAGGTGCAGAGCGAGTTACTGTGGTGAATATAACTCGACCACTGCATCAGTTCTGCATCTTATTCTTTATTGCTTCTGAATTTTCCGTTTGAATAAAATCTCCCCTGCTCTCAAAATTATACTTTTGAATTATGTTATGATGTTTCATAGTTGTTTAAAAAAAAACTTTTCTTCATCACTTAAAAATATTAAGAGAACACATACAACAAAATGCACTCATCTTAAAATTATGGCTCAATGAATTTTTACACATCTATATGCCATATGTATAAGAATAGCATGTGTATATCATGCAGATAAAGATTTAGAATATATTCCAACTGTTCCCTCCCAGTCACTGGGTCATTTTCCCAGTCAATTCTGACCCCAGGTAAACACTATTCTGGTTTCTGTCACAACAGACTGTTTTTACCTGCTCTTGAAGCTCACACAGAATCATGTAGTATGTTCTACTTAACATGTGATTTATCTCACCCAATATAGTGTCTGCAAGATGTATTCATTCCTTATGCTCTATTGCTGCACATGGTATTTCATTGTGATATTCAATATACCACATATTATTTAGCTGATATGAACATATTGGTACATTTTTTGTGTGGAAATATGTGCTCATTTCTCTTAGTTTTCTGACTAAAAAATGGAATTTTTAGATCACAGGGAGGGTATATGTTTAGTTATAATAAATATTACTAAAAAGATTTTCAAAGCAGTTGTATCAATTTACCACCCATTAGCTATGAGTGAGTTCCATGGATAGCTTCAGTGAAATGTGGTTTTATTGCTCTTTTTTAATGGTAGCCATTCTGATATTTCATTCTAATTTTAATTTCACTGAGCTCCTTTCGAATTCTTACTAGCCATTGGAATATCTCTTATGAAGTGTCATTCAAGTCTTTGGTCTATTTTAAAATTAGCTTGGTCTTCTTATTTTTCTTTATAAAAGGTCATTATGTATATTTGATATGAGCCCTTTAATGTGTGTGTGATGAATATCTTCTCTCAGTAGAAAGTTTGCCTTTACATTCTCTGAATAGTGTTTTATGAACATTATTGCTTTGTGTCTTATGTTATAAATCATTGCATACTCAATTATTGCAAATATAGTCTATTATGTTTTCATCTGAAAGCTTTAGAAGAAAACTCCTATTTTAGGTCTAGATTTTGTTTCTAATTTGTTTTAGTATATGATTTTATTTTTGAGTCACTGTTTATTTATTCTTATGCTGACAACTAACTGACCTAGCATGATTTATTTAAAATACCATCTTTTAAAAAATAAAATAAAATAAAATACCATCTTTTAATGAGAGAAGATATTCACAAATGACATATCAGATAAAGGGCTAGTATCCAAAATCTATAAAGAACTTCTCAAACTCAACACCCAAAGAACAAATAATCCAATCAAGAAATGGGCAGAAGATATGACATTTCTGCAAAGAGGACATCCAAATGACCAACAGACACATGAAAAAGTGCTCAACATCACTTGGCATCAGAGAAATACAAATTAAAACCACAGTGAGATACCACCTCACACCAGTCAGAATGGCTAAAATTAGCAAGTCAGGAAACAACCGATGTTGGCAAGGATCCGGAGAAAGGGGAACCCTCCTACACTATTAATTGCTTATAGAAATATGTCAAATGTTCACATAGTTTTTAAATGTGGGAATGCAAATGTTGGTGGGAATGCAAGCTGGTACAGCCACTCTGGAAAACAGTATGGAGGTTCCTCAAACAGTTGAAAATAGAGCTACCCTACGACCCAGCAATCGCACTACTGGGTATTTACCCTAAAGATACAAATGTCATGATCCAAAGGGGCATGTGCACCCGAATGTTTATAACAGCAATGTCCACAATAGCCAAACTGTGGAAAGAACCTAGATGTCCATCAATAGATGAATGGATAAAGAAGATGTGGTATATATATATGTGTGTGTGTGTGTGTGTGTGTGTGTGTGTGTGTGCGTGTTTATATATATACATATATACATTGTGTGGTGTGTGTGTGTGTGTGTGTGTATATATATATACACATATATATGTACATATGTACATATGTACATATATGCGTATATGTGTATACACACACACACACACACACACATATACACAAAGGAATACTATGCAGCCATCAAGAGAAACAAAATCTTGCCATTTGCAACGATGTGGATGGAACTGGAAGGTATTATGCTAAGCGAAATAAGTCAGTCAGAGAAAAACAATTATCACATGATATCTCTGATATGAAGAATTTGAGAGGAAGGGTTGGAGGTTGTGGGGGGGGTGGGGGAGAGAAATGAAACAGGAAGGGATGGGGAAGGAGACAAACCATAAGAGACTCCTAAAATCATGAACTGCGGGTGGCTGGGAGGTAGTGGAGGTAGGGATAGGGTGGCTGGGTTATACACATTGGTGAGGGTATGTGCTATGGTAAGTGTTGTGAAATGTGCAAGCCTGACGATTCACACACATGTACCCTGGGGTAAATAATACATTATATGTTAATAAAAAAATAATTAATTAAAAAATAAAACAAAAGAGGCAAAATTTTAAAAAATTAAAAAATAACAAAATACCATCTTTTTACTACTAAATTTGCATAAATCAGTTGACCATATATGAATGCATCTTTTTTGCTGAGTTCTATTCTCTTGATCTCTTTGTATTTGGACCAATATCACACTTTTTAAAATTGCTAAAGCTTCAAAATTATTCTTAATAGTATTATTTTTAGTAGTCTGAATTTATTTCTTTGGCTGCTCTAGGCTGACTGCATTTCCATAAAAGTAAGCTTCCCCAAATTTTTAAATTATTTACTTCAAGTTTTTCACAAGCTTAAAAAGAAACTGATGAAAATAATACACAAATTCCATGTAATATACTTTACAGTCCATAGTCAATTTTAATAATTGTTCCAATTACATCTTCAAAAGTATTTCCTCTCATGTACTCCCAAGATCCCACTCAGGGCCACACAATTTACAATTTATAATTTATTTTGTGTTCCTTTAGTCTGTTTTTAATCTAGAATATTTCTTGGCCTTTCTTGATCTTTCATAACATCAATGGTTTCAGTAAAGAGAGTGATTTTGTAGAATGCATCTGAGTTTATGTCTACCTGCTGTTTCCTCTTGTTCAGATTAAAGTTATGCATTTTTGGCAGAAATCCAGCATAATAATGTTGCTTTTCTCAGTGCATCACATAAGGGGCACATAATGTTGGTTTGTCCTATTATGAATATTGCTGATCACTTGGTTAAATCGGTATCTATTTTTCCACTGAGAACTTTTTTCTTCTTGAATTGTTAACTATTCTTTAGGACAAATTTTTTGAAAATATTTAACTATTTTAGTTTTAACTTACATTGATGGTTCTTCCTTGCTAGTTGTAAAGATTTATTTATTTATTTGAGAGAGAAGTGCAAGTGGGGTGAGAGACAGAGGGAGAGACCCTTTCAAGCACACACCCTGCTAAGCGGGGAGCCAGAGGCAGGGCTGGATCTCAGGACCCATAAGATCATGACCTGAGCCTAAACCAAGAGTCTGGACTTCAACTGACGGAGCTGCCCAGGCATCCCACCTGCTAGTTGTAAAAGGTAATTTTGTTGTTCCTTCTACATTTATGAGTTATTATAAGTATACTATAAGGGAACACTTTCTTATAATTTCTAGCATGAATTCATGGTTTCTTGTTTTATTCAGTACTTTTTAATCCATTTATGTAATTATTTGTTTTTCTCATATTATCCAAAATTTAGACAGTAGGAACCTCTCTAAGCTGACATCCTTTTAGTATGTCCCCAGTATACTTTTGAGTACATTCTTAATTTGTGGTCCAAGAAGATTCTCAAGGCCCACTCATAATTTCATTTTCCAGCCCTCAAAGCAACAATTTCTTCTAGGTTCCTTTTAATCAGGAATGATATTTAGAAAACGAGATCTAATTCTTCTGAAGTGCCATTGATTTAAGGCTTTCTAGAAGAGTGAGCTAGAATATATATATATACACATATATTCTACTACACTATGTTACACTATAGTGTAATATAGTACACTTCACTATACTACTATAGAATATTATATCATATATCATACCATCTTATATATTATAGAATTAATTATACATAATATATAATATGATATATTATATTATATATATTACATACGTTTATTATATTATATTATATTATATTATATTATATTATATTATATTATTAGAATTAATGAGTGCTAACGGTATTCCCATAGAATTCTTCCTTACCTTTGCACTTCTTTTTGTAACTCCCTTCTTTCATGTCAAGACTCTCAATTCTCAACAAAATTAATATATGTATTAATTTGCTCAACCGTAAAACACAGGCAAGGTAGTTTCAGAATTATTGTAACCATAGTACAATGAAAAGTGGATTTCTAGATTGAGTTATGGATTTCTTTCCACATCGTTTTTGTCCCCTCCCTTTTTTTTTTTGAAGATTTTATATATTTATTTGAAATAGAGCAAGAGTGAGAGAGAGAGGGAGAGCACAAGCAAGAGAAGCAGCAGGTAGAGGGAGAAGCAGGCTCTCCACTGAGCAGGAAATCCAGTGCAGAACTCGATGCCAGGACTCCGAGATCATGACCAGGGCTGAAGGCAGACACTCAACTGACTTAGCCACCCAAGCACCCCTTTTCTCTTTAAATTAAGAATTCAAGAGTATAATAAAAATACTGTGTTAAAAAGTTATTTGGTTTAAGGTGTTTGGTTTTTTTTTTAAGATTTTATTTGACAGAGAGAGATCACAAGTAGGCAGAGAGTCAGGCAGAGAGGTGGGGAGCAGGCTCCCCACTGAGCAGAGAGCCTGATGCGGGGCTTGATCTCAGGACCCTGAGACCATGACCCAAGCCAAAGGCAGAGGCTTTAACCCACTGAGCCACCCAGGTGTCCCGTGAGGTAGTATTTCATTGTGGTTTCCTTGATGCCAAGTGATGTGGAACATTTTTTTTCATTTGGCTGTTGGACATTTGGATGTCTTCTGTGGAGAAATATCTGTTCATGTCTTCTGCTCATTTCTTGATTGTATTATTTGTTCTTTGAGGGTTAAGTTTGAGAAGTTCTTTATGCATTTTGGATACTAGACCATTATCTGATAAAACATTTTCAAATATCTACTCACATTCTGTCAGTGGTCTTTTGGTTTTGTCAACTGTTTCCTTTGTTGTGCAAAAGTTTTTTTTTTATCTTGGTGAAGTCCCAATAGTTCATTTTTGCCTCTGGTTCCCTGGCCTTTGGAAATGTGTCTAGCAAGAAGTTGTTGTGAGCAAGGTCACAGAGGTTGCTGCCTATGTTCTCCTCTAGGGTTTTGATGGATTCCTGCCTCACATTTAAGTCTTCCATTGATTTTGAGTCTATTTTTGTGTATAGTAGAAGAAAATGGTCCACTTTCATTCTTCTGCATGTAGCTGTCCAATTCTCCCAACACCATTTGTTGAAGAAACTGTCTCTTTTTCCATTGGATATTCTTTCTTGCTTTGTCAAAGATTAGTCATCCATAGAGTTGAGGGTCCATTTCTAGGTTCTCTTTTCTGTTTCCATATTCTTTATTCTCTATTCTGTGTCTGTTTTTGTATCAGTACTATACTGTGTTGATGATTAAACTTTTGTAATGTAGCTTGAAGTCCAGAATTGTTATTTCATCAGCTTTGGTTTTCTTTTTCAACATTACGTTGGCTATTCAGGATCTTTCCTAGTTCCATACAATTTTAGGATCATTTGTTCCAGCTCTGTGAAAAATGTTACTGGTATTTTGATAGGGATTGCATTGAATGTGTAGATTGCTCTAGGTAGCATAAACATTTTAACATTTGTTCTTCCAATCCATGAGCATGAAACGTTTTTCCATTTCTTTGTGTCTTCCTCAGTTTCTTTCATGAGTGTTTTATAGTTTTCAGAGTACAGATCCTTTGCCCCTTTGGTTAGGTTTATTCCCAAGTATCTTAAGGTTTTTGGTACAATTATAAACGGGATCAATTCTTTAATTTCTTTTTCTTCAGTCACATTGTTAGTGTATAGAAATGCAACTTATTTCTGTGCACTGATTTTATAACTTGCCACTTTGCTGAACTCCTGCATGAGGTCTAGCAATTTTGTGGTGGAGTCTTTGGAGTTTTCCACATAGAGTACTATGTCATCTGAAAAGAGAAGTTTGTCTTTTTCTTTGCTGATTTGGATGGCTTTTATTTTTGTTGTTGTTGTTGTCTGATTGCTGGGCTAGGATTTCTAATACTATGTTGAACAACAGTGGTAACAGTGGATATCCCTAACTTGTTCCTGACCTCAGGGGAAAAGCTTTGTTTTTCCGCATTGAGAATGATATTTTCTGTGGGCTTTTCATATACTACTTTTATGATATTGAGGTAAATTCCCTCTATCCACACACTATGGAGAAGTTTAATCAAGAAAGGATACTGTATTTTCCCATATGCTTTTTCTGCATCTATTGAGAGGATTATATGGTTCTTGTCCCTCCTTTTATTAATGTAGTGTATCACACTGATTGATTTGTGGATGTTGAATCATGCTTGAGGCCCAAGAATAAATCTCACTTGGTCATGGTGAATAACCCTCTTAATGTACTGTTGGATCCTATTGGCTAGTATCTTGGTGAGAATTTTCACATCTGGGCGCCTGGGTGGCTCATTCATTAAGCATCTGCCTTCAGGTCAGGTCATGATCCCATAGTCCTAGAATCAAGCCCTACATTGGCTCCCTGCTCAGCAGGGAGTCTTCTTCTCCCTCTCCCTCTGACTGCTGCTCCCCTGCTCATGCTCTCTCTCTGTCTCTCTCTGTATCAAATAAATAAATAAAATCTTAAAAAAAAAAAAGAATTTTCACATCTTTGTTTACCAGAGATATTGGTCCATAATTCTCCTTTTTGGTGGGGTCATTGTCTGGTTTGGGGATCAAGGTATTGCTGGCCTCGCAGAATGAGTTTGGGAGTTTTCCTTCTATTCTTTTCTTTTTTTTGAAACAGCTTCAGAAGAATAGATATTAATTCTTCTTTAAATGTTTGATAGAAGTCTCCTGGGAAGCCATCTGGCCCTGGGCTTTTCTTTGTTGGGAGAGTTTTGATTACTGCTTCAATTTCCTTGATAGTTATGGATCTGTTCAAGTTTTCCATTTTTTTCCTGTTTCAGTTTTGGTAGTTTATATGTTTCTAGGAATACATCCATTTCTTCCAGATTGCCTAATTTTTTGGCATATACTTGCTCATAATATGTCCTTACAATTGTATTTCTTGGTGTTGGTTGTGATCTCTCCTCTTTCAAACATGATTTTACTTATTTGGGTCCATTTTATTTTTAATTCTGGGCAGGGGTTATCAGTCTTACTAATTCCTTTTGTTTGTTGGGAGAGTTTTGATTACTGCTTCAATTTCCTTGATAGTTATGGATCTGTTCAGCTCTTCTACTGTTCTTTGATTTCTAGTTCATTGATTTCTGCTCTAATTTTTATTATTTCTCTTCTCCTGCTGGGTTTAGACTTTACTTACTATTCTTCCTCCAACTTCTTTAGATATAAGGTTAGGTTTTGTGTTTCAAGAGACCTTTCTTGTTTCTTGAGAAAGGGTTGTATTGCTATATACTTCTCTCTTAGGACTGCCTTTGCTGCATCTCAAAGGTTTAGAACAGTTGTGTTTTCATTTTCACTTGTTTCCATGAACTTTTTAAATTCTTCTTTAATTTCCTGGTTGAGCCATTTATTCTTTAGTATGATGCTGTTTAACCTCCATGTGTTTGAGTTCCTTCCAGCTTTCCTTTTATGATTGAGTTCCAGTTTCAAAGCATTGTGATCTGAAAATATGTAGAAAATAATCCCAATCTTTTGGTGCCAGCTGAGACCTGATTTGTGACCCAGTATGTGATTTATTCTGGAGAATGTTCCACATGCATTTGAGAAGAACGTGTAGTCTGTTGATTTAGGAAGGAATGCTCTGAATATTTCTGTGAAGTCCATCTGATCCAGTATGCCATTCAAAGTCCTTGTTTCCTTGTTGATATTCTGCTTAGATGATCTGTCCCTTGCTGTGAGTAGGGTGCTATGATCCCCTACTATTATTGTAATATTATCAATGTGTATTTTTAATTTGGTTATTAATTGGCTTATATAATTGACTGCTCCCATATTGGAGGCATAAATATTTACAATTGTTAGATCTTTTTCTTGGATAGACCATTTAATTATGATATAGTGTCCTTCCTCATCTTTTATAGTCTTATAGGTTTAAAATCTAATTTGTGTAATATGAAGATTGCTAACCCAGCTTTCTTTTGATGTCCATTAGCATGATAAATGGTTTTCTACCCCTCACTTTGAATCGAGTTTTGCAGTTCTGTGTGATTGCTAAACTTGGTATTAACTGGATGTTCTTGCTGATCTTTTGGGGGAGGGGGCTGTTGTATTGATTCTCTAGTGCCCTTTCCCAGCTGGAATTACACCTCCCTTGCAGAAGACCAGGCTCAGTGTGTCAGCCCTCTGGATTGCTCTATGTGGCTTTTGTTCCCTGGTGGCTTTCTGTACCACTTTAGAGGATGAAAATGAAAATGATGGCCTCCTGATCTTTAACTCCAGAGTTGAAAGATTACATACCCTACTCTTCAGTGCACTCTCAAGGAAAAGCATTCAATCACTCTGTCTCCCTGGTTTCTGTCTGCACTCTGTGCCTATTCAGCCTGTGACCAAGCATTTCTATCTTAGGCATGCAACCTCACTTAGGGTCCACAAATCCTCTGGACTATTGTGGCGCGCACCATCACCATTCCTCCCAGGGGAAGAAGGGGCAGTTTTAATCCGCTTCTGTTGTTTGCTGGGCTCCTGTTCAGAGAGCATTGCCTGACCATGCCAGAGTTTGTAGTTTATGGCAATGCCTAGCTGAGAGTCACTTGGGGCTTGCTGATTGCAACTGGCTTCCCCACTCCAATGCCTGGGAACTCTGCCACATTCAAACACCCATATTCTTTCTGTTACCCCAGTGATCCTGAGACCACACTGTCCAACCTAGGATTATGCCCCATTTTGCCATCTGAGTGCCTTTTGGGCAGGGATGTCCCTCACTAGAGCAGGCTTCTTAAAGTTCTGATTTTGCACTCTGAGGCTATATCACTTTCTGGCAGCAGGTTTAGAGAGGCACCTTCCCCCCCTTCATTTTATCTTCCAATATATTGCTTCAGATTCATTTCTCCGCGCCTCCTACCTTGCAAAAAGTGGTTGCTTTTCTATTTGTAGAATTGCAGCATTTCTTTTCTTAGATCTCCAGCTGAGTCACAGGTGGTTCAGAATGATTTGATAGCTATCTAGCTGAATTCCAGGGACCAGATGAAACCAGGGCTCCCTACTCCTTTGCCCTCCTCCTCCCTCCCCTGTGTAGATGTTTCTTGATAAAGTTTTTTTCTTTTCTTCTATTGGAAAATGGTCTCCTTAAGCTGAAGCTACCTATTTTTGATGAGGTTAATTTCAGTAAACTGTATTTCCTCTAAGAAATCATCCATAACATCCATGTTTCCATATTTTTGAATAAAGGTATGCTAAGTACTCTTTTTGTTTTTACTTCTTGTTTTTCTCTGTATATATGGTATCATTTCTTATTTTGTGTTTTTATCCCTAAATGGATTGTACATTTCATTATATTTTATTATACTTATGATACTTTATTATACTTAACTTTATTATACTTAACTTATGCTCTAAGTTATTTAAAGTTATGCTTTAGCATAACTTTAGCTTTAGCATAACTTAAAGCATTTAAGTTATGCTTTAAGTTTATTTATTATACTTAAGTTATGCTTTCTTTTGGTCTATTTCATTGTTTTACTTCTAGCTTTTTGAGTGAGAATTTAATACTTTTTTGCATTTTTTCATTTTTATTGATATAAATGTTTAAGAATATGAATTTTCTTCTGACATGCCTTAAATGTATCCCACAGACTTTTTTCCCCCATAGACTCTTATGTGCAATTTAAAATTACTCTTTTTTTAATTTTGTCAATTTTTATGTATCCCTTTCATTCTTATATTATTTAATGGAAGAATTTTTAAATTTCTAGTTGGAAAAGAATTTTTTGAATTTTGTCTTTAATTTTTAGCTTTATTACTTTTGATCAAAGTACTGTTCATGAAATTTCTACTTTAAAAATGTACTGGTATTTTTTAGTGTTAGTGAATAACCCAATTATGAGTGTGTAATATTCAATATATATATCCATAAGACCTACTTCATTTTACTGTTTATTTTTTTATCTTTACTTACTTTTTGTTCTTTTGCTTTATTTTTCCCTAATATTAGTGTGTTACAGTTTCTAATATTTATGTATTTATATCTCTGTCTTCTTTCATCTTGTGTAGTTTCTGCTTTGTATGGGTGATCATTGTATACTTTAGTGTATTTCTAGATATTCTATTATATCTTTGTTTGTAGTTGTGGCTTGTCATGTTCAATTACTTTATTCCTGAATGCTACCTTGCCTGATGCCAGGATTGCAAACCTGCTTTCTTCTAATTTTCATTTACCTTGTATATCTTTGCTGTTACCTTTATATTTGACCTTTTTGGGTATTGGGTTTTTTGGGTATTTCCTGTATAGAACATAAAATTGTGTTCTGCTTTATAAGCTTACTAAAAAATATTTTACTTTTGACAGAAGAGGTAAGTCCTTCACCTTTATGATAAGACTCACTTTGATTCCAGGTCTCAATTTTCTTTATGCAGTATGTCTCCTTTGTTCTTTTTGGATTTCATTTTGGAATACATTTTACTCTCCACTTTGGCTGTTTTGAATGCCTTTCTCTTTTGCCTGTTACCTCTACAACAGTCAAAAACGTAGTTCTATCCTTTCCTTTCTCTCTCCTTCCTCCTCTTATCTTTGTTTTATTCTTTCTGTTTTGTCACACTATTCTCCTACCCTCATTCCCTCCCTTTGCATTTTAGATCCAAAATTAAGCATATTAAATACTTACTATCAGTTATTTAACAAAGATTCCTGAGTCCCAGGATTAAAAGTAATAAAATTTTTAGTTCATCAAAAATAATATAGTACATTGAATATCCTAACTCCAATCAGGCATCCTCTTCTGCTACATCACATGCTACAATTGTCCAGGACTTTATTTTTATCTTTTATTTTCTTCCCACACATTAGGCAATGTTTAAATTGTTTTGTGTCCTCAGTGTGAGTTTAGATTTATCAACACGTTCACAAAATTTTTCTCACATTTCTTTCTTCCTATCAGAACTTCCTTCTAGGATATTTTTCCATCTTCTAGAATTTCCTTTAGTGAGGATCATTTGGCATTAAATCTCTGATTTTATTAACCTAAATATGTCTCCACTGTATTTTCTTTCTTAAAAATACATTTATCTTGGGTATAGAATTCAATTTGAAAGTTATTTTCTCTTAACTCTCATTATCTTCTGGTTTCTCATATGCAGTGGAGAAAAGAGGTATCAATTTAACATTCATTTTGTCTTTTTTATCTACATTTTTATTAATTTGGAAAAGCATGGAAATTTTAACTAAATTAAGCAATTTTTCTATGTAATTGCAGATTCATATGAACTTGTAAAAAATAATACAGAGAAACCTCATGTATCCTTTAATAAATCTCTTCCACAGGTTAACAACTGTGGCACAATGGCACAATATTATAGCCAAGGTATTGGAATTAATACAATCAAGATATAGAATGCTTCCCTTACCACTAGGATCTCTCATGTTGCCTTTTTATAGCTATATCCACTCATTCTCACTTCCACCACTGATATACCAATTCTTCAGCCTTATGTCATATTTATTACACAGAAATCTTGATCACCTTTCCCATCCAAAAAAGGCAAGAGATTCAAGTGCCCATAGCCATTTAACCTGGAAGGAAAGATGTCCAGACATCTGTCATGATTGTTTTCAATACAACAGGCATTTGAGTCTGTTCTATTTCATGGGCTGTGGCCAGTCGTGTGTCTGCATAACCAGAGACTTGGAAGGAATACAGTTGGAATATTGGCAACAAGGTGGTCTGGGGAAGATGCATATGGAAAGACACACATGCACAGAAGAAAGACATACATGTCCCATGAGAATACTCACCAAGAGATGACCTCAGCAGAGATAATTTTTGATAAGTAAGTAGACAGAATGACCCATGCTTGGGATACTAGACAACCTCTTTTTCAGTCACTTGCGTCATTGATCAATAGGCTAATGAACAGAGGCCATGGTGGCAAGGATGGAGGTTGTGCATAGACTCAGCAACATGGACTTTCACTCAAATAAGCCAACATGGCTACAGCCACTGCTGAGAGCCCAATCGTCCAGCAGCAGAGAGCTACATTGAGTCTCAGTATGGCACCAGTTCCCATGGTGTTACCTGGTGGTGGGTTGATTACTTTGGACTGCTTCCATTGTAAAAGGGGCAGTGTTTTGTTGTTTTTGGAAAAGGTACTTACTTTAGATATAAAGTTGCCTTCCCTGCCCATAATGCTTTCTCCAAAAGCACTTTCCACGGACTTAACAGAATTCCTTTTCCACCGCCATGGTATTCCAGACAACATTACTTCTGATCAAAAAATCCATTCACAACAAATAAAGTATGACAATGGGCCCACACTCATGGAATTTATTGGTCTTACTATGTTCCTCATTATCCTATAGCAGTTTTCTTGATAGAATGGTGGAATAGTAGTATAGACTAAATGTTTGTATTCACCTAAAATTCATATGTTAAAATATTAATCCCACTGTGATGATATTAGGAAGGCCTTTGGGAAGTTATTAGGTCATGAGAGTGGAACCTTCATGATGGAATTAGTGTCCTTAGAAGAGATCCACAAGGCTTTCTTTCTTTCTCTCTGCTCTCCTCTATAATGAGGATATGAGAAGACAGCCATTTGAAAAACCAGTTAAGGGGCTCTTAACAGACACTGCCAGCACCTTGATCTTGGATCTCATCATCCAAGCTATGGGAAATAAATGTTTGTTGTTTCAGCTACTCAGTCTCTGGTAATTTGTTATAGCAGCCAGAACCAACTGAGACACTCATGAATAGCACCTGCAGACTTTGTGTACTCATCTGGGGAAAATGTTAGTGTGTTTTTGGTTGTGAATACTTTAGTTGTATCATGTTATGGAGAGATACAACTTTGTTATTATCTTTATTAGGAGATTGAATGAATACGGTTTAAGGAGATATTAGATAGAGTTTGAGGGTACTAAGGTGACAAGGGGTAGAGTGTGATGCCATTTTGATATGTGAACTTGGTTAGGCTACTGTTCCCAATTAGTCAATCAAACACTAATCTAGGTACTGTTATGAAGGGAATTTGCAAATGTTATTAAAGTCTCTAATCACCCATCCTGGTGGTCTGCCCTAAAGACTTTGAATTTGCTTAGTCAGCCCCTATGTTGTGTAAGCAATTATATATCTATATTATTTATATCTATGTATATCCAGCTGATTTGCTTCTCTGGTTTACTGTTGACAAATACAAAATCATTAAAATCATTTGGAGGTATACTGTTAGTTCTAGTAGCAAATTAAAAGGATCGCAAAAGTATTCAAACTGCTTTCTCTCACAAACAATGGTCAGGAATTCAAAAGAAGAGTGGTTTTGACCAAACATTTACATTTTGTCTGCCCCTTTTATGCTCAAACATGTAGGTCAGAATATTTCTGCTAACAAAATCTCCATTTGATCAGGCTCCATTAGCTCATCCCTGTAAGCAAAATAATAGGTGAGAAAAGTGGAAAATATCTTTTCCCATCTCTTATTTACCATATCAAGGTTTTAGGATATTTGAGGTTTGGAATGGTATACATTTCTAGTAAAGCACGGGATTCCACATAGATACAATAAGTAGAAATTAACCACTTTAAAATGTTAAGCATTCCTAAGGTCAAGACTGAGTCTGAAGCCAAATAAAACAAAAGGACAAAGCCAAACTTTCCTTCAGAATTTCCCATAGCCCACCTTTGTCATGTGGATTTAATTTAAATCTAAAAAATTCCAAATAAATTTATCGTTAAAAATTGTTTTAAATAGGCATACTGAACTTAAGATTAATTCATTTAAAAATAAAGTGCATGTCCCCTGAAATATCCCAATTCAAATGTCTTGCAAACTCAAAAGTCTACAGGGTGAGGTAGGTTTCACACTGAAGATGACTGAAGGAGAGAGAGAGAACTATGAGGAATAGTGTAGTTGATTCTCTGCTACAGGTAGAATGAGAATATGCCTTGATTTCCTTGAGTTAGTTTTCATTTGTGTCTGTTTTCCTGGTGTAATTATCAGTATTGAGCCCCTCTTAAAAGTGTCCTGGTTTGAACAATAAATATTAAATTTAATTCCACTGTGTTTTGGAAACAAACTTCTGTGGTCTTATGTTTGTGGTACAGAAAATGTGCTATCGTGGAGAACGGTGCCTGTGAACTTGAAAAGAATATGTGATTGTTCTGCTGTTGTTGGGTGAAGCGTTCTGTAGATATCAGTCAAGTCAAGTTGGTTGATAGTGCTGCTTTAGTCTTCTGCATCCTTGTTGATGTTCTGACTAGTTGTTCTATTAATTATTGAGAGTGGAATATTGACATTTTCAATTATTATTGTTGAGCTATATTTCTCCTTTCAATTCTGTCATTTTTTACTTCATGTATTTTGGGGCTTTGTTGTTAAGTGCATATCTGTTTTCAATTTTTACATATGCCTGATGAATTGGCTGTTTTATCGTTATAAATGTCCCACCTTAACTGTGGTAATATTCTTTGTATTAAAGTTATTTTTTCTAATATTGGTATAATCATTCCAGTGGTTTTTTGGTTACTGTACGTATGCATGGTATGTATTTTTCATCCTTTACTTTCAACCTAGTTGTGCTTTTGAATCTAACACCTATCTCTTATTGACAGCATATAGTTGGGTATTTAAAAAAAAATACAATTGACAATTGACTTTAAAAAAATACAATCTCTGCCTTTTGGTTGGAATACTAAATACATTTCCTTTAATGTAAGTATTGACATGATTAGATTTTTATCTTCTGTTTTGCTATTTGTTTTCTTATATCATTTATCCCACTGTTACTTGTTTTTGCCTTCTTTTGTGTTAGATATTTTCTAGTGCACCATTTAAATTCTTTTTAGCCCTGCCTTATGGCCTCCATGGTTTCTGATGAGTAGTTAGCTGTTAAGCTTATGAAGGATCCCTTGTACATGAGAAGTCTCTTCTGCTGTTGCTTTTGAGATTCTTCCTATGTCTTTGGCCTTCAACAGCTTGATTAGAATGTGTCCAGGGATAGATCTCTTTATGTTTATTACACTTAGAGTTGGTTGAACCTCTTTGAAATGTAGATTAATGTTTTTAATCAATTCTAGGGAATTTTGACCACTATTTCTTTAAATATCTTTATCTTTTTCCTCTTCTGGAATTCCTATTAAGACCATGTTGGTCCATTTGATGGTGTTCTTTTGATAGGTACCATTTGATAGGTACCTTAAGATCTGTTTATTTTCTTCATTCTTTTTCTTTCTGTTCCTCAGATAATAATCCCTATTAAACTGTCTTCAAGTTTGTTAGTTCTTTCTTCTGCCTGATCAAACCTGATATTGAGACCCTCTAGTGAATTTTTCATTTCAGTTATTGTTTTTTCTTAACTACAGAATCTATTTGATTCTTTATGAAAATGATTTCTCTCTGTATTGCTATTACCTATTTGGTGAAATATGGTCCCGGATTTCTCTAGTTTCCTTTTCTTTGAACATATTTATAAAAGCTCACTTAAAGCCCACCTTCTAAGTCAAACATCTAGGCACACTCAGGGTTTCTTTGGATTGTTTTGTTTCCTACATGTATACAAGCTGTATGTCCCTGTTTCTTTGCATATCTCCTGATAGTTGTTGAAAACTGAACATACTGGATGTACATTTTAGTAACTTTAAAATCTGATCATCCTTCCCATCTCCCCTCTGCTGTTATTGTACTTTTTGTTATTGTTGTTGTTATTGGGAATTAGATTTGTCTTTTGTTTAGTGATTTCCCAAGACCAGATCAGTAGTGTTTGTATCACATGTAAAATTTGTTTTAATTCTTGGTTAATTTTTAGTTGTGGTTTTTTAGGTGTCAGTCTTGCATCAGTATAGCTCTCTCTGCAATTTCTTTATTGTTCATAAAACCCTAAACATGCAAACAGAATTCCAGATCCCCCAGGAATATGTCAGAGGTGTCCCTAGCCCATAGATCTTCCTTTTAAATTTTTGTCTGGGTTCCTTCTTGCCCAGCTAATATCACGGCGTTACAAAGCCATGATATGGACACTCCCTGACTACTACTGTTTTCTACTGTTATCAACTACACCCTGGGAATAAATTTTTTCCATGAAGCTCCAAGTCAGGTCAAATAGTGGCAAAGCCCTAGGGACAGGGTTTTTTGTGAAGTTGCAAATCATATAAGCTCCCTCTGGTGGCAGCAAGGCTTTTGGTCTTCACATTATCATTCTTTTTTTTTTTTTTTTTCATGGTTCATTTGTTTTATTTTATTTTTATTTTACTATTTTTTTAATTTTTATTAACATATAATGTATTATTTGCCCCAGGGTACATGTCTGTGAATCATCAGGCTTACACATTTCATAGCACTTAACATAGCACATACCCTCCCCAATGTCCACAACCCAGCCACCCCATCCCTAC
>CM053609.1:19419366-19518335 GCA_028646535.1 Procyon lotor | reverse complement strand
TTTGATGCTGAGTGATGTGGAGCACTTTTTCATGTGTATGTTGGCCATTTGGATGTCCTCTTTTCAGAAATGTCTGTTCATATCTTCTGCCCATTTCTTGATTGGATTATTTGTTCTTTGGGTGTTGAGTTTGAGAAGTTCTTTATAGATTTTGGATACTAGCCCTTCATCTGATATGTCCTTTGCGAATATCTTCTCCCATTTTGTCAGTTGTCTTTTGGTTTTGTTGACTGTTTCCTTTGTTGTGCAAAAGCTTTTGATCTTGATGAAGTCCCAATAGTTCATTATCATTCTAAAGAGTTGGTATGGAGATGGGAGTAACCCTAAGTTAAAATGTGTAGACTTCTCTGTTTCAAATAAGGTTCAGTAGATTTTCTTCAATAAATACTTTTAATTTGTTGTATGCCTTTGGCTAAATTTCCAGAGTTCTGCAAAGATTGTTTTTGATAATCTTGCCAGTGTTGTCATTTTTTGACAGGAGATAATTTACTGAGGTACTCACTCTACCATCTGTTGGCCCCTAGATAATAAATTGTATAGTCATTCTATAAAGGGTTAGTCAGACCAATCCAGTTTTGTTGCCATGCTAGATTGTGTTCCCAGTAGTGTTGTTATGTAAAAATATGGATAAGTTTATAAAAATCCTGAAATTTTTATTTTATACATTCTTAAGAAAATATTTTCCTTGAGTGTAATACAACCACCCCTACCCAAAGAGGTTTCATGACATCTGGCCCATCCGCTTTCCAGTGTTCATTCCCTCTAACTGTTCACATTCACTGAGCACTTGTCACTGCCCTGAAATAGTGTTAGCTGCTAGAGAGGCAGTGGTAGCAACATGAAAGATGTAGAATAAGTTAGACTTAAACTAGTATTGTATCAATTACAGCTTATTTCAAAATTTGCTTTCCAAGATTATACATTGTAAAATATAGTATCTGATTTTTGGTTTTGTTTGTCTTTCAATTTGAACTAAAAAATGCTAAGGAAATTCATTTCTTCAGACTTTTATATTAGGAAACTCTAAGTCTTAAATATTTTTGAATCACAGTTTTCCATAAAGAACCCATGATCAGGGGCACCTGAGTAGCTCAGTGGGTTAAAGCCTCTGCCTTCAGCTCAGGTCATGATCTCAGTGTCCTGGGATCGAGCCCCTGCATCGGGCTCTCTGCTCAGCAGGGAGCCTGCTTCCCCCCCCCCCTCTGCCTGCCTCTCTGCCTACTTGTGATCTCTCTGTGTCAAATAAATAAAATCTTTAAAAAAAAAAAAAAGAACCCATGATCATTTCAACAGAAGATACAGGGCATCTGAGTTTGGGATCGAGAGAGTCTACTGAAAATGATAGTGACAAACAGATAATCATGTGAATATTTGATAAAATGAAGCTTTTGCACACTTCAAAAGCATTACCTTATATCACTGCAAACCTGGTAAGTAATTGCAATGATCAGAGTTATTCATATTCAAATTCTCACCATGTTTGCTCATGGCATTGATTGTCCCAGATGTGCTAGTATTGCAAAGAAGACATTAAGACTAATTTTTAAATATTTAAAACACTGTTTTCACTGAGAGAACTATGGCATTTCCAATTTTCAAAAAATACTTCTTTTTGATTTGAAGCCATTTCTTACAATGGAAGCTAATGTTGATTGAAGACTTAATGTCATCATAGTTATGCTTTCTCCTTGAGGTAGACCCTGCCCAATGCAGTACCCATAATCATTTGGATCAGTACTCTGAAAGGAGCAATCACATCAAGATGTTTGGCTTCAGTCAATCAGGGCTTCTCTCTCCCTTCCCTTCCTCCCTCCACCCATTCGCTCCCTGCCTCCTCTTTCCTTACCACTTCTCTCTACCAATTCCCCCACTTTCTGTTTCTTTGCCTTTTAGATGGAGGAGGTGAGATAGAGAGTGTTTCACTGACAGGTCCATTCTATCAAAAGGAGTTTCTAAAATCAAAGAAGCACAGAATTTTCACCTAAAAAGGTACAGACCTAAAGGTCATGCTTACAGCTATTGGGTATTTATTTCAAAGATACAATTCTAGTGATCCAAAGGGGCACCTGTACCCCCAATATTTATAGCAGCAATGTCCAAAATGGTCAAACTGTGGAAAGAGCCAGATGTCCATTGACAGATTAATGGATAAAGATGTGGTATATATACAAAATGGAATACTACTCAGTCATCAAAATTGTAATCTCGCCATTTTCAATGGCATGGATGGAACTAGAGGGTATTATGCTAAGTGAAACAAGTCAATCAAAGAAAGACAATTATCATATGATTCACTAGTATGTGAGATTTAAGAAACAAAATAAAGGATCATAGTGGAAGAGAGGAAAAAATAAGATGAAATCAGAGGGGGAGACAAACCATAAGAGACATAAGAGTTTAATCATAGGAAGCAAACTGAGGGTTGCTAGGGGTTGCTAGGGGTAGAGGGGTAGAGGCATGGGGTAACTGGGTGATGGACATTGGGGACAGTATGTATTGTAATGAGCACTGGGTATTATATAAGACTGATGAATCACAGACCTGTACCTCTGAAACCAATAATACATTATGTTAATTAATTAAATTAAATTTAAAAAAAAGAAAGAGAGAGAGAGAGAGATCAAGTATGAGTGGGGGGAGGGCAGAAGGAGAGAGAAAGAGAGAGAGAATCCCAAGAAGACTCCCAGCTGAACATGGAGCCTGACATAGGGCTCAGTTCCATGACCCTGAGATCAGACCCTAGCTGAAATCAAGTGTCTGATAGTTAACCAACTGAGCCACCCAGATACCCCTCAACTTTTTAAAAATAAATGTTACAGATGCAGTTAAAACCTTCTGTAAATTCCATCCCATTCCATTCCTCACTTTCTGTCTCCCATGTATGCACTATTACACATCAATTGTTTTTTCTCTTGTATCTTTTTATAATTTTATTACATATGAATGTGTAATAAATAAAATACAGTACAGATATGCAGAAAAAAAAAGATCACGCTTTCAGTGACAAAAACAAAAACAGAACAAAAATAAAAACAAACCAAAAATATCCTATAAGTTGTTCTTAATAGATAATCATTCAATCAGATCACAAAGCAAGATTTTTCATTTTAGTAAAGAACATCTAGTATATATATACACAATGGAATACTATGAAGCCATCAAGAAAATGAAATCTTGCCATTTGCAATGACATGGATGGAACTGGAGGGTATTATGCTAAACGAAGTAAGTCAGTCAGAGAAAGACAAGTATCACATGATCTCTCTGATATGAAGAACTTGAGAGGCAGGGCGGGGGGTGTGGGGGTGTGGGGGAGAGAAATGAAATAGGATGGGATGGGGAAGGAGACAAACCATAAGAGACTCCTAAACCTGCAAAATGAACTAAGGGTGGGTGGGAGGTGGGGGGGTAGGGATAGGGTGGCTGGGTTATGGACATTGGGGAGGGTATGTGCTATGGTAAGTGCTGTGAAATGTGTAAGCCTGATGATTCACAGACATGTACCCTGGGGTAAATAATACATCATATGTTAATAAAAAATATAAAAATAAAAAAAAGATTTTTCATTTTAGGTTACATTTTTGTTCTAAATTAACTTCCACCTGGAAGCAATCACATGATGTTGTGAACTCAGAGTTAGGAACTGTGAGAACTAAAATCTAGGCCTGCATTTTCTTCTAACATATTATATGATTTGAGCCAAAGGATTAACTTCTTTGGGTTTCAATATGTTTATTTGTAAAACAGATTTCTCATTTACTGTACCTATTTCCAATAGTTTGTTCCATAGGAAACATTGAACACTATTTCTAAGGCATTCATATACAAATAGGTTAGAAGATTTACAACCTCTTTGTTAACCTTCAGTGAGGAAGGATAGTGTTTGCTATACCATTTTAACTTTGGTGGTTACTCTAGGAGCATTTGAACCCAATTATTTATGCAAGTATTTAGGCCATCTTTAGACAAAGCTTGTCCTCGATAGATCCATAGATTCATGAGAAATACAGAAGTAATACTGATTTCTCAGTTATTAGAATATTCTATTTATGGTAATGTCAAAAAAGATACATTTAAATGCATACCTCATTCTAAAAGTAGGGCACCATAATTTATAATTATTTCTAAAAATTTTTATTTCTTGCCTTGTTATCATTCTTCCCAAGGTGATTCTTTATTATATCTTCATTAAAAATAACATACACTGAAATATCTACCATACAAAATCAGAGAGCAGAAAACTAATGTGATCTTTTTCACTAAATATTAATCATTTTTAAGACTGAGCAGCAAGTAAATGCAATAGGCATCTTCTTCAAACTGGAATTAACCCAGCAGAGCTCCTAGGATTCTCTATAACAAAGCCTAGAACTTGTCAAGAAAATTATTGCAACTTGATGTGGAAGACATCATTTTCCATTAAACCTTTAAGGTGTCTGTATATATAGCCATCTAGACCAAAATTATAGTATATTTTTCTCCAAACTACGATGCAATGCTAAACTGTGAAGATTATATAGGCAGACTATAACTAAACAATTGATAAAACAGAAAATTCATCCTGAAATAGGTTTGCCTTTTGTTATGGCAGATTTTATGCTGTGGCATAAGGAAAAGCATACATATAAATATAGCACCATTTGTAATCGAGAAATGCTTCTTGCTTGAAGATTTAAGAGCACCTTTTTGTGGACCTTTACCTTTCTATGTGTGATATCCTGAAACCAGGCAGAGATAGTGAAAAATGGGCACCCATCTTTTTAAAGAACAAAATGATCTCTCATACTATTCTAAATATGATAACTGAATCCCATGAAAAGCCTTTCCAGGATAAATACTTAGGAGTTCTCAATGAATGGATGTTAGGGGCATTTACATGTTTATTCAAGATGAAAGGTATTGCTGAATATCTACCTATGTGTGTGTCCACGGCCATGGCCACTGCTGTGTCTACCAAACACAGTGAAATAAATTGATATTAAAGATCTATATACCATTATGTAGTCAAATTATGCAGGCCTAATTTTGATACTGTTTGCTAACCATCATAACTTCTCTTCTATAATTCTGAGTCACAGAGGAGTCAAGAAGGGTTTATTTTATACCTGTCAGATACTTCCTTCAACAGAAAGTAGATGGGCCAAATGTAGTACTTTGCATCACTGTTCATAAACAGCAAAAAGAAGGAGCAAGAACCCAGCAGTTACCTTGCTCATATCAATCACCCACTGTGCTACACCCTCAATAGGACTCAAGCGACATCGACATATGTGATGGCAATGAACTTCTGGTTTTATTCACTTACCCTTTTTGAAATTGTTTTCTCTTTACTCCCCTACTCTAGAGAATTAGATTGAAATAGACATGAACCACCAAGAGGTTTTTTTTTTTTTCAAGCAATTTCATGATTGGTTTTCTCTAGAGCATTTTTAGGAAATAAGCCCACCAAAATATGGATTTTTTTTCAGAAAATGACACTTATCCACAAGATTGGTTCATTTTTTTTTATTTTTTAATGAACATTTAAGGTTCATATACAAAAGCTAACAGAGCAGTAAGTCAATCATGAAATAAGTACAAGGAAATAAAATGGAAAATAACTCAATTACAATTTCTCACCACTGAAGCACTACACGCTGGCTGCAGCAAGAGGTGGTCAGTGTTTCAGCCAGTGAATGCATGGGGCAAATGCCAAGACTGTGATCACATCACTTTTTGTTTTAACACTTCCTTTTCTTTCTCTGGTCAGTATTCAGTTGGATAGGGAGGTGGGTGGGGGTGAGAGAAATGTTTCTTTTCCGAAAAAAAAAAAAAAGATTTTTAAAGCAGTTAAATTTTTCCTTGGGGAAATAATTTATCTGTTAATCTAACATACCATATATTTCTGTTATTAAATTTATCTGCATAAATATTTGCCTAATCTATTTCTTAACGTAAGATCATGCAGGACTTTCTAATTTCAGAACAGTAAGAATTATCAAAGGCAATTATTTTTGTACATAAATGCCCACAGTTTCCTTTTTAATGAAAAATGTGCTCTTTGTGATCTTTGTTTCTTGCAAGAGAGTTGGTCAAGTAATAATCATGGAGCATTTCCTAAAATATTTATTTGCTGGGAAAATTTGTATGAAATGACATTTGAAGTATAAAAACATTGTTAGGTAACACTTGGAACAGTTAAAAATATACTTATCTTGTTTGTAAACTATCAGTGTAAGATCTGAGTGTCAGAGCCATTGTCTCCTGTTTTTCTAGAAAGTTGTTTGCTTTATTTATCAATGTGACATCTTTGAAACATCTGACATTATATATAGAAACATCAAGGCAATATTATTTGTACATATTATTAAACATGCAAAAATTTCCTGAAAGATAGTGCCCGAATATGGAAAATCCCTCTAGCTCAACCTCTCCTTGGTACCATTCTGCTGGAAGTATGGCTCTCTTGGAGTTTGGGAGTGTGGTGGGTTATTTTGGAGAGGCAGCCCCTTTAATCACTGGTTCCCTATTCAAATATGTTGCCCAGTAAACTAAGTTGAAAGTGCCAAACAAGACCGGGAATACAATTCGCGACATTTTGTCAATCTTGCTGATGCTGTTGTAAGTCTTTTTGTTTTCAGAAGTCTTCTCTTCAGAAGGCTTTACTGAGGCTGAAGATGCATTTAAAGTCCCTGCTGGGGGCTGTTCCTTTGGGATGTTGGGGGGGTGGGTCATCTTCCCAGTAGTATAAGCATTTGTTGACTTATTTAATATGAGTTCCCGTTCCTTTTTCTGCAAAATATAGTAAGATTGTAAGGACATGACATTTGCAGGCAACTGTCAGCTCATTTCTGAAGATCCTAAAGGCTTATCTCTCAAAAGAGAGATAGATAAACATCAGCTTAGCTCTAGGGAGGGCAGTTCTCCACACACTTCTAAGCCTACAACCCCACGTGGCCAGTCTTGACTAAGAAATTCTACAACAGGCAAAATAATTCATGGCAAAAAAAAAAATCAGAAGAGTAGATGTCTTTGTTGAAGTGGAGACTGGAAAGGCCTTTGTTGATTGGGAAGTGGCATGGTGAACTTTTTGGAGTGCTAGTGATGTCCTCTATCTTGAAAGGGATTTGCATTACACAGGTGAACAAGTTCATCAAAATGCAGCAAATGTATCCTTAATATCTGTGTATTTTACACTATGCAAATTTTTCTTTGAAAGAATCAAACTGTAAACAATATTGAACTCTAGTTAATGACATACATAAATTTACATGTATATAAATATATTTACTGGGAAATGTACTGTCCTTTAAAATTTACTTTGAAATGGATAAGAATGTAAGATGGATTGAGGATGAGTGAATTCATGGATAGATAGATTATGGACAAATAATCTATGTGCATGTGCAGTGACACATACATAGAAAATTTTCATAATAGAGAGATTGTCATTGTAAAATTCTTTAAACATTGCTGTCAGTTTGCAAATATACATTATAAAACATTGCAAAAATTCTGTTCCATTAATATAGTGCCATTAAGCAAAATTTAATTGAGAAAACACAGGAGAGTAAATTAAAAGAAATATATCAACCATTAAATCTATGGAAAAGATACCAAGTAGAAAGGAGACACATGGAGCAAGGAGTAAGTGGAAGCAAGTGAAAAGAGAGGTAGAGTAAATGTGGAACCAGATTGACCACCTGGGGACATGGTGAGGTAGTCCTGGGCCAGAGTAGGGACTCTCTGGGCCACTCTTTAGAAATACTACAGCTCTTCCATATACCAATGAGCATGTGTGCACCCACACTGGTCTGCCAGAAGAAACAACTATGAATTAACTAGCTTGAATGGCTCCCATTTTTTGGTGGGGCCAAGAAAAGAACAGACACTTTAGAAGACACTAATCTGTCATGGTAATGCATGTTTTACTTGGGGAGATGAGCAGCAGCCCATGATTCGGCACAGTCACAACGGCTGTGTGTTCCCAGCGATGTGCCCCTTTCCCCTTTCCAGGATGACTTGCTGCCCAACTGTAGACAGAGTGGCTGGGAGATATCCTCCAGCTCCAGTTTGAAGTTGAACCCTGAAGTCAGCTTCAGGGTTGACTTCAACTTTTTCCTTACTGAATGTTGCTCTAAATAAGGTCTATTCTTTCACTGGTGTTCACCCTTAAAAACTACCTTGCTCCCCAGATTCTTAGCTGGCATTTGCCTCTGGAGATCCCAACATGTGACAATAGTAAACCTATTCTATTTTTCAAGCTCTCTACTTCTAAGTAAAATTCAGTTTATGCGAATAGGCTAATATTGTGTTTACTAATTCATGTGTACTACCCACGTCTAACAGTGTGACTTACCTGCCTGAATCCCTTTAGATGCCCTGATGCTTCAGCTGCACAGCACCTTTCAGGCCTAAGGGGTAGGATCCCCAGACCATAGCTTTCTGGAGAACAACATGTAGTCTTGAAATCACACAAGACACTGAAGTGTGCTGCTTATTCTGAAAGATCAGTGCTAATCTAGGACTAGGCAATTGATGTTAGCATCATCTCTCCCTCTCTCTTCATATCTGGATCTATGGCAAGTAGTAGCAACATTGAAGCCAAGTGTAAAAGTGGTGGCTGACAAGGATGGTGAGCCTACATGACATTTTGGGGCTCTCTATCCATCCCTTTCTCTTAGACTCATAGATATGAGCCTGAGGCCTCAATTTCTGTAATCGACTCCCATATGCTAACTCACACTTGGCTATCTCCAGTCCACTGTCACATAGCCACCAAGACCCAGCCTTCAGCAATCATTTAATTTCTGGCAACACAGTGCTGGGTGTTGGGAAGCCCTCTCTCCCAATTCCATTCATATTCCTCCCTCCACAAACCTCCTCCATGGCTCCTTTTGCCTTCACCATCAAGTCCAGAAGCTTTGGTCAAGAATCCACAGTCTGCCTCTACAAATGTTTTCCCACGTCACCACCAATCATCCACTGTGTTCAGCTCACTCCTATTCCCCCACTCGGTCCCTAACCCCCCACTCCTGAGGTTGCTACTTGTCAAGGCCCTCCCTCCTGTCCCTTCTCCCTTGAGAGGGCCCAGCATGGATCTGACATGGCCATCCTCCAGCCAGGGAAGCTGGACTTGGAAATAGGTTTTCCATGACTGAAACTCTGGCATGGGAGGGGACTCCTGAGAAGAAGGAAGGAAATAGCTGTGTTCAATGTAAAAAGCAAACATGAGGCCATCAGTGAGACACAGCTGCATGTTCTCAGTAAAAAGAGTGTCCTGGGTGCCATTCCTGTTTATGGGCCTGGTTGGGATGTCAGGCCATACAATTCCAGTCTTCTATAATACCTTCCAGGACTCCCCTCATGCTGAGTTCTCACGGACAGAACTTTTGATTTTCAAGGACAGATTTTTACTTCAAGTCTATCCTGTTAACTTTGGCCTGCTCTTGTCTCAGGGGAAAGGCTTTGCCTATTTGTTTAATGCATGGTATAATTAGCAGTTTATCACGTGCTATTTTATTTTCTATTCCATATATGTTATTCTCATCTCCCCAAGGACATGGTTCAGCTTGGAATTCAGTGTAACCTGTTTTTTTCAACTATTCCTTAGATTAGGCACCAGTCACCTTCTAAATACCCGGCACTTAATTGCTTTGAACAGAGTAATGCTTTCCACAATTACTGTACATCGTTTAAGCGAACTAAATCATCTCCTCAGTGGAACAGGGTGTCTTTTGAGGCTTCTAGTAGGTCGCACGTTCTCCTCATGTCCTTAAAGCCACCCTGCAGAAGATCTACTGCTTTGAAGCAACAAAAGAGTGAACAGAAGATACATAATTCAAAACTGGACAACTAACCACTGAACAAACAGAAGGTTCATTAGCAAAAATAATGGACCTAAATCTACACAAGCCCAAGCCATTCACATGGCATGAAACCTCTTGCTTGATTGAAGCTGATGATTCAAGGCAAAGTTGAAACAGAACCTGTTGCAATAAGACTTGACAGGGACCTTGAACATAAGGCAAGAGGTCATTTCCTCATTGGAGAATGGGAGACAGGGAGGAGAAACACCTGTCTTATATTTGCTGTTTTATATCAGGCACATTTTCTCTGGAGAAAAGAGAAAAATGAAGGGGGAAAACTTACCTTGACCTTGGCTGCTTCTGAGGCCTTTTTGCCATCCCAGGCCCAGCCTCTCTTTGTGAAATAGTTGACGGTAGCAAACTCGATCAGCGCAGAGAACACAAAAGCATAGCACACAGCTATGAACCAGTCCATGGCTGTCGCGTAAGCCACTTTGGGCAGAGAGTTCCGAGCACTGATACTGAGAGTTGTCATGGTCAGCACTGTGGTCACCCCTGTGGTTGTCAGTGATGGGGGGCCAGGTAGGGAGAATGGAAACGGGAATCAGTATTGGCACCCAGATCCCAGTATAACACACTTTACTGTGACAGATGAAGGCAGGAAAGGATTACTGCTTACTTTTATCTCCAGACAGAACCTCCCCCTCTCTCCTGTTTTCCTAACATTTAACATTCTCAAAGCATTTATAATATTGCTTATTTGATTTGTCTTATTAATTGGCTCCTTCCTCTAGAATATAAACTGAGGAGGGTAGGGACCGGGTTTGATATATACAGATACTTTGTGTCTCCATTGTCCCAAACCAACCCCAGCAGATAGCTCATGTCCAACAATTATGTGTTGAATAGGTCATATTCCTCTGCAGCAATGGGGCAATATCCAATAGAGAACTTCACACGGCATCTAGTGAAGTCTTTCAATAAAATTTGCTATGCACCCTGTGAGTACTGGGCTCAAGACAAACTAGAGACAGACTTGCTTTTACATGGATTAACCCAATTTGCAGACTTCCAGGAACCGAGGAGCCAAGCCCAAGAGAAGTACTGTGTCTGAATCTGGATCTCAGCCCTTCATTCTATCCAAGAGGGATCAATGTCCCCTCAAAGCCTTTGTGTAAGATGCCTGTGGCTGTCTGCCTTGGCTTCTGTGGAAACTCTGCAATGACCATGCAGCAAGGCCAGACTGTTGGAGGGGGACATTTAGGACTGGCTGATTATGAGCCATCAATCTAGTATCCACTCAGTGCCAGACTGATGTAAGCCACATTCTGGATGGATGTCATTATCCCAATTCACAGGCAACAAGCTTAAATATTTAAAAATACTTAGCAATGTACCCCATTTCACTAGATGGCAAATGAGAACCCGTATTTGGATGCAGGTGTGCAACACCCTTTACAGCCCACGCAGCTTCCACATGCGCTGTGCTTTCCTCCTTCCCACAGTTTTGTCTGCATGAGGGTGCACCCATGTGCATGAGTGTGGGTGCAATGCACTTGTTACGGGTTGAACTGTGTTCCCCCAAATTCATATGTTGAAGTCCTAAACTCCATAATTTCAGAATATAATCTTGCAAATACAACCTTTACGGAAGTAATCAAATTAAAGTGAGATTGTTAGGGCAGGCCCTGATCCAGTAAGACTGATGCCACAGACATGCACACAGGTGCAAACACCGGAATTACCTGTCACAAGCCAAGGAACTACCAGTCAGGAGAGAGGCCTGAAGCAGACTCTTCCCTCACAGCTCTCAGAAAGAACCAGCTTTGCTGACCTCTTGATTTTGGGCTTAGAGCCTCCAGAACTGAGACAAGTAATTTCCATTGTTTAAGCCACTCAGGGCATGGTACTTTGTTATGGGGCCCCAGGAAATCAGTAGAGCAGCAAGTATGTCATGTCACTGGTGGTCACAGCAGCTGAGTTTTCATCCAAGGCCATCCTTCAAAGGTATTTATATGTACTCACTGAGCATGGTACCATGCGTGGAATTAATGTGTAGTGAGAAATCAGCAAGCATCTTTGATTTTTTCTTAGAAATCCACTTAATCATTGTGCTGGGGGGGAGTATTCTGTGCATGATCTTGAAACAGGATTCTTGCAACTTCTTGGGTCCTTGAATATCCCAATGTGCTTTGGTAATCTCCCAGAAGAAACAGAAACTAATATGCAGCATTCTCCAAACTAATTTTTTTTTCCCTGCTCACCTACTAATATTCCCCGAAAGAGCTGGGAAGCACTGCCTGGTCATGAGCCGACCTCCATACCCTTCTGAAACATTCCTGAAGCAAGTGTAGCTGGCCATGTAGGTAGAGAAATGGTCTGATGGGAAAACTCCTAGGGGATTTCACTTAGAAACCCCTGGGCTCTTAGGCTTCCCACAGACGAGGGAGTGGTAACATAAAATGCAGGTCATGGTTTCCTTCTTTGCAATAGTAAGAGCTGAGGCATGAAGTGTACCTTACAGTTTAGAAATATGTCAGCTTCCATTACCACAACTGACCTGAAAAACTACCTTTAGTATCGCTACTCAAATGAGAGGAAGTAGAACTTCAAGGTAAGAGTTAAATGCTCAAATACGTCTGCTCTGCCGAGATACCTCCTGAACTAGATCTTGCTAAACCTAACTCATGTCATAGGATGTCAAATGATGTGTATCTGTATATAAGTATATGTGCATATCTATGTATAATATATAGGTATTATGTATATATGCAAATGTCCACATATTCATATCATCTACCACATAAATATGATGGTATTATCATATATGATATATTATCATATATGGATATGCAATTTATTATTACCATATAACATATGATGGATTGAATGCCCTTAGGAGTTCATTTTAAAATGACACTCACACTTCAAAGAAAACTGCCTGATAACATACAAAGTAGTACTTTGGGAGACGTGTGAAAATACTGTAGCAAAATCCCACATAAGACAGATTGCTGGCAGTTTCAAACCTTAAAAAAGAGGCTACAAGCAAAGGCCTTTCAAAATGCAAACAATGATCAAATACATCATGCGCCATTTCCCAAACCCCTGTTAGAGAGCAATCCTAAATCCTAATCCTTAACATTGAATTCTTTTTTTTTTTATTATGTTAGTCACCATGCAGTACATCACTAGTTTTTAATGTTGTGTTCCATGATTCATTGTCTGCATATAACACCCAATGCTCCATGCAATACGTGTCCTCCTTAACACTGAATTCTTAACTAATTGGTCTGTTTGTTTTCCAGGTCACAGAACAGACAGCCAGTAGGCACTAGGAGTTTAGAGGATGTTGTTGTTTGGGGATAGTTAGAAGCAGTCCCAAGACACCAGGGCATGTCTGGCTTGGGGACACTCACCAAACACTGTCCTGGCAGGGACCGATTCTCTGTTCAGCCAAAAGGACACCTGTGACAAGATCACGGTCATTATGCAGGGAAGGTAGGTCTGGATGACAAAGTACCCGATCTTCCTCTTCAGATGGAAATGAGCCGTCATGATTGTGTATTCCCCTGCAAATAAGCAAATTAATGCAGGACAGCCACCTGTCCTAGAGTCTTGCCCTGTCCTTCCTGCTCCAGAACCAGAGGTGGTCCTTCTCTCCACCTTCCCCTTGGAAAACTATTAATTTGTATTGTTGGAGTGAATGAGAGAATGGAGGACGCAAGGATTCCCTAACTGTCATTTTATAAGTCAGTCTTCTGAGCCTCTGCCTCTGAAGAGCCTTTACTGGTGGATGTTTTCCTGGGGAAAATCAGATTTGTGTGTTTTCCTAATCCCTGGTCACAATCTGTGCCACTCTCTGCCAACCCCCTCGCGCTACTGCCATCAGGATTTCAGGATTTAGCCTTTCCAGATATAACTCAGGACATCACAGAGCCCTGTTACAGGTGGAGAATTTTTCTCCTTATTTCTCAGCCAGGATAGGCTGGAAGAAGCTAGAGGTGACCACCTCCCTGCTCTGTGTTCCCTGCCAGACCCAGGTGGAGGGTGAGCAACAGCAGCTGGAGGAGGCCACGGGTCCTGGCAGCCCCCCTCCCGCCGCCTACCAGGGAGATTGGGGCATTTCCTTGGCGATGCCCCAGTGCCTTCTCTGGATCTGCCTAGCAGTGTGGGAGGCCAGCGGGGACCTTCCGTTCATTGCTGAGAATGATGCTGCCTTGATGGTGAACTGGTAAGGAGCGGAGACGGGCTGTGGTCGGAGGGCGTGTGAATGGCTGTCAGCTGGAGAGTGTCCAGTGCTAGATTTTTTTTTTAAATTCAAGTACAGTTAATGTACAATGTTATATAAGCTTCAGGTATACAACATACTGATTTGACAATTCTGTACATGTAATCAGCGTTCACCACGATAAGTGTAGCCACTATTGGTCACCATATAACATTATTACAATATTATTGAGTATTTCCTGTTCTGCACCGTTCATCTCTGGGACTGCTATCTGGGGAGATGGGAAGGCTGCTTTGAGAAGCAGACGCAGAGTTAAGCTGACCTGAGAACAAGAGTTCTGTTGCTGAATTGCAAGGAGTAGACGATGTGGCCGGGTGGAACTGTGAAGTGGGGAGAAAGGGCTTGAGGCCTCCCCTAAAGCAGACCCAGTGGGAGCTGTCTATTTAGGGGGTGGTCTGCTGGAGACCAATGTGGAGCACTGGGATGTCTGAGCCAGATAACACAACTCCGACGCTTGCTTTTGGAATCAGAGCCCAGAGCTCAGCATGGCCAGCTGTGGATGTGTCCCTACGTGCCTTTTCTCACAGCGTGCCAGATGTCAGAGGCAGAGGGAACCATTAAGATCACATGCAGCAAAATCTGCCCCCTTACAGAAAAGGAGACCAAAATTCTTAGCAGTGCCTGTGACACACCAGCAGGGGCAGGCCACACTGTCCTCATAGTTCCAAGGCAGGTCAGAGCAGAGGAGAGTGACTGAGCGGGCTTCGTCACAGCAGAAAGAAGCAGCAACAAAGAGAAGGAGGATGAGATGTGTTTAATAGCAAGAACTGGATCTTTATAATGATCCAATTTTGCCTCTCCTTAACATCTGAGAAGAGGGTAAATGCCATTCTATTTCTCTGCAGTAGGGTTTGCGATTACTCTTACTTATAATGCCTTTATTGTTCTTTTCATTCTGTTTTATTTTGTTTTGTTTTAATTTGAGTATAGTTGACACACAATGTGACACTAGTTTGGGATGTATAACATAGTGATTCAACAAGTTTATGCATTATGCTGTATTTGCCACAAATGTAGCTACCATCTGTCCCAATACATCCCTATTACAATATCATTGATTACATTATTATCACTGATTGCCTTTTATTCCTGTGACTTACTCATTTTGTAATAGCAAATCCATATCTTCCACTTGCCTTCACCCATTTTGCCCAACCCTTCACCCCCCCATTTGTTTTATTTTTGAGCTGCAGGTAGCAATATCAAATACTGTTTTTATAAAAAAGATCATCATTTTAGAACGCAAATAGAGGCAGAAACCCCATTTACACATTTTTAAAGAACTATATGAAACAATCCTGGACTGTAGTATTCTCCATTAGCATGGCAATCCTTTACCCCACACATCTGCCACACCACCTTTTCACTTGTTCCCATAAAATTAGGCTACCACCCTCCCAGTCCTGCCAGGCTCTCTCCTCTTTCCTCTCTCCCCACAACGCCTGGCAACCAGTGGGTTGCCTGTATGTGGAGGAGGCATGCACTCAATGTCCATGAGCTTCCTGCCAGTTCCAAGGTTTGGCAGTGCTGACAAAGAGTGAGGTTGACCAGGGTACCTTTTGGGGCTTACAACTCATCCCCGCCACAGGGCCTACTCCATCCCTGCTACATTTTTCATCTCTGCCGTGGAGACTAAGTCCATGTGGAGTCTCCTCTTCTGCTAACAGCAAGCCTCCTGACTGCTAAGGCTGGGCCTCTTGTGGCCAGGGGTCAACCGAGGACAACCTTGAAAGGGCAGAAAGTAGAACACACTGTTCTTTTGGACACCTCACCTATTTTGAGTCAGGTGAAGTCAAGTTGTACTGGGCCTGTGGTACTCAGCCTAGCCCTATGCACATGAGAAAGCCCCTTCCCTCTTGGTGAGGCCTCAGCTATTTCTATGCTGCTTGGTTGTGCTCTCCAAAATCCAACCCCTGGGTAATCTTAGAAATGTTCAAAACAGGAGCTAGGGGAGCAGGTAAACAGGAGTACCTGCAAGAAGCTGTCTACCTTTCCTGCACAGACTGCTGCCTCTGTGTCTCAGTGCCTAAAGCAGGGGCTGTGTTATATAAGCAGGTTCATGTGGCCTCTAGGCAGAGCATGCAATCACAGGAGCGTGCTCACACAAAAGCAAACACACCTCAGGTTATACCTTCCATGGTCCTTAATACTGCCAGTCACTGCAGCTAGTGCTTCTGTGGGGCATTGCAGAGCATTGTGGGGCATTGTGGCATTGTGGGGCATTGTGGGGCATTGCGGGGCATTGCAGGGCCTCCTGAACTGGAGGGCTCCTTGTGGCCAGCACTGCACAATGATAGCCATGCCCCAGATTGCTAAGTAGAACTGAGGTGAGCCTGGAGGGCATCCTCCCCATCAACGTTCCACAGGAGCACCGAGTTCTCCTAGGGTGTGTCACTCTGCATGCACTTGGTCTTACCTGTGCTGGTGCTGATGTTCTCGGTGCCCACGGTCTGCCCCATCAAGTGGTACTGGTTCAGCCTGGAGCCATCTTCCGCCACCACCACTGATTTAGTGGTGCCATTAGTCCAGACATAGACAACTTCAGAATTAGGATATGCATCTGTATGGGGGGGTGGGCAGAAGGTGGTATAAATAAGGAATTATTTTCAGCCTGGAACAACCAAAGATATTTATAAACGTAGCAAGAAAAATGATTAGAAGGTCAAAGTTAAAGGTCTTGAAGAATGCACAGGGTGGTCAGACCAGGGCAGACATCACCACTGCTCAGGTCCTTTTCGTTCCTAAAGATCTGAATGGTCAGCAATCAGTGCCTGGTGCTTCCTAGCATGTATTTTCTCTATAGGGTACAGTACTGCACCGGCTAAGACCACAGTACTGGGGGCTCCCCCAGCTCGGTGGTCTCAGACAAGTTACTTTGTGCCTCAGTTCTTCTGTAAAATGGGGCAGAAACAGCAGCTACTTGTTAGCATTCCTGCTATCACGATGCAAGCTCCATAATGACCTAATGTATAGAGCACATGAGCAGCACCTGAGAGCACTAGCTACGATAAAGGTTCCACTTTACAACTGATACCTATTGTCCTGTTACCCAATGCTGTCCTATGGGAGGGTGGCATGGTAGGTAAGACTTCCTCTCCGTGGTATCATGCCTATGAATGTTACCTTATATGGCATATAGCACTGTACAGATGGAGTTAAGGCTAGGGGACTTTAAATCAGAAGATTATCCTGGATTATCCCAGTATACCCAATATAATCACTTGAGCTCTCAAAAACAGAGAATTTTCTCCAGCTGGAGCTAGTCAGAGACCCAGGAAATAGATATGAAGCATGAAGAAAGCACTTGTCCATCACTGTTGGCTTTGAAGATGGAGGAAGGGGACATGGAATGCGAGCATCTTCTAGAGGGTGAGAATGACCTCCCCCCAGGATGAAGATGTGACTGACTTCTCCCATCACCAGCATGTGGATGTCAACTGAAGCAACAGTTCACAGTTGACACAGAGATCACCTGAGTAGTGCTGGTGCTGAAAAGGAGAGGGCGGAGCATGCCTTCCTAGGGTGCTGCAGGGTCTGGAGTTTAAGAAGCTGAGAGAAGAGCAAAGCCGGCACTGCCGTGGGAGGGCACAGGGAATGTGCTGTCTGGGAGGCCTGTGTCACAGGCTTCAGTTGATGGTTCAGGAGTGGCCCCAGGACCTCGTAGGATCTAGCCACCTCAGCAAGACCAGCTGGTTTTGAGCAACTGACAGGCTTATTTGTTCCAGCTGTCTCTTGAGGTAAACCAACTTGCCCCTTAATCAAGTCCATGAGTCTGAACAGATACCATACCCAAACACTCTGACACCTTTTGAACAAAGCTATAACCTTTGCTCCCAGCTACTTAAACAGAGCACGACCCTCACTCTAGGGTGAAAGGAACCATGAACCCTCCCAGGTGAGGAATCTGCAGATGTCTCGGGAGATGAGGGAAGAGCTGCAGACATCTGCTGCCCCTGCTGGCAGGGGAGGCCTCCCTAAGTAGGACAGCATACCCTGCAACCCCACCGCCAGGGGCTAGCTCACTGCACCGTGAAGGACCCCTGGAACAGTTAGGCTGAACCAGCAAAACTATCCACTTAGATCAGAGATCTCAACAGATAAAAGCCAGGAGAATGGTCTTTGGAATGACCAAGAGTTCTACTTAAAAAGTGTGGATGTTTCTTTGCTACTGTACATCACTATACCTTTATTCTTCATTTACGTGCAATAGTGTACCTGTAACAGTTCAAAAATAATGAAATCAGCATGTATAGTGAAACACGGAGCTTAATACAGAGGAAAACAGCAGAGCTTCAAGACCTTCTGTGCATGACTCACTGAAAGCTCACCTCCTCCCTATAAGGTGGTATTCTGAATTTTATGATAATCACTGCATTATTTGCTTTGTTGTTTTACTTTCTGGCCGGAAGCCATTAAACAAAGCTGTTTTGTTTTGTTTTGTTTTGTTTTGTTTTTCTGGCCTTGCCTACGTTTTCTTTGTGAAATTTTCTTTCATAGTCTCCTTTTCATGTTCATGTTTTTACCCATTTGATTCATGTTTCCTTTATACATTCTGGTACATTTTGTTCTATGTATTACACATATCTTCATATTTGTGGCTATTTCACTGTATCATTGGCTTTTATTTTCTTTTTTGGAAAACATTAATTTTAGTCAAATGAATCCATCTTTTCATCTCTCTGCATCTTATTTCAGAGGCCCTCCCTGTTCTGAGGTCACACTATATTACACGTGCATAACCAAAGCTTTAATGCATTGTCCTTCACCCTTAGGGCCTTAATCACCAGGAGGTGATTTAAGGTATCCAATGGCTTTTCTCCATGTGGTTTTCTGTGTTGCCAATGATCTCATCAAGGCATCTCTCCCACCAGCTCACTTGCCGACTTTGCTCTGCCAAGTAAGGATTCTGTCATGCACGGGTCCTCTCTTGGCTGGATCTTCTGCTCTGCTCCCTTTTTCTGTCCTGCTCAGAAGATGCTGAGAGCTGGAAGAGTCAGGTCCCCCTCTTTACTTCTTCAAGGGGCCCTGGCTATTCTTGGTCCTCTGCTCACCCAGATACATGTAGGAATCAGCTTCCTTAAAAATACTCTGATGAGATTTATATTGGAACTGAACTGGATCTATATATTATAGATTATCTATGGGAAGACATGACATCTTTTAGTATCACATCTTTTTCATCATGGACATGAAGTATTTCTCCAGGTATGTAGGTCTTCGTAGTGAAAGTGCCTGACAATAAACTTTTTTGACTGTAATATAAGCATCTGATTTTTTAAAAAGATTTTATTTATTTGACAGTATGAGAGAAAGAGAGAGAGACAGAGAGAGAGAGAGAGAGAACACAAGCAGGGGGAGTTGGAGAGGGAGAAACGGGCTTCCCACTGAGCAGGGAGCCTGACAACATGGGGCTTGGTCCCAGGACCCTGGGATCATTTCCTGAGCTGAAGGCAGACGCTTAATGACTGAGCCACCCAGGTGCCCCTATAAGCACCTGATGTTAAGCTTTTGATTTTGGAGGCACTCCCTTCAAAGATATCCCTCTTGTTCACACTGCCAGTGACACAACTAAATAAAGAGCCAGGCCACCCCACCCATGAGGTTCCCCTTTTAGAAAGCCTGGGGTGACCTAGATAGCTGGCCACCGGAGTCACCCACTTTTCCCTTCCTGTGTCCTAATTCTTCCTCTTATGTTTTAAATTTGACAATAATAGTGAAACTGGCAAACCCTCGTCACCCCAACCTAGACCCCAATAAAGGAAGAACCTGGCCTGCACTCTCCCTTCCCCTCTGTCTACCTGTGATCCCAGGCATGCGATATACCTTCCAGGACTTGTGAATAATACATGTTTTTTCAAAGTTCCCTAATGGTTGTTGCTGAGGTGCATCTTGCAATCATCCTGAGAACCACAGGTCTGATCCCAGCAGGGATCCCAGAAGGCTCCACTCAGAGAAATGTCAATACGAGTAATATGGCCAGGCAAGTGCCCAACATTCCTAGCTGACAGCATCACTATTGATAGGCTGGGAAGTACCCAAAAGAGTCTTTTATAAGGAAATATTTTTCAGTAAGGTCGTATAATTCTCTGTCTTTTGCTAGATGTTCTCCCCCTAGAAGTGCGATACTTAATAGTCTTTTTCAATAACCAGTGCTCCCTGTCCCTGACCAAAGGCCAAATGGTAGGCCAAGTTATCAGAAAGTTGCTAAGCAAGGGTGGGGCAAAACCATGAGAATTACTGATATAATTCTGAGATTTATCTGCATATAAATGATAGGAAATAAAAGTAAATAGACTTATAGCAATTGAAATATGGATGCTAGACTTAACTCACGTTGCAGGTAAATGTTGAGTGGTATTTTTTTTTTTAATTAACATGACCTTCTATTTTTAAGTTTTAAGTAATATAGAAGTGTATTTTTCATATGGGCAGCATTGAAACTCCCTTTACATAAGTGCTTTCTGTTATAATTTCTCTTCTCTACTGAGGAGATGGGTAGCCCTGGGCACTGAGGATGTACATGGGGGCTGATGATGCCCTGTATCCTGGTAAGCTGCTTTCCAAATGTCTGGTCATAGGCACCACTGGGCATATGCTAAGACTGTGAAGGTGCCGTGAGTTCCACATAAATAACAGTGAGATTTCTATCTCCTTCTTACTATGTAGATGCTATAGGACCCTGAATATTAAAGAGCTGTGGCACTCAGACAAGGACTTGAGCAGAGCATCCTGCTGGATTCTGGCCAAGGCTGTGAGTGTGGAGCAGACAGTAGATAGTGATGGTGATGGCTTCTTACTGTCCCCAGACTGACTCAGGCAGCTTCCGTTTCTATTGTCCTGTGCAACTGCCTTGTGTCTTATCCCAGCTCATCTGCCTCATACTGGGGAGAACTGCTGCCCCGTGCACTGTTCCTCCAACCCCCCTGTGGCTATATTTCCAGTGAGGAGGGCTGCAGATGTCCCATTAATACCTCCTCATTCCATTTCCTAATCCACAAGGGAGTTGTGAGACTAAACTCTGGTCAAGAGAAGTGCCTCCCCACCCGCACCCCCACCCCTTGGGAAATATGAGTAGGTTGGGAAATGTGAATCCTGACGCTCATAAGGGAACTTAAGTCTCAAGACAACAGGTCAGAGTGGCCAGGGTCAATTCTGAGAGTTAAGAACATCTAGGAACACAGATGTGTCTACAAAGAGTACAGGAAACAGGAAATAATGCTTCCCTCATGGAGCTATCTACTTGGTGCCTAATTTGCTCAAGAAAGAAAGGAAAGGAAGCAAAGAGCATATGAGAGTCAGGAGAGAAAGGACAACAGCACACATTGAGCATTCTGGAAAGTGATAGAGATCTAGGGGGCAACTGTTGCCTCTTGTGGCCTGGAGGGAAGCCAAGTGAGGAAGTGAGGATACAGATGGGAGTCCTGGGGTAGTGAAGGCATGGAGGTAGGTATGGAGACTGGGACAGGACTATGGAAAGCACAGACCCCACCCCATCTGCTCTCCTGACTGCAGTGCTGGACATCACTTTCTGTGGGGAGACTGGAGATGGCACACAGTTACAGATGGCTCTCCTTTGGCCTGAGGCTAAGTGGCATGTTGTCCAGAGAAGCATGTCTGTCTTGCAGGGATCACTAGCTCGGGACAAGGCTGGCTTTCATACCTGCAGACTTGCTGGACACGCAAGCCTTTTTCTCCATTGTTGGTGTGATGTGTGTGTATTTGTGTGTGTATAAGTTATCTTATAATAAGGACCCAATAATAATTATAACCAGATAAAAGGTACTTAAAATCACAAAGTGATATATGAGTGTCACAATGCATACTAATTATTCATGTCATCTTACTTTTCAAACAGCAAATATTAAATGTGGTATTGATAACATTAATTGCATTAACAGTAACAACAACAGGAGGCAGTGTGGCCTCTGGCATGCCAGTGGAGCACTGGTGAGTTCTGCTCTCTTCCTCAAATTATGGGTGGAATAAATGATCACTCGCATGCATTTCATCTTGGGTATTTAGCAGCACTCAATTCTCTTTGTGTCAGCTGTGTGGCATTCAATCTCTTAGCCAGGCGCCACAGTAAATGAGACAATCAGGTTTGTTCTGCTATCATCTGTCATGATTTAGAGCTCCAGAAACATAGTGCTCACCTCCTGTTGACCATTTATCAGCAGAACAAGGCAGGAAGGTCTGAAATGTTTTCACTCTTAACTGACTGGGGAATTCATCACAGTTTTCTGAGTGGCTCCTTCTCCTGCGTTGACACTTTCTGTTTTCCTAGGTCTAGCTTTGCAAATACTGATGAGGAGGTGGTGATGTCATGATTAATTCTTATTTACAAGGCATTTCAAAAGCAATGAGTATTCGCCAAACTATGAGAAAAATATGGTGACACAACTCTGAACTTCAACAACCAGTATAAACTTTAAGCCTCTATTTCCCCATCTGTACATTGGAGGAAATAACTCCTATCTCCTAGTGGTACTGTGAGGACAAAGTATATTCATCAATGTCAACTATTTAGCATATGCCTGATACAGTAGGTGCGTAATAAATATTAAGAATGTACCCATATAGTGGGAAGGATTCTTGGTGTGTGTCAAGTTCAGCTCTATGAAAAGATCCTTCTACTTGAATTCACTTTCTGTCAGTCAAAAGCAAACCCAATGTGTGAAGACCACTGGTTAGCCTTATCTGCCAGGCTACATGGGCACCTGGGAACCCAGGAACTGCCAATAACCATGCAGGAAATCCGTTTTACTCTGTGGATTCATTGCCTATGATGTTAGAAGAAATGCAGATTAGCCTGTACCTGAAAAGCAGAGTTTGGCAATCTAAAAAATTTAATTTTTTAAAATTAAAATACAGAAATTTAAGTTTTTCTGGCTTCTCTAATGCAGAACTGAATTAACAGACATTTCTTTTATTGCTATCTCTACTCTCAAGAATTCAAACAAATGTTGAAATTAGCCCTAGTTTACAGAGGGATGTTTTCTAGTCCATAAGGAAATTCTGAGCAGATAATGGCATGGATTATATTTGGAAGCCTCTATTTCCCCATCTGTACATTGGAGGAAATAACTGGAGGAAATAACTGGAGGAAATAACTAAAAAATACAGAATTTAAGTTCTCTGACAGCCATGTCCTCAGCCTTCCTCTCTCCTCTGAAATGGAAGGTAGGAATGAGCAGAATAAATGCCTCAGAAAATCTCACTACCCATCACCTGGGGCACCTTCTGCAGGATTCTCACCCTCCCTAAACCTCAGTATTCTGAGCTGAGATCCAAGTCCTATCAACTGCAATCTAGATTACAAACTTCATAAAATATGAATGTATGTAGACACATTATCTCTAACAGCCTACCAGATACCCAGTATCCCTGCTTTCATTTCATCAGGTAAAAGTTAAAAGAGGGGCTTTGCCATGCTTTTTTCCTTGCCTAGAATCAACTGAGACATAAGGACAGCTATCTACAGATAGAGATGAACAGACAATATTTTTGCCCTGTTGCCAAAGGAATTACAGTGGAAGGTTGAGATTTGCTAATCCAACGGCCCATAACCACTCCATAGTCCAGTCAGTAAAATTAGAGTCAATGCCTTGACTGGTCTGACAGAGAGAGAGTAAAAAAGACTGCACTCTCCATGTTTATGGATTTAAATGGAACAAATCAGAGAAGAGGGACTAAGGACTATCAGCCACCCAGCAGAAAAGACTCTCCCCTTGTGGAAAGAGTGAGAAGCAGAGCAAAAGGCTAGAGAGAGGTAACAGGAGGAAATCCCTTCCTGTAGTTTCCCACTTTCTCATAAACCAATCAGCTTTTTTAAACCTTGAAACCAGTAGTTCCTTTTGATTACTTTCAATTTCCTCACAGAAAATAGATTTCCTAAGTTACATAGTCCTAAAATCGTAATGCCATCTTTGACTCATGACCCCTTTGATCCTGTATATCCACTTGTCACATCTAGCCACCACCTTGCTCTCAACTCTCAGCATTTCTACTGCTTCAGAGTAATTCCTAGCTCTTGGTGTCACCTCCCTAATAGTGAGTCCAGCACATTCTCCTCTTGCTCCACAAACATCTTCCAGTCTGCCTACTACTTTTACACTTTCACATTTGAGTCATAAGGCCATCTTGTCATTTCCCCAAAGGAGATGTTCATCCCCTCCACTAATCGACCCCAAGTCCTTTGTGCTTTGCTCTTATTTTGGTTATGCCTTCTACTCAAATCCTTCCAGGTTAGTTTAAAGTATCATCCCCGTGATGAGTTTCCCTGTCTGAATTCCAACTGGCTTCCAGCTATACAGTGGTATTTAATCTTATTATGTAATGCATCCATCAATTCTTTGGGAGCAGAGCACCACTCATGCTTCTGTGATTCTTGCTGCACCTAGCAGAAAGGAGAACACACCCAGCGTATCTGTTAAACATTAACCAAGGTTTACTAGTGCATCTAAACTCAGACACAACACAGACAGAAAGAACTTCAATGTATTTCTAAGACCTCAGAGATTAGCATACCCTCATTAGATACTCTGAAATCTGTGTTCTACATCACCCACACTCATGCTGAGTTGCTACATGCTGGGAATGATGAATGCAGTTAATAGTGTCATAATTCCACGTTTGAATGAACTAATAGTTCACTATAGTGAGATTAACTCTGATTTTGTGAAATTCTCTCCACTGAATGTTTACCAAAGAAGCATCTGTATCTAATTCAGCATATATTTTCATGAATCCAGATGTTGTCTCATGACTTAATCTGCTATTTAATGCATCATTCCACAAATAAAATGAATAAAAAATTAATTTTTTTTTCTTTTATAAAAGTCTTGATTTAAGCATTTGCTTCCAAATATAATCCATGCCATTATCTGCTCAGAATTTCCTTATGGACTAGAAAACATCCCTCTGTAAACTAGGGCTAATTTCAACATTTGTTTGAATTCTTGAGAGTAGAGATAGCAATAACAGAAATGTCTGTTAATTCAGTTCTGCATTAGAGAAGCCAGAGCATGTGGCTCATTAGAATAATGACACCTATTTGCATTCCTTTGTCTCCTAATAGCAGAGAACTGTTGGATTGGGTAATTTGAAACTCATTATACTATCACATTTAGCCTCTGCATCATGCTTAGATGCCCGTGGTATAAGTAAACTACTTGGCCAAGCAGCTATTTTTAGTAAATCAAAAAAATGAAAGACAAGTAAGAAAAACAATTAAATAACATTTCTTCTCTTAAAATTATTATGCCCTGTAATATGTAACCATATAAGCTGAAGAAAGTTGAAGTTTCTGCAGTTTTCTAGCCTTTGGACAACTGTATATAAACGTGATGTATTAAGAAAATCAAAATCCTTCCAGGGGTACCTAGGTGGCTTAGTCGGTTAAGCATCTGTCTTTGGCTCAAGTCATAATCCTGGGGTCCTGTATCTAGCCCTGCATCATGTTCCCTGCTGGGTGAGGAGCCTGCTTCTCCTTCTCCCTGCCCCTACCTCATGCTTTCTCTCGCTCTCTCTCAGATAAATAAAATCTTTAAAAAAAAAATTCTTCCAATTCCTTTGTACTATAGTAATGATATTAACAGCAGATATGAAGATACAACCAACATTTAAAATCAATCTTCAAAACATCAGACTGATAAAAAAGAAATATAGCATGAGAGTTCAAAATCTCTACTGAGTTCAAAACGTGTTTATATTGATTTTAAGCTTTCTCCTGAGTGCAAAATATATGTATATACACACACACATACACATATACATAACTAATTGATCTCATTTAGTGTGACTGTAGATGTGATGAGATCCTATCAGATGTGTATTTTATCTTTTACTGCAGCTGGTTGGCTGTTGAATATGAGAAAATTTAGCGAAAAAGGATTTAGAGGGTCATATATTTTCTTTCACCAAAAATTGCTTTTGTGCTGCCTGTCCTGCACATCATTGTCATTATATCTGAACATCACATTAACTTGAACTTATTTAACTAATGATGAAAAAAATGACAATTTCTCTTTCAGTGTTTTGCCTTTGATCAAATCAAGAGCATGATTTTCATATGCAAAAAGAGTTATAATTTTAAGTCATACAACTCATTTTTCTCTTGGGGACATGAACAATTCATTTCCCTTCAGGGACATGAATCAGTGATTCCCAAATAAGATGCTGTAGGGATCTTCTGAAGTCTTGTCAAGTACTGGTGTGCACTTTAGTGGACACTGCATGGTAACGATGACTTAAATAAATCCTGGTGAAAGTCCCCTTCCATTATACTACTTCCCCTCAATAAATATATGTTTAATTTTTCCACGGCATTTAAGGTTCATAGTTTGAAATATATATATATATATATAGAATATATATTATTTCCATCCAACCTAAACTTTTGGCTCATCACACACAGTCACCTTTCCTAATTCCAAAAATCTCTTTGAAATGATAGAAGCAATACAAAAGGAAACCCCTGGAGTCAAACGAAATTCCCCTGCTAGTGGTTGTAATCAAGTAATAACTATTAGCTCTTCTGGACACCATGTAAAACAGAACTAACTCCCTGAAGGCCCTGGAGAGTGAACAAACAGAGGAAGAAACTGGAAGAAGTTGCCAATTGGAAGAAGGGGATGCCTTTTTACTTAAAAAAGCTTTGAATCAGGGGCGCCTGGGTGGCTCAGTGGGTTAAAGCCTCTGCCTTCGGCTCAGGTCATGATCTCAGGTCCTGGGATCGAGCCCCACATCAGGCTCTGCTTGGCAGGGAGCCTGCTTCCCCCTCTCTCTCTGCCTGCTTCTCTGCCTACTTGTGATCTCTCTCTCTCTGTCAAATAAATAAATAAAATCTTTAAAAAAAAAAAAAGCTTTGAGTCAGAGCTGTGAGGTGACTAAAGTTTACATACATTCCTTGGTCTTACTGGTTTGAAGAACCAAAAGAAAGAGTCTAGAGCTATCAAAATAGCACATCTAAAAAATGAGGTGTAAAATCCTAGAAAGAAAAGAGCTACAGAGGAGCCCCAAACTTGATGTAATGGATGTATGTAAACTCTACACTATCAACATTTACCCTTTGAACTATGCTTTCCTAGAGCATAATCCTATCAACCTAACTAAGGTAGAGGAACCACCTGACCACATCAGCTATTGTCTATTGCAGCAAAGACAGAGTTTGGAGTTTTCCTTTGGTCAAGTTAATTAGCTAAAAAGAAACTGACACTCTAAGTGTAACAGAATCCCTCTTCCTCAATATAACACTTAAATATCCAGGAATGAATTCAAAATATTAAGTGTAAAAAAAACAGGAAAAAAATGACCCACACTCAAATCCTTGATTTAGCACACAAGGAATTTAAATCAGCTTAAATGGTTATGCTTTAGAGTGTAAAGGGAAAAAATGTTAATGTTCTGTAATGAAAAACCAAGAGTAAGCCTAGCAGAGACACTGAAAACTATTTAAAATAATCATATACAAGTTCTAAAATTGACAAAGATATTATATAAAAATTACTGTATGAATTAAGCAGCAGATTGAAAATGACATAAAAGTCAGTGAACTTGGGAGTACCTGGATGGCTCAGTTGGTTAAGCATCTGCCTTCAGCTCAAGTCATGATCCCAGGGTCCTGGGATAGAGCCCCGCATCAGGCTCCCTGCTCAGTGGGGAGTCTGCTTCTCCCGCTGCCTCTAACCCTTCATACTCTCTCTCTTGTGTTCTCTCTCTCATAAATTATTTTTTTTAAAAAAGTCAGTGAACTTGAAAACAGTCTGATGTAAATTACTCAATATAAAGAATAAAGAAAGAAAACAATTCTTTAAAAAAATGTATATAACTAAAATTCCAAATGAAAAAGGGCAGGTTATGATCTCAGGGTTCTGGGATCCAGCCCCACATCGGGCTCTCTGCTCAGAAGGGAGCCTGCTTCCTCCTTTCTCTCTGCCTACTTGTGATCTTTGTCTCTCTGTCAAATAAATAAATAAAATCTTTAAAAAAATAAAATATAAAAAATGGGTATAATTAAAACTCCAGATGGAAAAAGGAGGCTGGAACAGAAAAATATTAGAAGAAACAATGACTAGCATTCCTCAAATTTGATGAAAGACATATTTAGAAATTCAAGGGGTTCAGCAAACTCTAGGAAGTACCAATAAAAATAAAAATACATGTAAGGGAACTTCTGCTTCCAGGTAAATGGAGATGTGTCTTTCCCTATTCCCCCCACTAAATATTTAGCTAGAAAACCTAAAATATAAAATATTATATATATATATATATATATACACACACATATATATATATGTCATTTATAAATGAAATAAAATATAGGAAGAATCTGAAAGGTAGAAAGAATAAGCAGATAGATCTTGGGGTCTTGGGACCCAAGAGATGACCCAGTAGTGAGTTCTATGGTAAATGGAGATGTGTCTTTCTCCATGTTTTTTCTTACCTTGTGCATCTTAAGATGTTTTTTCTTACCTTGTGCATCTCAGACTGGGAGCACAAAAAGCTTAGTAATCCAGAAACACAATGGGCATAGACAAAACAGAGTAACACCACCACCATAAGCCTGGGCTCTCTCTAGCCCAAGGACCAGGAAAGGGTTAGCCTATCAAGACAGAAAACTTTTAGACAGTAACTAAAGAAGTACAGTAAAAAACACAGAAAAATTGTAGTCCTGCTTGACCAAAGGCCAAGAAGAAAGTGGATAGCCTAGACTTCTACTCTGACCAGATGCCCAACCCACCATTGTAGTGGCATCAGAGAAAAGGGAACCAGCACTTTCAGTCAGGCTAGACAGTAATGACACTCATTCCTCATTCCTTGTAGTGTGCTGGCAGCCACGTGGGGAGCCCAGAGATCCACAATAATCCAGCAGTAGCAGGTCCCTCCTGCTCCTTTCTGGAGCTGTGTCAGCAGAGAATTAGTAAAAATTGAGACTTCTGGGGTGCCTGGGTGGTTCAATGGGTTAAAGCCTCTGCCTTCGACTCAGGTCATGATCCCAGGGTCCCGGAATCAAGCCCCGTGTTGGGCTCTCTGCTCAGCGGGGAGCGTGCTTCCCCCTCTCTCTCTGCCTGCCTCTCTGCCTACTGTGATCTCTATCTCTGTCAAATAAATAAATAAAATCTTAAAAAAAAAAATGAGACTTCTGCTACTGCTCAATGCTAGTAAAGCCACCCTACCTCATTTGGTGTCTGTGGAGGCCCGGTATACAGCTGGAAATCCTGCACCCACCCAGCAGGAATAAAGAGCGCCGGGCACCCTCTGTCAAGGGTGCTGAGTAGAGAACCTGGAATTCTACCCGCTCCTGGCAGTAATGAGGCTATGCTGCATGTTTCTCTGCCAGAGCAGTGTTTAAAGAAAAAAAACAGCTAAAACAGAAGACATGACTAAGAGTCGCATAACACAATACACAAAATGTCCAGTTTCCAGCAGAAAATTATTTATCATACCAACAACTAGGAAGATCAAACTGAATTAAAAAATCAATACATACCAAAACAAATATGACAAAGATATTAGGATTACCTGACAAAGAATTTTTGAAACAGCCATTATAAAATGCTGCAATGACCAATTACACATATGCTTGAAACAAATGAGAAACTATAAGGTCTCTGTAAAGAAACAGAAGAGATAAGGAAAGACCAAACAGAAGTCTTATAAGTTATGTTAGTCTCCTTGGGCTACCATGACAAAACAGCATAGTCTGGGTGGTTAAATTACCAAGATTTATTTTCTCACAGATCTGGAGGCCTGGAAGTCCAAGACCAAGGTGCCAGCAAATTTCTTTCTGGTGAGAGTTCTCTTTCTGACTTGTAAATGGCTGCCTTTCTCCCATGTGTTCACATGGCTCTTCCTCATTGCGTGTATTTGCAGAGAAAGACAGATTTCTACCTCTTCCTCTTCTGAGGGCACCAATCCTATTGGATTAAGATTCCACCCTTATGACTTCACTTAATCTTAATCTTAATCTCTGTCTGTGTTAAGTGTTTGTCATTTAATTGTGCTCTCTCTTCAAATGCAGTAACATCCTGGATTAGGGTTTCAACATAGGAATGTGTGGGGGAGACACAATTCAGAACATAGCACTTTGACACTGCCCCCTCTAATTCATGTCCTTCCTGCATGCAGAATATTTCCATTCCACCTCAATAGCATCAAAACCTTAACTAATTCCAGCATCAACTCCAATATCTAAAGCCAAAAGTCTCATCTAAATATCATCTAAATCAGATATGGGTGAGATTCAATTCATCCTGAGGCAAAATTCTTCTTCAGCTATAAGCTTGTGAAACCAAACAAATTATATGCTTCCAGAACACAGTGGTGGGACAGGTAGAGGACAGACATTCCCATTCCAAAAAAGAGATCAGAAGGAAATGGGCGATGATTCCCAAGCAAATCCCAAACCTAACAAGGCACATTCTTAAGGCCTGAGAATCTACCTCTTTGATTCAATGCTCTGCCCTCCAGGCCCAGCAGGGTGGCAGCTTCATCCCACTGCTCCTGTGGGGTGCTACTGTCAGGACTTTCTGCAAAGACTCTGCCTACACAGTTCTGCTGGTTGGCAGCTCTGCCAACTGAAACTGAAGCCTGTGATGGTATCGGCAGCCCTTATGATCTCTGAATTGCCTTTGGAGTCATTCTTCCTGGTTTCTGCTGAGAGAGCCAATCAACATCATGGATGTCAATTTTATGAAGCAATTGTCCGGTCTCATCATTGATGTTTTCTCCATAACAAGCTTCCTCATTTTTCACAATAGGGCAGGCTAAAGATTTTACAAATCTTTAAATTCTAATTCTTTTTGGCTTAATAATTCCTTCTCAAATTCATCACTTGCTTTTCATATTTTACTATGAGAAATGATGAAGAATTCAACATTTTGCTTAGAAATCTCAACTAAATATCCAATTTTATAGCTCACAAGTTCTACCTTCCATGAAACATTAGAACACAATTCAGCCAACTGCTCTGAACACAATTTAGTCAATTTATAACAAGGATTGCCTTTCCTCCAATTTCCTATAATTTGTCCTTCATTTCTACTAGACTTCACCAGAAGAGCTTTCACACCATATGTCTACCAGCATTCTGTTCATGATTATTTATGGATTCTCTAAGAAGATGCAGGCTTTCAAAAAAGAAGAAGGAGAAGGAGAAGAAGGAGAAGGAGAAGAAGAAGATGATGAAGGCTTTCTCTTCAGCTCTCCTTTTCCCTTCTGATCTTTCACCAGAATCACCAAGTCCCTTCAAGTAATGTTGTTTTTCTATCATGCATCACAATACTCTCCAGCCTCTCTACCCATTATCCAGTTCTAACAACATTTACACATTTTCTTTTCTTTCTTTTTCTTTTTAGGAAGCATCCCCATTTTTAACTATTTGTTACAACAGCACCCACTTCTCAGAACCAATATATGTATTAGTCTCCAGAGAAATAGGACCAATAGAACATAGATATTCTTTTCAAAAAAACTTTATTATGAGGAATTGGTTCATGTGAAATGGATGCTGAGAAGGCCTGAAGTCAGCAAGCTGGAGACCCAGGAAAGTTAATGGTATAGTTCCAGTCTGAGAACTGGCTGGTCAGAGACCCAAGAGCTGATGTTTCACTTTGAATCCAAAGGCAAGAAAAGACCAATGGTCCTCATCAAGGCAGTCAGGTAAGAGGAGTTTCCCCTTGTCATAGGAAAGTCGACTTTTTTGTTCTGTTCAGGACTTCAACTAAATGAATGAGACCCACCCACATTAGGAAAGGCAATCTGCTTCACTCAGCCTATTAATTTATCCAAAATCATCCTAACAGACGTCACCCAAAATAATGCTTCACCAAATACCTGGGCATGCCATGACCCGGTCAAGCTGACAGACAAATTAATCTTGACATAACTGGAAAATATAATAACCATAATACAAAGCTCAATACATGAATTCATAGGCAGGATAGAGGGAAAAAGGGAAAGAATTAGTAAACTCAAAGATAAAATAACATAAATTAAATAATGTGAAAAATGGAGAGAACCCAAGAAAATGAAAAGAGCTTCAGAACTTATGGGGATATATATAAAAGATATATATATGTATATAATATATATTATATACATATATAAATATAAAAAAGATTTAATATTCATGACATTGAATTCAGGAAAAGAAGAGAAAGAGGATGTGGCAGGAAAAGTATTAAAAAAAATAATTGCTCAAATAAGGAAAAACATGGAGGGCATTGTGAAAAGGAAAGGAAAGGGGAATGGGGGAAATCAGTGGGGGAGATGAACCATGAGAGACTGTGGACTCTGAGCAACAAACTGAGGGTTTTGGGCAGGGCGGTGGGGAATTGGGTGAGCCTGGTGGTGGGTATTGAGGAAGGCACGTATTGCATAGAGCACTGGGTGTGGTGCATGAACAATTAATCTTGTAACACTAAAAAAATAAACATATTTGGGAGAAAAAAAATAATAATTGCTTGGGACGCCTGGGTGGCTCAGTGGGTTAAAGCCTCTGCCTTCAGCTCAGGTCAGGATCTCAGGGTGCTGGGATCAAGCCCTGCATCGGGCTCTCTGCTCAGCGGGGAGCGTGCTTGCCCCTCCCTCTCTGCCTGCCTCTGCCTACTTGTGATCTCTCTCTGTCAAATAAATAAATAAAATCTTAAATAATAATAATAATAATAATAATAAAATGATTGCTCAAACTTCTAAATTTGGCAAAAATCTATAGATTCAAGACACTTAGCAAAACCCAAGCAGGATAAACTCAGAAATCTACACCAATACACATCATAGTTAAACTTCTGAAAACTAAAGGCAAAGAACAAAATCTTGAAAGCAACCAAAGAAAGGGAAAAATGATTTGAATGATATCAGTAAGCAAGAAAGCAAGAATAAAGCAACACATTTTTCAAGTATCAAAGAACTATCAGAACAGACTATATCTGGTGAAAATATCCATCAGGTGTGAAGGGAAAAGTAAAAATATTTTCAGATGAAGAAAAATAAAGAGAATTTATTGCCAATGGTCTATCCTAAAAAATGACTAAAGGAAGTTTGCTAAGCAGTTATAAAATAAGTTTTATTATAAAATATTTTTATCCAGTTATTATTTTTATTATTATTTTATTATAAAGTAACTTAGTTTTAAAAAAGAAATCTTGGAACACTTAAAAAAAAGACATAGTAAACAAAAATATGGGTAAATATAATAGAACTTCCTTCTTATCTTGAGTTTGTAAAACTAAGCTTGATAGTTCAAATAAAAACTACAGCACTCTCTGATATGGTTCTAGATGTATAGAAAGAATATCTTTAGGCAACTGTACTATAATTATGGAAGGATAAGCACATAAAAAGTAGGTAAGGTTTTTATTTTTCATTTGATCTGGTAAAATGAAGACACCTGTAAACTGTAATAAGTTATGTATACAGTTGACCCTTAAACAACATGGGTATGAACATGCAGGTCCACTAATAAATGGATTTTTTTAATAGTACAATATTGTAAATGTATTTTCTCTTGCTTATTATTTTCTTAATAATATTTGATTTTTCCTGGCTTACTTTATTATAACAATACAGTATATAATACCTACAGCATACAAAATATGTGTAAATTGTTTAGGTTATTGGTAAAGGTTCCAGTCAATAGTAGGCCATTAGTAATTAAGTTTTGGGGAGTCAAAAGTTATACATGAATTTTCAACTGTGTGGGAAGTTGATGCCTCTGTCATATTGTCCAAAGGTCAGTTGTATGTAAACAAACTACAGCAACAACTAAAAAAGCTGTACAAAAAATAAACAGTTTCCAAATTAAGATGGTTTAAGACTTTTCATCATGGCCAAAAATAATATGCCCTTTGTAGCAACCACACTTCAAATTTTGATTTGTGATATTTTCCCAGGCTACCAATATGTGGTTCTGGGCTGTGGCACTGAGCCAAAGCTCCCAATCTACCTCATGATCACAAGGGTAAACAACTGACACATTTACAACCATTCTATGCCCATGCAACCATTCTGTTTTTCATTTTTGTATAGTATTCAATAAATTGCATGAGATATTCAAAACTTTATAATAAAATAGGCTTTATGTTAGATGATATAGTTCAACTGTCAGCTAACATAAGTATTCTGAGCACATTTAGGTTAAGTTAGGTTTAGGTATAATGTTCTATAAATTATAATAAATGCATTTCAACTTACAATATTTTCAACATACAATGAGTTTATTAAGATGTAATCCCTTTATAAGTTGAGGGAAAACTGTACAGAAAAAATACTAAAAGTAAATAAAAATATAATAATAATATAATAATTAAGAATAATAATTCAGCTAACCAACAGGGAGGCAGAAAAAAGAAAATAAAATAAAGAAATGAGAAAAATAGAGAACAAAACCAAAAATAAAGAAATGGCAAAATCAAGCACTAATGTATCAATAGATATATTATATGTAAATGGTGAAAATACACCAATTAAAAGACATAGACTGACAAAGTTAATTAAAAATCAGACCTAGCTATATGCCATGTACAAGAAACTTATCTTCACATAATGACATATAAGTGTTGAGTGTAAGATAAGAAAAAAATAAATACCATTCAAACATTATTCAAAAAGAAAGCAAGAGTGTGTATGTGGGTATCAGGCTGACTTTAAAACAAAGAAAAATACCAGAGACAGAGGGATATTATCCAAATCCACCAAGAAGCCCTAGCAATCCCAAATGTGTATTCACTATCAGCTGAAAAATATGTGAAGCAACAACTGATTGAACTGAAAGTAGAAATACACAAATGCACAATTATATTTAGAGATTTCAATACTTCTTTCTTAAGAATTGGTGTGAAACAACCAGACAGGAAATTGGAAGTCCTAACTAATGCAATAGGACAGGCAAGAAAATAAAAGATACAAAGATTAACAAGAAAAAAAACTGTCTTTCAGGGCACCTGGGTGGCTCAGTGGGTTAAAGCCTCTGCCTTCAGCTCAGGTCATGATCTCAGGGTCCTGGAATGGAGCCCCACATAAGGCTCTCTGCTCAGCAGGGAGCCGGCTTCCCCCTCTCTTTCTGCCTGCCTCTCTGCCTACTTGAGCTCTTTCTCTCTGTCAAATAAATAAATAAATAATCTTAAAAAAAAAAAAATAAAACAAAACAAAAAAGAAAAAAAAACTGTTTTTCTTTTCTTTCTAATCTATATTTATTTTCCTTACTTTTTTTTAAAAAAGTATTTTTATTTTTTATTTTCCTTACTTGTCTTACTGTACAGGCTAGAATTTCCTTATGTTGAGTAAAAGTGGTGAAAGCAGACATCAGGGGCAACTGGGTAGCTCAGTCATTAATCGTCTGCCTTCAGCTCAGGTCATGATCCCAGAGTCCTGGGATCGAGCCCCACATCGGGCTCCCTGCTCAGCAGGAAGCCTGCTTCTCCCTCTTCCACTCCCCTTGCTTGCATTCCCTCTCTCACTGTGTCTGTCTCTGTCAAATAAATAAATAAAATCTTTAAAAAAAAAAAGAAAGCAGACATCAGTACCTTATTCTCAGTCTTAGGAAACTATTCAGTCTTCTTTTTTTTTTTTTTAACATTAAGTGTCATATTATAATTATAGTTGTTCATTGTGGTTGGATGTAGAGGTACTTTATCAAATTTGAGAATCTCCCATCTATTATTAGTCTTCTGAGAATGCTTTCCCTGCATCGATTAACATAACTATCTTTCTTTCTTTCTTTCTTTCTTTCTTTCTTTCTTTCTTTCTTTCTTTCTTTCTTTCTTTCTTTCTCTCTCTCTCTCTCTCTCTCTCTCTATCTCTCTCTTTCTTTCTTTCTTTCTTTCTTTCTCTTCCTTCCTTCCTTCCTTCCTTCCTTCCTTCCTTCCTTCCTTCCTTCCTTCCTTCTTTCAAAATTTCATTCTTTTTACAGAGAGAGTGTGTGAGCAGGGTAGGGGTAGAGGGAGAAGAGAGAGAGAGAGAACACCCCAAGCAGGCTCCACACCCAGTGCAGAGCCTGACACAAGGCTTGATCGCACAACCCTGACAGCACGAGGAGCTGAAACCAAAGGTCAGATGCTTAATGGACTGAGCTACCAAGATGCCCCTATTATGTTACTTTTCTTGTTTAGAATGTTAAAATAGTGAATTATAACTCAATTTTGCATCTCTAGAATAAACTATTTGGTCTTGGTCTTTGTATATTATTCATTTTATTGTTGAATCCAATTTACTAGTACTTTGTTAAGGATTTTTTTGCGTGTGGCTCTATACATGAGGGATACTGATCCAAAGTTTTGTCATTTTTGCAGTATCTTTGGTTTTGGGCCGGGTAATCTGGCTTATATAAAGAAAAGTACAAAACTCTAATGAAAGAAATCAAAGAACTAAACAAATGGAATTATTTCATGTTCATGAACAAGAGGCTGAAATTATGTCAAGATGTCAGTTTTTCCTACTTGATCTATAGATCCAGTGCAATGACAATATAAATCCCAGCAATTTATTTTGTGGATATTAACAAACTGACTCTAAAGTTTATGTGGAGAGGCAAAAGAATAGCCAGCACAATACTGGAGAAGAGCAAAGCCAGAGAACTGACACTACCCAACTTCAAGACTGAGTATAAAGTTATAGTACTCAAGACAGAGTAGTATTGGCAAAAGAATAGGCAAATACAGCAATGGAACAGATTAGAAAGCTCAAAAATTGACCCACACAAACCAAGCCAACTGATCTTTTGACAAAGGAGCAAAGGAAATACAATAGATAAAACATAGTCTTTTCAACAAATGATGCTGAAACAACTACACATCCACATGCAAACTAAAAAAAAAAAAAAAAGGATCTGGAGGTGGACCTTGTATCTTCACAAAAAATTAACTAAAAATAGACCATAGATCTATGTATAAAATGTAAAACTATGAAACTCCTAGATGATAATACAGAAGAAAATCTAGATAACCTTAGTTTTTATATACATCAGAGACAAGATTCATTAAAAAAGAATTCATAAGCTACACTTCATTAAAATTTTAAATGTCTGCTATGTGAAAGACACTGTCAAGGAAATGAGAACGTAAGTTGTAGACTTGGAGAAAATATTTGTAAAACACATATCTGATAAAGAATTGTACACAAAATATACAAAGAACCCTTGAAACTTATTGAAAGTAAACAATAAGAACATGAACAACCAGATTAAAAATGGGCAAATGCCCTGAACAGACATCTCACCAAAACACCATAAACAGATGACAAATAGTCAGTAGTCAAACTGTGGGAGGAGCCATGATGTCCTCTAATAGATGAATGGATAAAGAAGATGTGGTTCATATATACAATGGAATATTACTCAGTTATCAGAAAAGATGAATATCCATCATTTGCATCAACATGGATGGAACCGGAGGGGGTTATGCGAAGTGAAATAAGTCAAGCAGAGAAAGACAATTATCATATGTTTTCACTCATATGTGGAATATAAGGAATAGTGCAGAGGACCATAGGATAAAGGAGGGAAACCTGAATGGGAAGAACTCAAGAGAGGGAGACAAACCATGAAAGACTCTGGACTCTGGGCAACAAATTGAGGGTTTCATAGGGGAGGTGTGGTGGGATGGCGTAGCCAGGTGATGGGTATTAAAGAGGGTTCATGATCTGGGTGTTATATGCAACTAATGAATCGTTGAACACTACATCAAAAATTAATGATGGATTATATGTTGGCTAATTGTACTTAATAAAAATCTATTCAGTATCATATGTCAGAAGGATATTATAAATTAAGATACCATTACACAGCTATTATAATAGATAAAGTCCAGAATAACAGCAAATGCTGGTGAAGATGTGGAGCAAGAGGAATTCTTATTCTTTGTTGGTGGGAATGACAATCTGTTGATGTCTTACGTAGCTAAACATATTCACACTATATCATCCACTATTGTTGCTTCTTAATATTTAACCAAAGGAGTTTAAAATGTATGTCCACACAAAAACCTGCACACAGATGTTTTTAGCAGCTTTCTTCACAGTTGTCCAAACTTGGAAGCAACCAAGACGTCCTTCAGCAAGTGAAGAGATAAAGGATGGTAAAACTGGACAATGGACTATAACTCAACATTAAAAGGAAATAAGTTTTTCAACCATGAAAGGCATGGAGAAACCATAAATACATATTACCAAGTAAAAGCAGCAATCTGACAAGGCTGCATACTATATGATTCCAACTGTATGATATTCTGGAAGAGGAAAAATTATGGATACAGTCAAAAGATCAGTAGTATTTAGGGACTGAAGGAAGGGTGGGTGAAATCAGTCGAGCACAAAAGATTCTAAGGGCAGTGAAACCACTTCGTATGATAATATAATGGTGTATACATGTCATTATACACTTATCAAAACCTAGAGAACATACAACACAAGAGTGAACCCAGCATAAATTATGGACGTTAATTAATGATAATGTAATAATATCGGTTCATCAATTATAAAAATTGTATATTAATACAAACCTGATGTTTAGTCTCAAAGAGCACATTCATCTGATTTCAAAATGAAAACTTCACATAGCATGAGCACAAATGGATAGCATAAAGAAAGAAGGGAATAGTTTGGTTCTAACCCTGCCTTCTAACATTTCAGAAGTGAGGATGAGGCTGCAGGCACAGGACAACATATAAGCAATCCACAGCATTCCAGTCTTCTCGAGCAGACTGCCACTATATCGTGCTTATTCACATATGGAAACTAAATTCTGATTCAATGTGGAAATAATCCCAAAAGTATATCCGTGGTTCTTACTTGTGTAAATAACTTACAGCTGCCAAACTTTAGGGGGCAAGCATGGGCATCCATCGGGAAATCCTCAAGTTGCATTGGGCACTCGGCAGAGATGGTCAAGCTGAAAAGTAAAAGATGAAGACCTTTAAATAACTTGCCAATTCTGGCTATTTATTGAGCAGCCACCCTGTTTCATAAAGCCATGTTAAATACATCACTCATTAATTTAATTACCATATTTCATGAAATTGTCTAAACTGTTTCATCAAATTATATAGGTTTGCACTGAAGATGGATATCATTTAGAAATAAGGCTTAAGTCAAATCTACTCAGTCCCGTGGCTTGGTGTGTGTGTCTGTACATACATTACCACTTGTAAAGCAATTTTTAGATGCCTTTAAAAACGATTTATTCTTTGTTTCCCATCCCTTATTCAGAGTAATCTAAAAAACTTCCTTTGACAAGGCTGAAAATATATGTATTTTCCAAAATAGTTTACAAGCTCAAAAAATATAAATGTGCAATAAATGCTCAGTACAAATTTTGACCAGAAGCTGGCTACAATTATTGTGTACTGGACTGATGACATGGCATTGAAAAAAGTAGGTGAAATTGTGTTATGAGAACAATCTTCTGGAAGAACTTAATTGTTTTTAATCCAAGCCTGGTCTTCTAGGTAATAATACCACCATCTATGACCACTGTCACCAATGACTCAAACAGTAATGGGCATAATTCCACCAGATCTATGCCAGACACTGTGTTAAATGCTTAGCTGCATTAACTCATCTGATCAGAATAGCTTTAGGAGATTTGTTGCTGTTGGTATCCCAGCTTACAAGGCAGGAAAGTGATGCACAGATATTAAAGGATCAGGACAAGGATGTTGAACTATTAAGTCATGATTTGAACCCAGGCCCCTGACTGCTGTGGCTCTATAATGGTATGTCCACCACATACTATGTGGTAATGGGTTCTGTACACTTCCAATATTGCCATGCTGGCCTGCTTTTATTCCTCCACAGACTTTACTAAATTAGGTAGTGAATCTAAATTTCATAAATGAGTTAATTTGTTTCTTAAATTTCTTATTCTACTATTTGAAATGAAATTATACAAAATGAAATCATAATAGAAAACAGATATTATAATTACAACTTTAGACAAATAATAATTCGACATGATATTAGCATTATTGGTCCTTACCTCTTGTATTGAATCTGGATCTTGGATATGTGCCCAGAGTGAGAATAAAAATGTAAAAACACTCATTTTTGCTCTCACTACTTCCTCCTGTTAAAACAGATTAACTTTTTGCTATTAAATTGGGCACAGAATTCACACTTGATGACTGCAGACAGAGTAGTTAATGTATGTAATCTCTGAATGAATGACACAAAAATATGAGCCAGTACAGGAAAGGTCTGTGCCCATCAAAGAGAAGAAATTGTCTGCTGCCTCTGGTTTGAGGCACCATTCCCCCAAGGATGGAGTAAGGCTTCAAAGGTGGGAGTGCACATGGACTAAAACACAGCACCAAGTATCACATTCAGGCAGGGAGATGGTATTTAAAATTATACCCTGTACATGTTCAGAGAAGGATATGGGAATGTACAGAAGAATTATAAAGGAGAAAACTACAAATAGATATAATTTCACTTATAATTTTACCTGGTAAATTTTGTCCAGAGTTTTCTGAGATGTACATGTATTTCCTTTTTTTTTTTTTTTAAGATTTTATTTATTTATTTGACAAAGAGAGAGAGATCACACGTAGGCAGAGAGGCAGGCAGAGAGAGGGGGGAAAGCAGTCTCCCTGCTGAGCAGACAACCCCCCCTCCCCTGACACAGGGCTCAATCCCAGGACCCTGAGATCATAACTTGAGCCGAATGGGCACTAACCCACTGAGCCACCCAGGTGCCCTGTACATGTATTTTCTTTTTGTTCTTGGTATACAAAATTCAGTCTTTTATATACCTAACATTAGGAACAGAGTACTTCCCATGTAAAAATCTTTACAAAATCATGACTTTGAAAGACGAATATATAATTCTAGGATGGAGGTGTGCGGGGTATATGTGTGTGTGTGTGTGTGTGTGTGTGTGTACACACACATATATAATATAACATGTATAACATTAAATCAACTATACATAATGATAAATAACATAATAATATATATATAAAAGCAATTATTGTTAGACTTTTAGATTGTTTTACCTCATGAATAATCTGCAATGGACTTCTTCAAACATAAATTATGTAAAAAGACTGTTATTAGAGACCATGAAGTGGATAAGGTGTTAACTTATTAGAATTAAGAAAATTATGACTTAAAAATTACAGCCTGTGAAGAGAGCATTCAGCTAACACAAAGGAAAATAATGTTAACTTCATCTGTTTATTAGCGAGTTTAAGAAATTTTTAAAGTAAAAAAAAAAAAAAAAGAAATTTTTAAAGTAAAGCAAATAGTGGGACAAAGAAATGAGTCAAAAATGTTTTAGACAATAAATTCACAATGAGCTCAGAAAATCTAAAATTTTCTTCAGAAGCAAATTTTAGTAGGAAGATAGGAAGTATATATAAAGCTGCAATGCCAGGTACAAAGCAATAAATGTGAGAATAAGCACACAAGAGAGCAGTGCTGCAGGAGCTTGAAGGAGAACAGTTTTGATCTGGAGGTTCTGCGCTGGTTCTGCCTTTGTTCAGTTTATGGATGAAGGTGTAAGGACAACCCTGGGCTCAGGCAGTGGGAGCAGTGTAAAGTAAGGTGTAAGTGGGGATGCCTCAGGTGATCCTGACTGTCTTACCCCAGCTATAGGTACTGCACATTTGACAGTGCAGTTTGAACCAACAGACCCAGCAAAACAGTCTTCAAGTTGTCCTCCCAAAATGTGGACAACTTCATGGGCCTTACTCTCATCATTAGGATGATGTGGAGATGATCTCTCCATGGAGGAAGCATCTCTCTAGACACAGCCATGTCTGCCAGCTCATATAACTGAGCTTCTAAGCCCCAGGAAACACTCTACTGCCTACTGGGTCTGGAGGCTGACTTGAAGCCAAATGTGTTGGCTGAGTCCTTGATAGTGTCATGAATCTTGGTTAATTCTTTTTCCCTCTGTGCTCATGGAAGCACTTACCTGCCATTTCTATGGCCACTGGAGGCACTGTCACCTGGCATTTCTATTGTTTGCTCCTACTTGTCAGAGAAGATCCCCTCATGGAGACTTGACCTCCCACCTTGGGCACACTGCCCACTTGGTTTTTTCCCCTTTCCTCATGCCCTCCTTCTTTCTTGACCAACACCATCTATTTACAAGAGGGATGAGAAATCTTCTTTTCTGTCATAGTGATCTCAACTCTTACTTACTCTGTTCATCTCATGTCCTGCTTTATTCTGGGCTGTTTAGCCCTAAGAGCTGGATACCTCCTGAAAGCTACGGCATTGATATTTAAAGATGACAAGGCTTATACACTAAGGAGTCTGCTTTCAGCATACAGCTGCAGGAGCAGAGAGTTTAGTGATGGTGAGAAGAGACCGGTGGACAGAGTTTAGCTGGACCTGAGAAAAAGAATATGTTCAAAGAAAAAGTAATTCCAGTAAAAACATAAAAGAAAGATAGTAATTATACAATTACCCTCTCAATAAGTGCTATCATTAAAGCCTCATGGATTGTTCCCCCGTTTTAACAGACCTCTTTAGAAGTAGAATTCCAAACACTGGAAAAATATACATCTATGATAGCATCTTTCTTCTAAAAGATGAATGTATTTTTCAGCTAAATTCCCTAATAGCAAATGTTTCAGCCTCAGTAGGGGAACAACATTTAAATTTTTTATCTCTTTGAACATTTCAAAAATGGCTTATGCTTTTATAATACTCAAAAAATATCTCTAGATAAGAGGAAGCCTTCCATTGATGGGTTCCCTAAAATGTAGAATGCCTTGATATACAACCAACCTCCTTCCTACAGAATTGAGATCAAAGCACTCTAAGGAATAATAGATTGTCATAGCTCAAAGGAGCCAACCAGGCCACCTACTAGAAACTTTCACTTTTCAGATGAAGGAAATAAAACCTAAAAGGTTAAGAAATGTTCCTTATGGAAAAATCTCACTGAATTACTGGTGGATCCAAGAATTTAGCATTTTTCCCTCTAGAGGTCAAATTTCTATTATGCTTCCCATTTCTGTTAAGACATTCAAGCATTAACTTATAGAAACATGTCCCAATTTTCAACAGTATTTTATTTTTAGGGTCAGGAAAGGGCATTTTTTGAGATAAACTACTTGTTTCAACTTGGATTTATATTATACTAATCAAGGGTTTAGGGGTCCTAAACTCACTAGAGAGTTCTCTGCTTGACCAGGGGCAGCTTACAGTGGAGAACACTGTATAAGATGGTTAAAACAGCCAAATTCTAGGGTAGCTTTGCCATTAACTAACTGTGTAAACGTTGTAAAAATGCCTAACTTCTCTGATCCAGTTTCCCATTTGAAGAAGAGAGAATATAACAGCCACTTTTATTTTCTTGGGAAAAAAAGTTGGTAAGTGTGAAAAGGGGGTTAGTTTCCAGATGTCTACTTAGCTATCTCTTCAGATTTGAGCCTTCTTCACTTACATGGAAATACTACATCAGTGCAGCAGAAGGTATGTTGGTGGCAGGTAGAAAAATGGTCCTACAAAGATGCCCATGTCTGAACTCTCCACACTCCCAAACTTATAGATACTTTAAGTGGCTTTACAGATGTGATTAAATTAAGGCCCTTGAGACACAGCAGATTATCCTGGTTTATCCAGATGGGTCCAGTATAATCACAAGGGTTCTTACGAAAGAGAAGCAGGAGTATCAGGGTCAGAAAAGGAGATGTGATGACAGAAGCAGAGATTAGAGCAATGTGGCCACAAACTCAGGAATGCAGGTAGTTTCTAGACGTTGGAAGAGACAGAGAAAAGATTCTCCCTTAAAGAATCTTGGGTGTTAGAAAGAATCTTGGGTGTTATATGCAACTGATACAAAGAAACTGGATACTTAGATGGGAGTTCCAAGCGAAGTGTTAGAGTTGCTGTCCTTTTTGTTTTGTTTTGTTTTTCCTACAGCTTATAGTAAAACGTGAGAACAAAAAGATAGGATGAGGGAAGAACTGCCAAACTAAGAGGACCATGACTTGATTTGGGAAATTCTGTCTATCTAGGTTGCAAATGATGGTATCATTAGAGAAGATTAACTGTCAGGAAAGAATGCTCTTAAAAAAGATAAGGGTAGGGTTGGACAGACTTTTGCTAATGCCTCAGAAGTACCAAAAGTTTAGAGTATTCAGTTACACAATAGACTCTATGAGATTAGGTATGTGACTCAAGAGACCACTCAACTGTATACGCAAAAGCCAAGAATAAAGATTGGATTATCCATGAAAGGTTTAAGTAGGACCTCTTGTCTAATGGTGTGAACTCTCAAGACATGTATAGAAGACCTACAAAACTTTTGAGAATTTTATACCAGCAGAAACACTACCAATTTGGACTGAAAAGGACAGAGAGAGGGAAGAGTGCTTCACTTTTTTCCTGATGTTTTCTCCCCTTTCAAGTGAGAGTATCTGCAATTGTTGTCATATGCCTGTCCAAACACTTGATTTGGGAAGCAGAAACTTGTTTCTTGAGTTCCACAAATTTACCAATGGGAAGGAATTGTGCCTCAGGGTAGATCATACCTCGATCATCTTGCATAGCTTATTTAGATAAATCCAATAATGATATTTGGAACTTTTGAGCTGCTGAGATTTAGTTGAGATTATGGTTTTTAATTCAATGCTGTGATGAGTTGTGACATCTGGAGACACTGAGATGGGGTTAATATATTTTGCATGTGGGAAAGACATGAGTTTGGGGGAGGACCAGAAGACAGATTGTGGTAGGCAAAATAATAACCTCCAAAGAAGGTCGTGTCCTAATCCTTTCTACCTATCACAGCAAAAAGGAATTTTTCAGATTAGGATGGTATTAAGGCTCTTGAGATGGGAAGATTAACCTGGGTTATCTGGGTTTGATCCCAATGAAACAATAAGGCCAGTTATAAGAAGAATACAGAGGAGCCTCAGAGAAAGAGATGTGATGATGGAAGGAGGGTGCAGGTCCATGAGCCAAGGAATGCACAGTCCTGGAGAAGTTGGAAAAGGCAAGGAAATATTCTTCTCTTGAGAATTTGAAAGAGACACAATCTTGTCAAGTGCTTCACACTTCTAGTCTCCCGAGTAGTGAACAGTAAATGCATGTTGTCTTAAGTCACTAAGTTCATGGTAATTTGTTACAGCAGCAATAGAAAACTAATACAGTAGTTTCCCTTAAAAACATAGTATTACAAGTCAAATGGCTAGTTGTTAGGGTACTGAATAGAAGTCCCACATATATTTTGAATCATTTGCCAAAGTTAAAGAAATTTGGTAAAACTAGTCAATTTATAAACAGTTCACAAAGTGTTACCTATCATGAAAATTCAGACCTTTCTAATGCAATAGCATCTTGTGCTAAGTGTCCTGCCTTGATCAGTTTGTGAACTGTACACCATGCCTCAGCTAGAGTCACTCAGTGGAAACATAACCTCTCTGTAAAGATGCTACAGACACTCTTAAGCGATATATGAAATTTATTTGGGGCTCTTAGAATTAACATAGCATCTAATGATCAGTGTTATGGGAAAGAAATAAGGCTTAATTTGGTCATGATATGTTTCTAGCCCTGTGAGTCTTTGTAAAGAACAGATGAATGCTTATTTACCACGGCTTTCTATTTACCACAGCTGCTCCCATCTGAAAGGCTGCAAGGATTTTGAGATAGAGCAAAGCTGGTGCTGGCACTCCTGCAGGCAGCATCCTTATTGTACTGCAGCCTCATTGTGCTGCCTCTAGCTTATTCCCACCTGCATGGGGTTGTGAAGGACTCCTTCAACTCCCCAGGAGGGATGCTGCTGGAAAGTCCCCCTTGCTCTATAGCTAAGTCACATTCACATTCTTGATGGACCTGGAGATTCACACTGCAGGTGAGGAGGATGTCTTCTACTGTGAAAAGTAGAAGCTTTTGACTTTTCAGCTTTGGCTGAAAAGAAGCCCAGCTCTGAGGAGTATAGGCCTCCTCTTCCTATACTTAATTCACCTCTAGACTGACAAATTCAGAGAATTTTATTCATGTATTCAATTACAGAGAATTGGCATTATTATTAATACAAATATGTAAATACATTATATTTAAGTATAAATTATATAAATTTACTAGTGTTAGGAATACACATGGCCCTGTTTCTCCTTCAGAAATTTCCCTTTGATACCTTCCTGATGCTAAAATCCTGCCCCACTGGAGCTTTCTCCCTTGTAGGCCTGCATTCAGAAAAAAAAAAAAAACAAAACTACAAACTTTTTTATGAAATTAGAGAATGCAACAAAGCATTTGTCTTGTTAGGAATAATCATTAACATGATATACCATGCATACTATTGGTTAGTTAGGAATTACCAATTCTTGGGAACCTAATTACAACTTATAATAATGTTTTGAGGAAAAATGTATTCTAAAACTCAGTCAAATATATAAAAACTGAACTTTGTGAATCTAAACATTGTCACATTGGGAACAGTGTATGTTGGAACCCAAAGATCATTGCCAGGCTCATCCATTCCCTTGCCTTTTTATTAGCTGTAATGTGTGTACTGGTCCCTTCTGTGATAATTGTAGATCTACTGCAATTGTGTTTAGTCCAGATCAGAAATGCAAACCTAGTTGCTTTCAGGGCCTGGCCATTGTGCTTATCCTGGTTAGCCAAACTCCTAAGGGATCTTCACCATAGCACTAACCCTGACCCTACCCAAATGGTTTTGCCTGTACTCACGAATATATGAGATACCAAGTTCATCAGGGATTAGTGAGGTATGGGAATGGGGAGTAGCCAAATGAAGAGCTAAAAAAATAAAGTGTGCAGTGACCTGCTTAAAATGTAATAGAATTTAAATTCAATGAGACAATCTTGTAAAAAGCAGAAATTAGGAAACTATCTGAAAATTGAAATAAGAATATATGAAAATGATGAATGTTCAGATTTATACAATTATAGAGTTCCAAGCTTCAAAAAAAATGTGTTTTAACATAATGAGTATCTTCTTTTTAGCAATAGAGACAAATTTTACAATCAAGCCTGAGTTACAAATTTCATTAGGTAGTTGAAGGCTGATTTATTCATTTTGTACTCTTATTGTAAGGAGAATGTACATGAGACCAACCATTGGAATTATGCTGTGCTAAAAATTCTCTCTGAACTTAACCTTCCTCTTCAATTACTGGGAAGAAGATGTCAGCAATTCTCACTTATGTTAAGAAAACTAGCGTATATGTCATAATTTTTCAAAGATAGCATATTTTTTATGAAAAGGGAACATAAACTTTATTGATCTATTTTGATTAACATGGCTGTATCTATTCTTAATATTCCTATTTCTCAGGAAGGCACTCTAATGATAAACCTGGTAGTGAAAATATTTTGTTTAAATTTTTATATGTATTCACATACCCAGCAATAATTCTTATTAGATCAAATGTGGAAAATAAAGAAGCCTGAACAATAAAAAAAAAAAAAAAGTGCTGCAAAAAAGAAACAGCACAAATACGCAAAGAAGTTCTTTCTCAAAATGGAATTCAAGTATATCTTCAATCGTAAACCATAAGGCAACTAATACTGTAATATATGAAAAAGCAGAGAGAAGAGGTAGTAGAATCAGAGACCCCACTTGAACTCTCATTTCAGACTCTGTACTTGCTGTGTTACACAACATTCCTGGACCCAAACTATCCTCCAAAGGGGATTATAAAATTTATTGTACAGTGCTCTTTTAAGTTCCGAATATAAATATATAATGCAAAGCCTGACACGTAATAGATGCTTTAAAAATGCTAAGGAAGAAATAAAGGTGACATCAGCAAAAGTGGCGAATTAGGGAACATCCACAAAAGCAATGGAATAAGCTGACAAAAACTGTCAGCATCATTATGTATTTATTTTTTTTTTAAGAAAACTGGAATCTAATAAAGAACTTATAACAGCCAGGAGAATGCTTAGTGAAAAAAAAGAATTCCTGAATTTCAGTGAGCAAGCTCTGTGGCATTTGAACTTACAATGTTTTATAAGCCCCCATTCTCTAGCTCTGCAGTGACCTTGAAAATGGCAGCTCATAATCCTGCTGAATTCAGGAGCAGGATTGGTGGGTCCCAGAAGTCTGGTGGGTCCCAGAAGGACTGACTCAGGATATGCTTTCATTTCAACTGACTCGGAGTTTTCCAAGGCTGTGGTGTCCTGTAAGGGACCATTTGTTCAAAACATTTAAACACTAATATATTCACCACAGCCATGGGGCAATGTATACAGCTGGGGCAAGCAAAGGACAGACTGAAAAGTCTAAGAAGGAGAGGCTAGGGAAAGGGATACTTGGGAAAGTAAGGGCTGAAAACTTCAGGTATTTCAGAGAAACTAGAAAAACATGTGCATGCCCAGGGCTAGATGCATGCTCAGAAAAGACCCACGAAGACTAAGTTCTCATTTCCAGCTGAGCTAAAGGCCCTGCAAAGGCAGGACATGAAAGCTATGGAAGTTTTAAACTGCCTAGCTAAGCATTGAAGGAGTACCCCAATACATACAGAACTTATCTACAAAGACTGAGAGTTTTCATTTTTTGGGAACTGTTCTAGATTTTAACAGCATACATAAATATAAATGCCAGTATTATTATATTTTTGGTTTATAACCCCTCTCTTATTCTATATGACTTGAAAAATAAATGCATAAGATGAGAATTATTAATTTACATTAGTGGGTACACTATGTAAAAAGATGTAATTTTTGACAATAACAATATAACAGAACAGAGCTATGCAAGCAATGCTTTTGGATACCACTGAAACTAAGTTGGAATTAATTCAAATTTGATTATCATGAATTCAGATGTTAATTTAAATACCCAGAGTAAACCCTAAGAAAATAACAAAATATATACAGTAAGAGAAATGAGATGGAATTGAAGTGGTACACTAGGAAAAAATCAACTGAACACAAAAGAAGATACTAATGGAAAAATTAAGAAACAAAAAAAAATAAATAAAACATGTAGAAATAAATAGAAAAAAAGGCAAAGTCTTTTCTTGTCAGTAATTAAATATAAATGGAATAAAAACTTCAATTAACAGGCAGAGACTGGTAGAATCGATAAAGAAATATGAACTATACTGTCTACCATAGATTTACTTTAGTTCCCAAAACACAGGAAGTTGAAAGTGAAAAGATAGAAGAATACATTCTATTCAAACCATAACCAAAAGACAACTTAAGACAAAATTTGTTAGAAGAGACAAAGAAGGACACTATATAATGATAAAAGGCTTGATGTATCATAACATATAGAAATGATATACATACATGAACCACACTTCAATATCTCACTTTCAATAATGGTTAGAAAAACTGGACAGAATATTAATCAGAAAATAGAGGTCTTAAAGAGAAGATACTGTAAACCAACCAGACCAAGCAGACATACAGAACACTCCATCCAAGAACAACAGAATACACATTTTTTTAAGGGCACATGAAATGTTATCCAGGATAAACTATGTGTTCAGCCACAAAAAAAGTTCAAAAATTTAAAAATACTGAAATCATACAGAGTATCTCCTCTGACCACAGTGGAATAAAACTAAAAATCAGTAACAGACGGAGAAGTGAAAACTTCATAAACACATTACTAAGTAACAAAGAAATCTAAATCACAAGAGAAATCAAAATATAACTTTGAAATGAATGGAAATGAAAAAACACAGCATACCAAAACTTATGGGATGCAACAAAACAGTCCCTAGGTTGAAATTCAGAGCTGTAAATGCCTACATTAAAAAAGAAGAAACAACCTAATTTCATATATATTAAAAAAAAAAAAAAACTAGAAAAAGATGGGTTGTCTAGGTGGCTCAGTGGGTTAAAGCCTTTTTCTTCGGCTCAGGTCATGATCTCAGGGTCCTGGGATTGGGCTCTGCATTGGGCTCTCTGCTCAGCAGGGAGCCTGCTTCCCCCTCTCTCTCTGCCTATTTGTGATCTCTTTCTCTGTCAAATAAATAAAATAAAAAAAAAAACTAGAAAAAGAAAAGAAAATTAAATTTAAAACTAATTGAAGGAAAGAAATATTAGACAGGGTAATTATATAAAGAACAGAAAAACAATAGCCCAGTGGGCTTACAAAGAGGTCTTAGGGCATAGGGCATGCTAAGTAGTGATGTGAAAGCCCTCAGGGGGTCTGAGGTCTGGGGCCCCCAACCCCAGTCCCAATCTTCCACACTATAGATGGTGCTGTTTTCAATTCCTGAATCTCTTCCCCCAGATTTCTGAATGCTAAAGATGATGAATGGGAAATTTCAGCTGGTTTTAAAATGTTATTTAACATGTTTTAACATCCCAGAATCTTTTAAATGATGACACCACATCCTTCTTTTGGGGAGCTAATAGGATGGTGCTGCAGCAGGTGGGGGCACAGACACTTGAAGTACTAAGTGATGCTGAGAAGACTGACCCAAGGTCAGTCACATCATAGTGGCAGCCTGCACCCTCCAATGCAAGGACTTGCAGTGAGTTTTCTGTTGGCTTCTATTCGCTGAGCAGAGGGGATTTCCTTTTCCATACTCAGAGACTTGACAGTGATTTTCTATCTAGAACTGCCGGTGTCATTGCCCTCAGTTTCCATGACCATGGTTCGATGCTCAATCTCTTCTTTACATTTCACATTTCAAAATACTCTTATTTTCTACTTTGGCAACCTCTTTGTTTTATAAAAGTGTAGTTGGCATACAATATTTATTAGTTTCAAGTGTATAACATTTTTATACAATTTTATACCTTATGAATACCTTATGAAATGCTCACCATGATGAATGTGGTGGTTACCATTTGTTACCATAAGAATCTATCATATTATTGATTTTATTCCCAATGCTGCACTTTTCATCTCCATGACTCATTTATTCTGACTGGAAGTTTGTATTTCTTAATCCTCATTATCTATTTCACCCATCCCCCACCCACCTCCCCTCTGGCAACCACCAGTCTGTTCTCTGTATTTAGAGTTTGTTTCTGTTTTGTTTTTTTAGGGGATAAAGAATAGTGGTGTGTGTGTATGGAATATTAATTACTCAGTCATAAAATAAAAATGAAATCTTGCCATTTATGTCAACATGGATAGACCCAGAGGGTATTGTGCTAAGTGAAATAAGTTAGAAAAAGACAAATACCATATAATTTCACTTATATGAAGAATGTACAGCAACTCATTTTGTGACAGTCTATCATTCCCACAAAGCCAGACAAACATCTTAGACTATCTGGAGTTTCTGAGTTTCTGTGAATCAGGAAAGGTTTCAGGTTTCTCTCACTATTCTTCAGGTTGCTGAGCTCAAGGCTACCCGGAAAAGGGTCGTCAACTTAGAAATGGTGCATTATTTTTAGCAGTGTGATTTTAAATATGCAGTAAAAAGTCCCTCCATGGGTTGGTTAGTCATGTCCTCAGTACATAGCAGATGCCCTACAAGCAGCGATGACTGGTTTGCACCATGCTAGCTGGGTAGAAGATGGCCCCTGGACAGGCTAGTGCAGTACGGGAGAGAAATAATAAGAAGCAAGCAGTGATATTCAAAACCAGCTGGTTAACAAAGAACTAGGGAAGCAGTCACTATATGAGAACACTGGGATGAGTTCCAAACCTTGGAGGAATGTGCATGAGGAGGTGTCCTGTAGGCCATTAATCAGGGCTTGACTGTGTTTTAAAGCACATAGATAGAGAGTAGTTGGACGCACAGAAGCAGATGAATTTTCAGCGAAGAAACGGAAGAGTGATGACAGAAGACAAAACATTGCAGGAACCCTGTTTTCTCTAGGTCCATGTGGCCAAGGCTTAGTTCAATCATGTACAAAATAGGGCAAAATAGATGCCCAACCTCCAGTAGAGAGAGCACACAAACGCACCTTGAGTGGCCATGAATAACATGTTTTAGCATCCTTTCTAGTGAGTGAGGAAAAGAACGCCGTTGGTGAGTGAAGATTAAAGGAAAACAAAGGCTTGTGCCATGAAGGACAACAAATACTTTAGCGCCCAAGTGCTCTGGAAGCCAAGAGATGAAGATGAAGGAAACTGAGGGAATCTGGATGCGACTGGGAGAAGATCCTTGCCAGCCTTGGACAAGCTATTGTAAATGGGTGACAAAGAAAGTGCAACTGTTTAAAGCTGTGAGAAAACACATATTGTCATGTTAAGGATGGGGGTGTGGACAGAAGATCTCCTGTGTGAGGCTAGAGCCCAGGGGGGTACTGTGTCAGGAGCCTTGCCTGCACCATCTCATTGATGATCCCCCAGCTTGAGGAGATGCTACAGTGACTGTTCTAAGCTGCCTGATGGGAACTGAGACTCTGAGAGATGATAGTGTCTGGTGAAGGTGACAGAGTCAGACTCTGGCCAGCCAGCTGAGGAACAAGGTTTATGGTCCAGACACATGGCTAGTCTCTCCTGAAGCAGTCCAAGTATTCAGAGAGAATCATCGTTATTACATGGAGACATGGATCCCTTCCAGAAGGTTTTTTATTTTTATTTTTTCTTCCCAAGTGAATGTTGTAGCGTAGCTTCTGTTCCTAACGGTCCCCAGGCCAGGGGTCCAGGCCTCCTGCCCCCTGCTCTGTGGGGCAGGACTTTCTCACCTGGTGGCTTTGACATGGCCTCTGACCTCATGATGTCCCCTCCTGTTAAATAGAAAAGGTGAGTCCTCCTATTCCACAGACAGCTGACATCTGAGGAGGAAAGTAGATGTGTGGCCTATGTGGTGGTCAGGAAAGGTTCTTGTGATCCTTGCCTAAAACCTCCCACAGCCCAAAGCAAAAGCAACTAGCTGTGAATACAGGGATCCTTTGAGTCAGTCCCTAATACCCATTTAGGTATTATTCCTGCTGCAAGACACACTTTTCAGCTGCTACTTTCACATTTGTACATGTTCGTCCCCATGTCTGGGACACCCTTGCAACTCCACCCCTCCCCCAACTGCGGCACCTCCTCAAGACTCAGCTCAGGTATGAACTCAGCTCAGGTTCTGTGAACCATCCTCCTCCATCCCCCATTTACAAAGCCAGGCCTCCCTTCACTCACTGCTGTATTCTCAAATCTGCCAGCCTCCATCTCGGTGACATCTAGGCTCTATGGATGGTGTTCAATGCAGTTTTTTCAAGGAATTTTATATTAATGAAGGGATACAGGAAGGAGAGAGAAAATGATGGTTAAGTGAAGGGTTGAGCGAAGGCAGGGAAGCAGTCAGACTATGGGTCAGCTCTTGGGGTCACTGCTTAGTTACTAAAATTAACACTCAGGAAGATCTGTCCAAATAGATCTGTCTTGACTCTCTTCTCGCTGTTTAATAATATACTTTCAGTTGGGAGATTAAGGCCTATCCCTTCACTCCTGCCCACCCCTCAACACACACGTGCCCACACATTGCTCCAGCTTCAGCACTGACATCTTCAGGAAGGATGTTCTTACTAGCTCAGCTGTGCACCAAGAAAGCAGAGCAGGGAGAGGGAAAGAGTATGACCTTCAGAAGCATCTGAAGTTTTCGGTTATTCAGCAAAGCATAGCTTATATGCTAGGGGCCTGATAGAGCACCCAATGCAGGTGAACACCAGTGCAGTGGACACCACTCAGAGCCCTGCAGGGAAGCGCATGCCTGTCTGCCATTCCCCCAGTGCACTGACTGCCTGCTGCCCAGAGCTTTGTCTCTGTTGCCCCACGCTCAGGGAAAGGCTTTAGTAATATGCTGAGAGCCGAACAGAAACATCTAGTTTGATTTTATTTTGTCTGCACTACATATCATCACTTAGCAGTCTCAGAGACTACACAAGCTCAAGCTATTTAAAACAGAATTCAACCTTTCTCTGACCTTCTCAAGAAACCCTGTTGCCCTTCCAAGTGTTTCCATTCATTCCTTCCTTCAAATCATTACCTTGAGGAATAGCACAACTTTTGCAAGACAGATCTAGGAATCACTTCGGACACTTCTCATAGATCACTCCATTTCAGTTCTGTCAGTAAATCCTGTCAGTTCTCCCATGAAAATCACTCTGTCCATTTTTTTTTTTTCCCATGGCTTCTGCCTTTGGCAGAGTTGTCCTCATCTCCTCCCTGGATATGGCAAGCATAGCTCCTTGATGTCACTTGGAAGCCTGAGTTCTTTAAACCATATATTTTTCACAAGGCAGCAGATTCTTAAGCTTAAATCACAGTAGAGGTCCCCAATGCATTAGAATGGACTTCATTCCCCACATTAGCCTCCCCTCAGTATTAAAATACTGAGCTCTGCACATCTACTCACAATTCTTTTCTTACCCACCCAATGCTGCTGCATCCTTCTAGCTACAATTGAAAAGTGACTTGAAGCCATTCTGGCCTTACCCTCAGCCTAAAGGTCTCCTCTTATTATTCTCCCATGTTATTTTTCTTCTCTGTGTCTCAACAATAACAGAAAATAACATTTCTTGGGGTGCCTGCGTGGCTCAGTGGGTTAAGGCCTCTGCCTTCAGTTCAGGTCATGATCTCAGGGTCCTGGGATCGAGCCCTGCATTGGGCTCTCTGCTCAGTGGGGAGCCTGCTTCCTCCTTTCTCTCTCTGCCTGCCTCTCTGCCTACTTGTGATTTCTCTCTCTGTCAAATAAATAAATAAAATCTTTTTTAAAAAAAGAAATAAAATAACATTTCTTAGGCTTACATTTAATAGTATATATTTATTGACCTTATTATAATTGCCTAAAGCATTATGGAAAAAATTAGGTTCAATTAATTTTAATAATAAAAATTAGATTAGCACTGTTTACTATTTTCTTATTAGAAGTCCATTAAAATATTTATAGTCTATTTGGTTATTCATACTTTTAAAATGCTTTTCAAAAAAAAAATCATCCCAATTATAAGATCGTAGGGAAGTAACATCACCAAAATGACAACTTAGGAGAGCCCAGCATCTATAATCCTATAAAGATCAATAATTAGCTATCCATGAATAAAAACAGCTCTGTTAGGGAACTGGAGTCAGCTTAACAAACTTTAGTGACACAGAGAAACAAAAATCCACAGATAACCACACATAAAAGAAAGGAAGAGAGCTGCGCTTGGTTCCATCATCCCACCCCTCAAACTAGAGGGATTAGAGCCAAGAAGACACTCCCCAGGCCTTTCTAGGAACCACATTAAGTTCCCGCTTCAGTTAGATCCAACCGAGACTGGCAAACTAAAACAGAAAGAGGTGTTGAAGAACAAGGAATAAACACAGGGGTTGCCAGTAGGAGCCACACAGTAGGAGAAAGAGCAGTTCACTGCAGTAATCTGCTCTGCAGATAAACCCGGTAGATTTTACTACCAAAGGAAATGCAAACTGGTGCAGCCACTCTGGAAAACAGTATAAAGGCTCCTCAAAAAGTTGAAAATAGAACTACCTACGACCCAGCAATTGCACTACAGGGTGTTTACGTTAAAGATACAAATGTAGTAACCCAAAGGGGCACATGCACCTGAATGTTTATAGCAGCAATGTCCACAATAGCCAAACTATGGAAAGAACCTTGATGTCCATCAACAGCTGAATGGATAAAGAAGATGTGGTATACACACACGCGCGTGCGCGCGCACACACACACACACACACACACGAATACTATGCAGTCATCAAGAGAAATGAAATCTTGCCATTTGCAATGACGTGGATGGAACTACAGGGTATTATGCTAAGCAAAATAAGTCAATCAGAGAAAGACGATTATCATATGATCTCTCTGATATGAGGAATTTGAGAGGCAGGGCGCGGGGTCATGGAGACAGGGAGGGAAAAAAATGAAACAAGATGGGACCAGAGAGGGAGATAAACCATAAGAGACTCTTAATCTCACGAATCAAACTGAAGGGTTGCTGAGAGGGTGTGGGGATAGGGATAGGGATAGGGTGGCTTGGTGATGGACACTGGGGAGGGTATATGCTATAGTGAGTGCTGTGAATTGTGTAATCCTGATGATTCACAGACCTGTACCCCTGGGGCAAATAACACATTATATGTTAATTAAAAAAAAAAAGATTTTACCACCAAAGAAATCAATGGTTAGCCCAGACACCATGGAACCCCTGCAGATTCTGCCATCTTTTGTTCCACAGGTATTCATGGTCACTGATGCCAGCTGCCTGAGTCCCTCTCCACTATGCCTCCACTGGAGCCCAGGAACTGCAGCTAGCCCTTCTGGCTATGCACAAGCTTGATCCCTGTCACCAGTCTCCACTACTATGTTCCTGTGGTGTAACCCAGAAACCACAGTAGTACATATAGACAGCCAGGGCCCCTGTGTTGCCAGTGAGTCCACAGCTGGCCCTAGGTCTTGCTGCTTGTCTTGGCTCCCATCACTATACGTGACCAGCCCCTGCCCCTACAAAGGCACCTGCAGCTGGATCCTCCAACCAAGTATGCACACCACTGGTTCTAGCCACAACAGCCACTTGCCCTAATGCCTAGCCACAGACCAGGGAGATGCTGCTAAGGACCCAACAGCCATTACTGCTACTTGTGGCAGTGCTTGCCACAGATTTCATAAAGAATCAGTGAAATATGACTCCACCAAATGAACACAGTAAATCTCTTGAAACTGGCCTCAAAGAAATGGAGATCCAGGATTTGTCCAACAAAGAATTCAAAATAATTGTTCTAAACATATTCTGAGAGCTACGGGAGAACACAAATGAATAACTTAACTTCAGGGAAATTATACAAGATAATAATGAGGAGATCAGCAAAGATATAGGGGGACAAAAGAATAAAAAACAGAACCACTGGAGCTGAAGAAGACAATGACTACACTGAAGAATTCAATGGAGAGTTACAACAGCAGACTTACCAAGAAAAAGAGACTATCAGTGAGCTAGAAGATAAATCAATTGAAATTATCTAGAGAAGTTAAAATTAAAAAGAATGAGGAGTGCCTGAGTGGCTCAGTAGTTTAAGCCTTTGCCTTCATGCCTTTGCTCAGGTCATGATCTCAGGGTCCTGGGATCAAGCCTAGCATCAGGCTCTCTGCTCAGCAGGGAACCTGCTTCCCCCTCTCTCTCTCTGCCTGCCTCTCTGCCTACTTGTGATTTCTCTCTCTCTGTGTCAAATAAATAAATAAAATCTTTAAAAAAAGGAAAAGACAAACAGAATTTTAAAAGCAGCAAGGAAATGAATTCTCTCATACAAGGGGACCCCCATAAAGTTGTCAGTGGATTTTTCAGCAAAGACTTTGCAGGCCAGAAGAGAATGAGATGATATACCTAAAGTACTAAAGCAGAAACAAACAAATAAACAAACAAAAAAACCCAATGAAGAATGCTTTACTGGGTAAAGCTCTCCTTCAGAAATGGTGTCATAAAGATTTTCCCTAGCAAACAAAAGCTGAGGGAGTTCATCACTAGTAGTCCTACCTTACAAGAAATGTTGAAAAGAGTTCCTCAAGCTGATCAGTAATATGAAAATATGTAACACACCAGTAAATGTATGTACATAGCCAAATTCAGAATACTCTGTAATACTGTAATATAGTGGTCTGTTAATAAAGGTTAAAGGAAAAAAAAGTATTAAAATAATTAGCTATAGTAACTCATTAATACAATATAAAAAGAGATCAGTTTTTTTTTAAAGATTTTATTTATTTGACAGCGAGAAACACAGGGAGAGAGGGAACACAAGCAGAGGGAATGGTAGCGGGAGAAGCAGGCTTCCTGCTGAGCAAGGAGCCCGATGCGGGGCTCGATGCGGGGCTCGATCCCAGGACTCCTGGATCATGACCTGGGCTGAAGGCAGATGCTTAACGACTGAGCCACCCAGGCGCCCCAAAAGGAGATCAGAGACATTATAAACATAAAAAGAGGGAATAAGAGGACAGAGATTTTGTAGTGATTGAAGATAAACTGTTACCAGCATAAAATACATCGTGATATCTATAATATGTTTTATGGAAGCCTCAGGTAAATATCAGTTCACAAAGGAAGAGAATAAGAGAGGAAAAAAGGAACAAAGGAACTACAAAACAACAAGAAAACAATTAATAAAATGACATTAGTAAGTTCTTACCTGTCAATAATTACTCAATGTAAATGGATTAAATTCTCCATTCAAAAGATATAAAAGAGTGGCTGTTTACTCTTTGTGTACTGATACACAAAATAGTGGCTAATGGAAGTGGATAGTGAATAATGGAAGTAGACTCAATTCTACGTGGCCTACAAGAGATTCAGAGTAGATTTAAGGACATACATGGGCTCCAAGTGAATAGATGAAAAAAGATATTCCATGCAAATGGAAATAAGAAGTGAGGAAGAATAGCCATGCTTATAAATTAAAAAACAAACAAACAAACAGATTTTATGTCTAAAAAATGTAACAAGAGATATAAAAGATCATTATATAATGATACAGAGATCAATTTACTAAGAATATAACAATCGTAAGAATATATGCACTCAACCTGGAAAACCTAACTGTAAAACCTAAATTGAATACTATCAGATCTGAAAGGAGAAGCAGACAATACAAAAAAAGTAGAGGACTCAATATCTCACTGTCAAAAATGGATACATCATCCAGACAGAAAACCAACAAAGAAACATTGCATTGAACTATACTTTAGACCAAATGGATCTGACAAACATAAATAACTATTTGCCAACAAATTCGATAACTTAGAAGAGATAAATAAATTCCTAAAAACATACAAACTACCAAGACTGAATCAGAAAGAAAGAAAATCTAAATAGATGAATAATGAGTAAAGAGATTGAATCAGCAATCAAAACCTCCAAAAAAGAGAAGTGCAGGACCTGATGGTTTCAGTGGTGAAATCTGTCAACATTTAAAGAATAATGAGTACCAATCCTTCTCAAACTCTTCCAAAAAATGAAGAGGAGCTAACACTACAAATTCACTTTACAAGGCCAACATCACCCTGATATCAAGGCTGGACAATGGCACCATAAGAAAGGAAAAGAGCAGATAAATCTCCCTGATGAATACAGACACAAAAATTCACAACAAAACATTAGTAATTTCAGTCCAACATTATATTAAAAGGACCACAGTACAAAACCACAAAAGACCCTAAATAGACAAAGCAATCTTGAAAAAGAAAAGCAAAGCTGGAGGCATCACAATTCCAGACTTCGAGTTACATTACAAACCTATAGCAATCCAAACAGTATGATACTGACACAAAAATAGACATACAAATCACTAGAACAAAATAGAAAATGCAGAAATAAACCCATGATTACAAGGCCAATTAATCTTCAACAAAGTAGGAAAAAATATCCAATAGGAAAAAGACTGTCTCTTCAACAAATAGTGTTGAGAAAACTGGACAGCAACATGCAAAAGAATGAAAGTGGATCACTTATACCATGTACGCAAATAAATCCAAAATGGATCAATGACCTAAATGTGAAACCTGAAACCATAAAAATCCTAGAGTAGAACATAGGCACTAACTTCTTTGACATCAGCCATAGCAATTTCTTTCTAGATAGGTCTCCTAAGGCAAGAGAAACAAAAGCAAAAATAAACTATTGGGACTACATCAGAATAAAAGAAGTAATCAATAAAACTAAAAGGCAACCTGTGGAATAAGAGAAGATACTTGCAAATGACACATGAGTTAGCATCCAAAATATAATAAAACTCAACACGCCAAAAATGAATAATCCAGTTAAAAATGGGCCAAAGATTTGAACAGACATTTCTCCAAAGAAGACATCAAAGAAGACACATGAAAGATGCCCAACATCATGGATCATCAGGAAAATACAAATCAAAACCTCACATCTGTCAGAATGGCTAAACTCAACAACACAAGAAACAACAAAAAACAATAAGTGCTGGTGAAGATGTGGACAAAGGTGAACCCTCCAGGCACTCTGAAAAACAGTATGGAATTTCCTCAAAAAGTTAAAAATAAAACTACCTTACCATTCAGCAATTACACTACTGGATATTTATAAAAAAAAACATAAACAAACAAACAAAAACCCACTAATTCAAAGGGATACATGCACCCCAATGTTTACAGAAGCATTATCTACAATAGCCAAATTATGGAAGCAACCCAAGTGTCTGCTGATTGATGAACAGACAAAAAAGATGTGTGTTTTACACACACACACACACACACACATACACACACACAGGAATATTACTCAGTCGTTAAAAAAGAATCAAATCCTGTCATCTGCACTGACATAGATGGAGCAAGAGAGTATTATGCTAAGCAAAATAAGTCAGTCAGTGAAAGACAATACTACATGATTTCACTCATATGTGGAATTTAACAAACAAAACAAAGGAGCATAGGGGGGAAAAAAGAGAGAGAGAGGCAAACCAAGAAACAGACTCTTAACTATAGAGAACAAACTGATGGTTATCAGAGGGGATGTAGTGGGGAAATAGGTTAAATAGGTGATGGGGATTAAGGAGGGTCCTTGTGATGAGCACTGGGTGATATATGGAAGTGCTGAATCACTGTATTGTATACCTGAAACTACTATAACACCATATGCTAACTAACTAGAATTTAAACAAAAACTAAAAAAAGAAGGTCCACACACCGTGATCAAGCAGGATTTACTCCAGGGATTCAAAGATGTTTCAATATACACAAATCAATAAATATAAAACACCACATTAATAGGATAAAAGATAAAAATCATATGATCATCTTGATAGATGCAAAAAACTATCTGACAAATTACAACACCCCTTCATGATAAAAACGCTGAACAAATTTGGTATAAAATATGGTGGCTGGGTGACTCAGCGGGTTGAAGCCTCTACCTTCGGCTCAGGTCATGATCTCAGGGTCCTGAGATTGAACCTCAAGTCAGGCTCACTGCTCAGCGGGGAGCCTGCTTCCCCCTCTCTCCCTGCCTGCCTCTCTGCCTACTTGTGATCTCTCTGTCAAATAAATAAATAAAATCTTTAAAAAAATGAAAAGTAAAAAGAACATAACATGAAGAAGTCATATGATAAGACCATAGCTAACATTATACTCAAAGGTGAAAGTTTGAAAAGTTTTTTCTCTAAGATCAGGAAGAAGGTAATACTGTCCACTCTCACCTCTCCTTTTCAACATAGTACTGGAGTACTGGACATACCAGTCAGTGAAGAAAAATAAGTAAAGGTATCCAAATTGGAAATAAAGAAGTAAAATCCCTCTTTGCAGATGATAGGATCTTATACAGATAGAATCCTAAAGACTCAACCAGGAAACTGTTAGAACTTAAAAAGTTGCAGAATACAACATCAACACGCAGAATTAGTTGTGTCTTGCTACACTTACAATGAGACATTTGATAATGAAATAACAATAAAAGACTTAAAAATAAATTTAACTAAGGATGTTAAAGATGTGTATGCTGAAAACTACATGATTTTGGTTAAAGAAATTGAATGAAGAAAATATGAACAAATACAAATCCTGTATTCACAGATCAGAAGAATCAACCTTGTTAAAATGTCCATATTACCTAAATCCATCTGTATATTCAATGTAATATCTATCAGAATTCTAATGGGATTGTTCACAGAAGTAGAAAAAACAATCCTAAAATTCATATGGAACCACCAAAGACCCTAAACAGCCAAAGCTGTCCTTAGAAAGAAGAACAGAGCTAGAGGATCACACTTCCAGATTTCAACTATATTGTCAAGCTGCAGTAATCAAAGCACTTCGGTATATTCACTTAAATATAAACACACAGACCAATGGAACAGAATCAAGAGCCCAGAAAGAAATCCTCATATATACAATCAATTAATGTTTGACAAAGGAGCTAAACCAACTCTTTGGGAAAAGAATAGTCTCTTCAATTGTGTTGGGAAAACTGGGCAACTATATTCAGATGAATGAAATTGGAACCCCATTCCACATCACTCACAAAAAATAACTTGAAATGCATTAAAGACTTAAATATAAGACCTGAAACCATAAAAGTCCTAGAAGAAAACACACAGGAAAAGCTCCTTGACACTGGTCTTGACAGTAAATTTTGGCAACAAACAGCACAAGCAACAAAAGCAAAAATTAGTAAGTGGACTATATTAAACTAAACCTGTCAGGATGGCTATCATTAGAAAAACAAGAGATAAAAAGTGTTTATGCAGAAAAGGGAACCCTTGTACACTGTAAGTGGGAATGCAAATTGGTACGATCACTATGGAAACAGTATGAAGGTTCCTCAAAAAAATAAAAAACAGAACTACCATATAATCCCACAATCCCACTTCTCAGTATATATCCAAAGGAAATAAAACTAAGTGCGGCATTATTCACAATAGTCAGAAACATGGAAGCTATCTAAGTACCCTTCTGTAGATGAATGGATAAAGACAATGTGGTATATTTATAACATGGAGTACTACTCATCTATGAGAAGAATGGAAATCCTGCCATTTGCGGTAATCATAAATGAAATTTGAGGGCATTATGTTACATGAAATAAGTCAGAGAAGACACAAACTATATGATACCACTTACACGTAGAATCTAAAAGATCTGAAGTCATAGAAATAGAGAGTAGTTTGGTGGTTGCCAGGGTCTGGCTGGTGTGGGAAAGGGGAAGATTTGGTCAAAAATATAAACTTATAAGATAAATATGTTCTGGGATCTGATGTACAGCATAGTGATTACAGTTAATAATACTGATTATATACTTGAAAGTTGCTAAAAGAGTAGGTCTTAAATATTCTCGCCAAAAAAAAAGGTAGTTATGTGGTATGATGGAGGTGACAATCATTTTACAATATATAAGTGTATCAAATCAACATGTTGTACACTTAAACTTACACCATATTATATGTCAGTTATATCTCAGAAAACCTGAAATATAAATATTTAATTAAAAGATTATAGCATAAATGCTTTAACTATCCTTAAGCTATTTAAAAATGTTATTGAAGTCTGAGGATTCTTGGCATCCTTGGACCACTGTCTTTTCTTCATTCCTTTTGGCTTATGGTGCTTTGTGTGCAACTATGGTCAGGGCCAGTGCATAAAGATACCACTAAAAATGTTTTTGCTTCTCTTAAACCAGGCTGACTGCAATGGAACTTTCCATGATAACCTAAATGTCCTATACCTCTTCTGTCCAATACTGAAGCCACCCCGCATCTAGCCACTGGCCTCTTGACATAGGCTAAGACAAATAAGGAACAGAATTTCAAATTTTATTTAAGTTGAACATGCTATATGTGTCTACAGACTACTGTATTGGACAACACAGATTATAGAAAAAACAAAAACAAAAACTCATGACCCCAGGCTACTTGGGAAATATTTTAAGTGTGGAGGACTCTGCCACGTTTTCCTTTTCCATAAGCATCACTTTTCCTTCCTTTCTGTACACATCAGACAAATTCCTAATTATTTTCAGGGCAAATACAGAAATCCTCACTGCACTGGCCACACTACTAAGACAATGACTCCTCTAAATTTAATACTACCCAAGATACTTGGCTAATATTTATAGATCATCTGAGAGTGTGCGTGAGACGAGATGACCAATTTTAGCACTGGTTGACCATAATCTTAGTTGATAATAGGAGAGCTGGTTTTTCACTTTTTCTAGTTGAAGGGAGGGAAGGACCTTTTCAACATCCCCATGAAGGTTAAGTCAGAACTCTGGTGACCCAATGGCTTAGTGGGAGATTCAAGCTGGTTACACACTGGGGAAAGTGTGAGGCTAAGGATGGATTTCTTGGCTCCGAGCATCCTCAGATCTGTTGCAGATACGCCAACTGCATTTCATGGAAACGCACGCCAGAAATGCAATAATTCCCCACCCCCCGAAAGTGTTTTAGTAAAACCACTGCTTTACTTGAATCTGATAAAGTAGCAATGCACTCAGGAATGCTCTCTCTCCTACATTGGCATAGCACCACCTAGTGGACATTATTTTCACATGCGTTGGCAAAAAGGAATGCATAGCTTCCTATAGTATACTCTTAGATATTATATTAAAATAGATATAGGAAGATGGATTTGGCATTTGGGCTTTAGTGATTGTCTAATTCCTCATCTACAAATGGGCATAATGATGGTACTAAATTCTTAGGGTGTTAAGAATTTATGTTTCTGAAGCACCCAGTACATGCTAAAGGCCACATATGTTTTTGAAAAATAATTAGCAGACCAGCTTAAATGGCTCTTTCTTTTCAGACATTAACTTTGTGAGGCTGCGGGCCTTAGACTGAGGGGGCCTGGAGCAAAGACCCTAGCCAGTAGCTTCCTGAAGGTTTCCACCCAGAGCCTTCAACCATCACTTCCAAAGAGCAGTCGCTAGAGATTCCTGGAAACCTTTTGTAGACATGGCCCTGAGCTTGCAGGTGGCTCATTTCCAAGAAGGTCCCTGCCTGGACAGGAAAGTGAAGAGCTGCACCAGGAGCCTGGTTTCTCTCTCACTAGTAGAGACTGTCTGACAACCTCCATGGGGTCAGGACCTCAGAAGACAAAAATGTGCTGGAGATGGCCCATTTGCAAAGGATGAGGTGGTCCTTCACAAAATGTGTGCCTAACAGTCCAAAAGTCCAGACTGACCAGATTGAACTGACCCAGGATAATCCCAGTCATGTTTTCAAACCAAATATGCAAGAAATATGTATTAAAATATCCTCATTTGTATCCCACAGATACAAATTGTTAGCCAAACATCAACTTGAATCTTTATAAACTGGTGGAAACTTATGCACTGAGCATGTTTGTGAAAGAGAAATTTTGCAGGTCTCCTGTCTCAGTCCCTCAAATTGAGGTCTGAGAATTGGGAAGGCTTAGCAGTGTCAAGCATTCCCTTACCACTGTCCCTGCATAAACACGCAGGACATTCCTCCTGAGGACCAGCCCAGGTGCCAGATGCAGGGAACGAGATTACTCAGGGGCCACAAAACACAGAGGACCCACAGGTGAGTCAGGGTGCAACAGGCTGATGGAGAGCGAGAGGCATCAGGAAGAAGTCCTGGGGAAGTCTTGGTTTTCGGTGGCTGAGGAAACTGATGGAGGGTGTGGATGTGTGCGTGATGGAGATCAGAGTGGTGGTGCACAGGTCAGGTTGCATGTCCCCAAATTTAGATCCTTCTCAGTCAAGACAGTGCACTGACCTGTGGGAGTCATTTCCCAAAGGGAAAGAAGAAAGAAAGAAGCATCTAGAAGATGCTACTAGAAATCTCAGGATGAGTCAACTTTTAGACAGTGGCTTCTAATCACATCTTGTGGAACAAAAAGGGGCAACACTCCATCTTGATCTTTGCATATAAAGTGTGAAGGAGGAAGTAATAGAGAAGATTTCCACTCCTACACTTGGTGAAAGGGAAATTGCTAGTTTTTCTAAGGAACAATTTGGAAGTGGATTATCAAAAGTCTCAACTTTTGGTCAGTTCTTGGAATTTATCCCAGCTATAATTATGAGTTTGCATGGCAATGTTGCTTATCACAGAGGAAAAATAGAAATGACATGAATTTTTGTTAGAAACCGTATAATGACAGGATTACATGATGTAATGTGATGAACCATGAAGTTTCAGAATGATGTTTAATGATGGCGGGAAGTTTTCAATATATTTTAAATTATAAAAGCTACTTGCAAAGCACTTTTCAGAGACTGAGACCACTCAAAAGCTATAAGAGAGTATGTGTGCAGGAATACACTGATATACACAGGTATACACATGTGCCTACACGTACACATAAACACATGTACATCATATGCACCAAACTTTAAACATTGATTCCCTTTGGTCTGAGTGTTATCATAGCTGTATTCCACAGCTGGTGATATTCCATGTTTTACATAATTTTAATTCATGTTTGATCCTTGTTATTAAAATAAAGATTATCTTAAATATTGCAAAATTAGGCAGCATATCTGTTGGCATCATGAAAGACATTTTTATTTACACACTGGTATGTGTGTATAAGTGTATAAATACAGATATACAGATGCTTGTATGTATATAAGAGTACATATATATATTAGTGCCCTGTTAAAAAGTCTACTTACGGGGCGCCTGGGTGGCTCAGTGGGTTAAAGCCTCTATCTTCGGCTCAGGTTATGATCTCAGGGTCCTGGGATTGAGCCCCACATCAGGCTCTCTGCTCAGCGGGGAGCCTGCTTCCCCCTCTCTCTCTGCCTGCCTCTCTGCCCACTTGTGGTCCCTCTCTCTCTGTCAAATAAATAAATAAATAAAATATTTTTTAAAAAGTCTACTTATAAATGTATAATTTCCTTTAAATATGTTCTCCACAAGTCAGACATGTATAATATACATATAACTTCAAGTTATTTGTCTTCTAATTTTAATGGATGCTGCCAATTACTATGCAAAAATGTGAATATGTTGCCTCCCAGTGGCCATTCCAGGAATCAGTTTATCTACCACCCAGTTTTCAAACATTCTGAGACTCTACAGCTATACTGCTTAGAAAGAAAAGAAATGAAAAACAACAACAAAAATGGCTCCAAGAGATAAAATGACCAAGGACTCATGATTATTAAGTAATAGAGTCAGGACCTGAACTAAAGTCAGCCTAACCCTAAACCCCATGCTCTTTTCACTACATCATCGTCCCTCAATTCAAAGCAATGCTTTCTACTGATATAAAGATGCTTAAAGATGATTATGAGATCTGTATGTGCAGGAAACTTTGAGAAAAGTGTTATTTCAGGGAACTGATGATAGATCTTCCATAATTCATGTGAATAAGTATTTTTAAAAAAATTGTAATTAAATTTAAAAGTTCTGTACTTGCTTAGTAGGAAAAGAAGAGTGTTTTTTCAAGTGAAGAGATGTGTTTACCATTTTCAAATATATTTAGAGTAGTGTTTAAAAACACACGTAATAAAAATGTTTATAAAAGTTGTAAAAAATATGCTTTTCTCAAATAAGAATAGCACAGGCAAATATATATCCTGTGAAAGTGACAATGTGAAGTGGCATGCAGTGCATGACTCTGTCTAGTACTTTTACTATGTACGATGCATTCTATGACCCCCCAAGTGGCCCAACAGAACTGTAAAATATTTGCCCGGATGTCTCTATTACAGGCCTTTTGAAAGGTTGTCTTGGATAGTATGGCAGCCAGGTTTTCTGAGACAGCAGAACCGTGTGGTCCTAGTGGAGCCTTCCTTCTAGTAAATTCTTTCTTGTCTATTGTGATTTCCTACACAAGAAACTAAGAGAGACTTGCTCTTCTGCCAGAATCCCAAAACTATGCCCTAAAGTGGTCCTCACTGTGGGTCTCAAAAGAGTTTGCACTCTTAGAAGATATGGAGAACAGGAAGATGAGAGGAAGGCATTGTCTCCCAGCTCACGTGTTCATAAACGAAAATGGATCATCAGATTTAGCATGTTCCCTGAGACGTGGGATTGGGACCTCCCGTTATGTGACGACAACCACAGATCGACCCGGGGCAAGTTCTTCAGTCCCTAGATGGACTGATGTCAAGCTCTGGGCTCCGCACTTGCACTCTCCAGTCCTATGAGGGAAGGCCCAGGAAATTGCCATGTCAAGGTTCCTTTCGAGGTTTCCTGGCCACTTGTCTAATGTCTAAAGGACAACTCGGGACACTTTTGTAAAATGTATCCCTCTGTTTGCTGAAAGATTGTCCTAAACAAATTGTTCAGTACTCTAAGTGTCCTCTCCTTGAGGGTCCAACCAGAAATATTTGTTGTTCTCCATGGAATTATCCTGAGCAGCTGATTATTTTTATTTTTACCTTTACATCCTATACGCAGATGAGCCATTGGTGGTAGAAAGTTCTTCAGAATCAAAATTGGTAATGACTTCCAGGCAAGCACCTAAGACTTTCTGGCAGACATTTTGGGAGCAAATGACAGCAAAAGCAAATGTTCCCTTGGCTTTTTTGGAATTACTTATTTAAAGAATTCCATCTTAAGAACTGTGTGTATCTTTGAATGCTACTTTAAATGATCTCTGGAGCATGGTGGAGATTTTATACAAATAAACCCCATCCATGTACCATAATCTTTCCGGAGTTACTTTTAGAAGCGGGTAACAGTATTTTATTAGACATTCGTCTCAGAGCATCACATGAACCCTAGTTTTTTCTACACTTTCAAATTTCATCTTCTTCATCAGGCCCAAAGTCTGGATAAAAATGTAAAAATTGGGGCACCTGGCTGGCTCAGTCAGTCAAGCCTCTGAATCTTGGTTTTGGCTCAGTTAATGATCTCAGGGGCATGAGATCAAGCTCTGTTGCTGGGTGTGGAGCCAACTTAAGATTCCCTCTCTCCCTTTCCCTCTTCACCCTGCCTGCCTGCCCCTGAACATTCATGCTCTCTCTTAAAAAAATGTAACAATATAGTTTTAGTTGGGAAAAGTGAATTTTTTAGATTACTTCCAATGACTGGTACCAAAAGTAACATAATGACACAAATCTTCGTACATAAAGCTTAGTCTATATTCCTAATTATTTCCTTAAGATGGACATTACATGGGAATTCCCAGATCTAAGTATATCATTGTTTTTGCAAGGCTTGACAGGAGTGACCCAAATGTTAAACAGAAAGGCTCTTAACCTCACAGGGTAGGGGATATGTGATTAGTCCTATCACACCATCTTTGCTAAATAAATAGGTCAAATGCTATCAAATTATAGCTATAGTTCTATCACATAAAATTCATAACACTTACAAGTGGAACTATGTACACTTTCCAAATGTATATGAGTAAAAGAGAAAACTCATTATCAACTTTGCAAATCATTAGCAGACTTCCTCTGCATAAACAAGAAACAATTACTGCTGACAAGTTGCTCTGGTTCCCACCATCTTCCTTCTGGGCATAATATTTGACAAGAATAAGAAAAAGGCTAGTATATGTCTAGTATACTATGTCTAGTATATGTCTAGTAACGCTGCATCCTTCAATTTTCAAGTGTGGTAGATTAAACAAGGAAATTGTTTAGACCTGAATTCAAATTGCTGCTGCCTTTCTCACCAGCTGTGTGACTTTGGGCTAATTACCAAACTTCTCTGAGCCTCATGCTCTTTGTTGGTTAATGGAAATGGTATCAATAGTGGCCAGGCTATTTGTGAAGTTGCCAGGTATACAAACAACTCAGTAAGAGGACCCTCTGCCATCCCTTCCGCTTCTCAACAAGGGGCCTACCTAACCCTGTTCAAGCAACCCTGTTCAACCCCTGAACCCTGTTCAAGCAACCCTGCACCAAGATTAAAGCATCCCACTGTCTTAGGCCTAAATGCACTCTTTCAGATGTGAATCAAGGTCAATAATCTCTGGGGACTAGGGATGTTTTTATTCTATGAACAGAACGAAGACACACAGCAGGCTCACATGGTGCCCCCACATTAATGGCTTCCAATCATTCATCCCAACCAGCATCTTCCAAGACCTGGGACTCTCCACACCTGCTTTCTGTTCACAAGGCTGAGCAAAGTACCCTAGGATTCACCGCACAGACTCCCTTTTACAAGAATGATGACCAAGGACGAATTTTCAACAGTTGAGATATTTTGTAGCTTTTCAACATACTCCTCTGCATGGAGAATGTGCTGCCCCAGGGCACTGGTATTTACAACTCATGTTTCCATCCATGGTCAAAAAAACATGTTCAAGATCAACGTAGGGAAAAGGCAAGAGTGAGAAAAAGTACAAAATACTAAGGGGTGGAGGCTCATTTGTCAGAATCCTTATTGGGCTGTTATAAGAAAAATCAAGATCTGTTGTCAAATAGGCCTGGGGCACGATGTGTCAAAACATTCCTCAGGACATATGATAGGGCATGAGCCTCAGAAGATGCAGCATCAATGTTATTTCCACGGTGATTACTTCTTTCAAACTTAGTTTATTGTAAAGAACTATAAGTTAGGTGGAGAGAGAAATTCCAAAAATGCTCATACAAATACATATTGTTTTTTTAATTTAACTTCTAGTGTTTTTTTTTTAATTTAAAAAAATCTTTTTTGAAAAATACTTAGGCCCACCATGGAAACTAAAAATCGATAAAGGATCCTTTCTCGCCAATGTATTGATTTACTCAAGTGCAACGAATAATTCAGAATTAAAAAATGGTTACTGATCATTTTAAATTAGAAATACTAAAATTTAACTTCAGCATTGGAATGTTAGCAAAACATGTGAGAAATGGACTTTTTTTTACACGGGTGCACAACTGCAATAGTAAAAAATAGGATTCTTCTTAAAGCTTTTTAAATAAAATTTTGTATAAAATAAATTTTCCCTAACTTACATTATCTACGTCATTATTCCAAAGATGCTTTCTATCTTGACCCAACAAGTACAGACAGCAAACACACGGACCTACAGAAGCTCAGGGAAATAATCTGAATGGACATCAGTACGGACAGGTCAAAAGGTAAAAACTATTCCAAACGCGCAGGTGCTCACACACACACTAAGCAATCTTTGGACCCGTTAGGCTGTAGGACCCCAGGGCAGGACAGGCAGCGGCGTCCCCTCCCTCCCCCCGCGCCCCTGGCCAGGCGCTGCTGGCGGCCCCACCGCTGCTGCTGTGTGCGCGCTAAATGTGCGGCTGCCCTGGGCGCTGCGCCCTCTCCCCGCAGCTGTAAGTGCTCACCGCATGGTGTAGAGCAGCGTACCGTCGTCCTCCAGCCTCAGCAGCTTGTTGGGTGTGGTCATGTTGTGCGCGATGGACTTTTTCCCGTTGTGGAAGAATGTGTCTGGGGTCCAGATTTTGCTGGCAAGAAGATTGTTGAGAGGGAGGCGCTGCATGGGCCCTTTAAACCGAAGCCTTTCATCCTTCCAGCTTTGTCGGAAAAACACATCTATGGTATATTCCTAATGCAAAGGAAGACAACCAGGTGACATGTCATTTATAGAAGGCCAGTCAGGGAGTTGTTTCAGTACCTATTTAGAACGATCTGGGTGGGGCCATGCCCCGAGACCTACCATTTCTGTGTCGGATACCGGGCCGAAGCTGGTGACGTAGATGTCCGTCCTCACCTGAGTGATCCGTTCTGAAACACAGACACAGGTTCCTGCCTGGGCACGGAGCTCCCACGGAACCGCCCATCGCAGCGTCTTTATGTCCTTAGCCTAGGAACCAATCTCAATCTTGTCAATCACAGGCTTTCATAATAAATTTGGAAAACTTGACAAACACCAAATGAGGCCAAACTGCTCCAAACTATAGCAAGAAATAAAACGTCCATCGTGTAAGGAAAGGGTGCTGGCTCTCACTGTACTTCTTGCCCCATGAGGATCAGTCATGAACAGAGCAGAAGGAGGTCCTGGCCGTGGGACCTGGGGTGGGATTTAGTTTTCCTTCTCTCTAAACCTGGAACAATACTCCCAGCCTCACACTGCGTAACTCGCGATCCCACAATGACCGGCTTTTAAAAGGGTTAGGTAGTTTTGATGAGGGGATGAGATCTGAAGGAATGTCTAATCAAAACTGCAGCACTGAGTGGTCCCTGGGAAAGGGCTGCATGAGAAAGTGTTCCACAGCAGAAAGTGTCCTGCTTGGGACAGAACCAACTGAGAAGATCCACCCCACCTTATGTTGCCTTTCGGTTTAGAAATTTCTATCGTGGCAGACTATTATATCAGTTACAATTATTGAAATTTAAAAAGCAATAAAAGTAGCTAATAATATGGAGGGGAAAAGTGTGTGCTCCCAGGGCATCACCCAGGTCCTGTAACCCCCTGTGGTCATGAATGGGGACCATTAACAGTATACTACAGTTCACTATAATAACGCCACACCACTGGTAGCCTTGCTGAGTCACAGCTGGGGGTGGGGGGACAAGGTAGGCCTTTTTCTCTGGACATCTCACTGCGTGGTAATCATAAATGTGCATGGTGTGTAGTTATGTGTGTACAGGTGTTAGTAGGATGCAGGCACTTTTGGTGCCCACTAAAATGCCAGCCCCAGCAGCCAGCCCCTTTGGATCTCTGTGGTGTTCTCAGGATCCTGCCCCATGGAAATGTGCCACATACTGGGTGGAGGACAGAATATTGTATAGCAACAACTCACTAGATCACTACATGCTTTGATCCTTGTGGATGTGTTCAAAGGGACAAGGGCTGCTGGACATAAGAGGCCCAGGGGCATAAGTCAGAGGATGGAGTAAGACAGTGTCAAGGAGGCTTTGTAGACTCTTCTTGCCAAAAAGGTAGAGAACGGCAATTCATGCTTTAAGTGAATCTCCCTGTTAAAAAGGCAATAATGGAAAAGAACTTTTTCCTCTAAGAATGTAGTTGCTAGAGGGTCTCTAACTTACCTAATGGAACAAGTTCAAATGCACCACATCTAAATCAGCTAGAGCCAAGGGCACTGCACATGCCTGGAAACAGCACACGAGTCTCAGCACAAAATTAAGTTGTCTAATTGCGCCCTGAAAGTGTGTTTTGATAATCACTTATTTTTATCAGCTTCCATGGGGTTAAAGTAAATACAATGATTATGGTCCTAGTGAAAAAATTAAACATAATATATAAAGATGCAAAGAGCAGTTGCATTAAACAGTGGATTGTGAAAAAGATTTGAGAAAAGGATCTGCATCAATACAAGGGTAGGAAGTTGAGTATGCATTATTTCTTAGCATAAGGTAATCTTGACTTTGGTAACACCTAAGAACTGGTTCCTCCTAAGCGAAGCAGAATGGATGGATTATCTGAGGAAAAGGGAGTTTGCAGAGAAACCACATCCCTCAGCTTCTTGTACCTGGGAAATGACAATAAAGGATACTGGGAGCCTTTGCAACAACCATCAGTTCAAACTCCTGGCAAAGAAGCTCTTGAATGAATGGTCTGAATCACAGCAGATGTGAGCTTGAGGCTAAGTTTAGTGGGCTGCAGCCACGGAGAACCTACTCACCTCCAAGGCCAGGCCGCAGTCTATTGTCATAGCCATCCAAAAGCCCATCCAAGATCCTGGTAAATATTGTGATGTTGTCATTGGTCTCATCTTTTACTGAACTGGTTGGCATCTGTGAAAAGCTTTGTAACCGAGAAACAAGAATTCGAACGTGCATTAAATGTTTTTTTTACAAATTCTCAAAATATAGAAACCAGAAAATAATATGGTGACTTGTCTTAGAGGGAGGGCACCTGAAAACCATCTCCCGTACTAATCTAGGCTATTGGTTTTCATAGACAAGCCTTAATTCTTGAATTTCCATAGAATGTGCTGGTTCTGGGCTGGTCATCCCTCAACCAAACATGATGCTCAAAATCCATCTTTCCCTGATTCTGAGGCACAGTTTCTATTAGGATTATAGCCATTTTTAAAACATAGACAAGCAGTGCTTAATCCACTCTTAGGAGAGTTCAGAAGTTTGGTTTAAACACAGAAAAACTGTGTCTTCATATTGTTAATGAATCACCTGTAATGAGCAGTGGGGTGGAGAAAAGATGTTCAAAAATGATGTAATTTGAAAAACTGGTAGGCCCAAATTTCACTGCATCCCTAATTGGGAGCATTTGTGCCATAAGAAGTATGCCAGAATTAGAGTATATGGTGACAGATAAGTTTGTGAAATGTCTCTGGGCTTCCTCACTCATATGCACTGCTTGTTCCTGGCACATTCAGCTCCAGCCAAGGCACATGACCTAGGGGCCATGAATTGTAAAGACCCATCTGAAAACCCTTATCAGGATTTACTCAGCATCACCATCCAGCAGGGACACAGGAAACACAGTATTCTGAATGACCCAGCATAAGACCCAAACTTAACAGTAAAATCCCAAGAAGATCAGGCTGAACCTTCAAAGAAAAACCAAGAACAGTCCTGGTTTGTCTAACTCAGTGCATTTACCCAGGTCCCAAACATTTGTGTAGATTATATGGAGCAGATGGAAATGAGAAACTTGCCCTGAGCAGATATGGGCAAACTGAGGAAGTTATTTAAGAAGGAAAGAAAGCCCTAAGTCTAGAAGACGGTAATACATCTCAAGAACATGGATCCCACCACAGGTTTCTACAGCTGCTTTCAAATGTTACAAAAAAGCAAGACCTTTGGATTTACCAAGACCTTGACCTATACATGTGGCTTGGCTTCAAGTAGAACTTAGGCAGCTGAAAGCCAGCTGTGGGTCCCAGGAAGTTAGCACCCTGGGCACTTGGGAGAAGAAGATGAGATCCTTGGGATTTCCCTGAAGTGCCTTTTATGGTGCCCCAGCTCTACTAACGGCGATTTCTTTCCCATAAATTGTCTGAAGTGAAAGTAAGACCAAGCATCAGCAGTTGGATGCTGAGGGCAGAATCAATATATGCTGGCCCCACCCAGTTCTTGAAACTCGGTCCTTTGTATTGATTGCCTCTAAATAGATCAATTTTTTACTACTCTAAAGCTATTCCCCTTTGAATGAGATAGTATAAATTTCTTTTGATCTAATTTTCACATCATCATTAACCATATAGTTGAAACTCTTGAAAAAACTAAAAGTCAGTCCTGTTCGTATGCAGCCTACAGACACTTTTTTTTTACTCTGTGACTTAGTGCTTGAAAACATTAAATTCCCTTTCTCTCACATCCACCATAGTGTCACACTTTAGAATAATGAAGCATTCAACCTCACAGACCTAATACCAGGACAACAGGCCTTACCACTGTCCCCTGGGTTTGTGAGAGGAAAGAAACAGTGACATTTTGTACTTGCCCAGTTGAGTACTGAATCTGCTCAGACTGAATCTGGACTCACTGTCCACTTCTTATGGTGTTGATGACTTTTATCAACAAGCTTGGTGATTTAATTCTAGGCTACGTCCAAGTGTCTGGTTTGAGGGGGGGCTTCACTGCTCTTTAACTTAGCATACACACTAGCAGAAAAAGCATATCACTTCCTTGTGCAATCTAAAAAAGACAAACTTACAGAAAGAGTAGAATGGCAGCTAGCAGGGGTTAAGGGTGGGGAATTCTGGGGATGTTGGTCAAAGAACAGAAACTTGTAACTAGAAGATGAATAAGTTCTGGAGGTCTAATGCATAGTATAGTAATTATAGTCAATTACTGTATTATAAACTTCAAAATTAACAAAAGATTCTATTTTAAATGTTCTCACCACAAAAAAGAAATGATATATTTCTTATATTTTTTTCATTAGACAGAAAGAGAGAAAGAGCACAAGCAGGGGGAGCAGCAGGCAGCGGGAGAGGGAGAAGCAGGCTTCGTGACCAGCAGGGAGCCCGACTCAGGGCTTGATCCCAGGACCCTAAGATCATGTCCTGAGCTGAAGGCAGACTCTCACCTGACTGAGCCACCCAGGAGCCCTAGAAGAAATGATAATTATGAGAAATGATGGAGGTGTTAGCTAAGGCTACGGTGGTAATCATATTGCAATATATAAATATATCAAATCAACATATTAAACAATCAATTATATCTCAATTTTTAATTAAAAATAAAGATATCACGGGGCACCTGGGTGGCTCAGTGGGTTAAAGCCTTTGCCTTCGGCTCAGGTCATGATCTCATGGTCCTGGGATCGAGCCCCGCATCGGGCTCTCTGCTCAGCAGGGAGCCTGCTTCCCCCTCTGTCTCTGCCTGCCTCTCTGCCTACTTGTGATCTCTTTCCTCTCTGTCAAATAAATAAAAATAAAATTAAAAAAAAATATCACTATGAATCAGAAAAAAAGAAAAGAAAAAGTGTATCAATGTTTCAAGTACGTTTTTCTAAGTTATTTATTATCTATCGTGAAGTGTTCTTAAGTTACATTTGCTCTCAACAGCCCTGGCTGTTAGGAGACAAACCTTGACTACATCACTGACCATCCAAATGTTCCGGACACTGTGCATTTGTAGGGGTCATCTTCATGACCACTGCTTCCCTTGGCCCTCTAGTGCTCAGTCTGCTTCACCATAGTTTCAAAGAAACACCATCTCATCTGGCTCTGAAACCTATTTCACAAATACCCAAATCATTGCCAATAGCAATGCAATGAATGCAAGGCTTAAGAATTCCAAATCTCACCTTCCATTATTGATCAATTTTAGTGTCTGCCCTGTTCTGCTTCTAGTAATTATTTGTGGGCCTATTTACAATAGAGGCCATGGCTGGAGATTTGCTGTGACTTCTCTGTATTTACAGAAGTTAGGACCTAAGAGGTAGGAAACAAATTCTAAAAGAATCTCTGAAAATGCTTGTCAGGGTAGAAGTTGAGGTTTTCTCTCAGGAACAATTGGGAAGCCCTCTGAGGTCACAGATCATACTCAAAAATGGTTAATTCACAGCATGTGGTTATGAAATGCAACATTTCCACAGCCAAGGAGAGGAAGGCCCTGCTCCTCTCATAGAACACATGTGACAGGCCTGCATGCAGGAGAATCTCACAGATCTTTGGCAACTTAGATGTGCCTCTCTCAAGGTGCATAATCTTTGAGGACTGCTTCTCAGATACAAAGTAACTTCAGCTTGCTTCGTTCCATTTTGGTTTGTTGAAACCACGTGAAAAACAAAATAATACAAAAACACTCAGCTATTCCTTCAGAGAGCAATAATGCACGGTTACATCTATGAGGCCTCCAGATGGAAACACAAGATGCCCTGGTCTCTCTGAATGCTCACTCCATTTAGGGTCAGAAGGCGGGCTCGAGCTTGCCGACATTCCAATTTAGTTTTTCTTAACTGTATTGACTATAACCAAGTATCTCTGCTGATCCTTAGGTCAACCGTGAGTACACAACTGCTTCAAGGATAAGCTAACGTCTCAGCTCTCTGGGGGAGTGGATTTTTGTGAGCTGAGACCAAATCCCCATTATTATTGACAATAGCCTTGGACATATAAGAAATATTTGAAAATTTTGGTGGCCAATCCTTCAGAATTAATCCTAATTAACTAGGCTTTCTTAAAATATGAACTGTTTCCTTATATTTAGTGCATTTTGTCTACAAAAACATGTCACTTCTAGTCCATGTGAATAGTTCCAACACTGCCATATTACTGATGTTCCAGAAAGGGAATCATAAAGGAAATGTATGGGGTGCTTGGGTGGCTCAGTCAGTTAAGCATCTGCCTTCAGTCCTAGGATCCAGCCCTGTGTCCCGGCTCCCTGCTCAGTGGGGAGTCTGCTTCTCCCTCTGCCCCTCACCCGACTCATGCTCTCTCCCTCTCTCTCTCAAATAAGTAAATAAAATATTTTAAAAATAAAATAAAATAAGGGCGCCTGGGTGGCTCAGTCATTAAGCATTTGCCTTCGGCTCAGGTCATGATCCCAGGGTCCTGGGATTGAGCCCCACATCAGGCTCCCTGCTCGATGGGAAGCCTGCTTCTTCCTCTTCGACTCCCCCTGCTTGTGTTCCCTCTCTTGCTGTGTCTCTCTCTGTCAAATAAATAAATAAAATCTTTTTAAAAGTAAAAATATATAAAATAAAATAATAAAATAAAGGAAATGTACAACCAACCGTTCTTCTTAAAACATCCTGAGATTTCCTTGCTCAAATATCGGGCCATACAAAAGACACAAGGACTTGATCACGACACTTAAACTCTTACAATGATTTTAAAAATTAAAAAAAAAAAGTTTGAAAAACAAGGAAATAAGGCCATTGAGCCCTATATCCTAAGCTGAGAAAAGAAGGTGGTGGCTATGAAATGCTCAGGGAGATGGGTGTGCAGTAGGACATCAGAGTGAACCTCAGAGGTATAGAAGGGCTTCTCAGAAAGCTATGCAATGGAATTCCATTCGACTTGAAGTTCTGGGCCATTCAGGGACTTCTGATGAAGTCAGAATGAAAAGCTCAAGAAATTTGGTCCACTACTGGACTTAACAGAGTGTTTAAAAAAAATAAATATAAGTGTCTTCAGAAAGAGTAAACGCTTACAGATGTGTACATTTCCCACCCCTTTCAGTTGTCTTACACCTGCCTTCTTTGGGGTCTTTGAATCTGGACTTCTACATTAACTTTTTTCTGATTTCTAGGCCCTAGAGACATGGCTTTAATTGATCCAAGAAAAACAAGGGCCAGTATTTTTTTAAGGTCCCTAAGTGGTGCTCATATGCAGCCCTGGTGGCTCTAGGCCTATCTAGATTAGAAAAGGAAAGCCTGCTCTGAAGGCCAACTGCTAGAGTGATTCTAGATGACATCAGAGAGCTTCTCTCCCCCATTATGTCTTCAAGAGGCCATATGATTGGGCTCAGTGCTTATTCCACCAGCTCAGCTCAACAACGTATTTTGGAGGGTCAACCACGTATGTATCTTGTATTGCGGTGAGTACTGGGTATGTGAAGATGACAAAGATAGCATCCCCAACCTATAGGACATAATTGTGTTCTAAACGAATCAGTCATATTCACAGAGTATTTCAATATAACATAGTAAGTATAGGGATCTATGTGATATACAAGACATTTTAGGGACCCAAAGGAAAGAGATGGAGCTCTGTCCAGGGCTAGCAGAAAGGAGAACTGACCTGCTCTCAAGCCAGAGAAGGGGATGTTGAAGGGTTTGTGAGCAGTGGACTTGGGAAAGAAAACAATGATGCTTGCAGAGGTTAAGAATGAACTTTGGTGAGTAAAGTAATGCATGCCAGTGGAGAGACAGGACATACTAAACCACAAAGGACTTTCCATGTGGTTATGCATGAACTAGAGTCAGTCTCCTAGAGTCAGTCCTGAAGGCAGTGGGAGTTTCAGAGCATTTAAATAGGGTGCACTTTCTTTCCCTGTGGCCCTTGGGCACTTTGTGGATGATGGACATGGCAAGGGCAAGGCCAGAGATATAGAAGCCTCAGGCCATGTCAGTGGGGAAAGAGGTGGAGATGGATGGATGGCGCCATCAGCAAGGTGTCTGAGGGGGGATGTAGGGAGGAGTCTGAGTACAGCAGGATAGGAAATCCCAAGCAAGCTATCCCCCAACCTAGCCAGTTACCACCACACAGAGTTAACCCTGCAGTAGAATCCACAAATTACTCTGAAAAGGGAGTTGTATCATTAGTTCAATCTCAGAGTAAGTTTCTTTTCGAGGAACTGTGAAGGCTTTTACTTCAACATAACAATCTATTTATCTATCAGTATTATAATTTCTAATGATAATAATGGTAATAATAAGAATATGCTGCAGATTCCAGATTTAAAGGTACTTCATCAGGTGATGCCTGACAGTGTCTTATTTTGGCACTTAAAAGAGTACAGCAGTTATGTCATCATTTCTGGGGTTTAGAAAAATCTATTGAGGACTGTACCACAAATGTTGCTATTGAAGGCGAGGCGTGACACATTCCTTTGTGATGTTATCTCTGCTTATGTTGATAGCCATTTTTGATTTACGTAAAATGGGATCAATAATGGCAATGAACTTACTTTGAGAACTGAACTAGATTGCTTTTAAGCGGCAGCTTCTCTGTCTTCTTAAATTGCATTTCTGCATTCTTTCCCCAGTATTTAAATTACTTCTGAGAAATAGATCTTCAGATTATTTGCTTGTCACTTTCAGTTCATTAAATAAGTACCTCTAAGTGGCACCATTTTGTGATGTTTTCCTGAAATTTCCATTGCACACCACTTTAACCATTTCAAAAACTATGTAAAAGAAAATAAAAAACATGGTAAGACACTAGCCAAACAGTGAAAGGCAATTCCAAGGTTCCAAATAAGAGTCATCCCCTCTTGTGGTAGAACCATGGACTTGAAATGTGTCTTATGGGGACAAAGTCATGGCCATGAAACTATGCCAGAACTCTTAGCTTGCTCCCACTGCCATGGGCCTGCCTCTCTAGTCCTGTCTATCGGCTAGCTACACAGTGCTCTAGCCTACCCCTGTTTGCACCTTTCATGTAGCCTCTACTCTTATTGCTATCAGTGTAGCCCAGCTCAGAATCCTACAGCCTACCAAGTAAAACACAGGTCTCCCATCTCACAGGCCACACCCCCTGCATCTAATCCTACCCATACTTCCTTAGACTCTCCCCAATCATCACTGGTTGGCCCATATGTGTGATTATGCTGCACACAAACCATCCTGGTGTTTATCTCACATAGTTTTCTCTCCCTTCCTGATCATTCCCATCAGTAATTACATCTGCTGTAACACAGCAGGTCTTTAAAACATCTCCCATTCACCTTATATTCCCTTCTAGTTATTGTTCCATTCTCTGATCCTCTTCTCAAAACTCTCTTAAGAGTTGTCTACACTAGAAACCTCTGCTGCCTCTCCTCTCTTCTCTTGGACGCACTCCAGTCTGGTTTTCCCTGCCTGCATCCCAATGAAGCGTCTCTTCTGGAGGCTACTGAACACTGCCAAATCTAACGATCAAGGGTCAGTCCTCATCTGACCATGTCTTCCTTCTCGCAACACTTCCTCCACCTGGCCTCACGATGCTGGCCTCTTCGCTCTTCCTATCTTCACTGGCCTCCTCTTCTTGTTTGCCCTCACCCCCTTACCTTCCTAAACTTAGGGCACAGTAAATTTCGGGGAAATTTACTCAGTTTATAGTCAAACCTAATTGATCTCATCCAGTCTAACGGCTTTAAATATCCCCCATAAATGAAAGACTTGAAATTCCTGTTCCAGGCCCAGGGTTTTTCTGACCTCTGGACTTCTGTGTCCAACAGCTTGTCTGGACCCTTGGATATCAGGGCTTAACACATCTACAATTGCACTCATGACTTTTGCTAAAACTTTTTCTCCTGCTGTCTTCTCCAGATCAATGGTAGGCAAGTGAACCTGTCATGGTCTTAGGTCAAATACCTGGGGGCAGGGGGTGTCATCCTTGACTCCCTTCTTTCATGCCCCTGTCAACCCATCAAAAAATTCTGCTGTCCAAAGTCATTTCTCCCCTGGGTCGCTGCATCCTCCTCTCAACTGCTGTCACTGCTCCTTCCTCTACTAACCACCCCCACCCCAGATTCTATTCTATTCTCCACTCAGCAGCCAGAGCAACCTTTAAACTTTAAGTCACACCTCAATTGGATCATACTTCACTCCTACTTAAAACCACTCAACGACCCTCTATGACCTATAACAGCCAACTGCTCTTCTTGGTACTACTTAGCATGGCCTACACAGTCTTTCATGATCTGACCCTCTCCCTTCCCCACTACCTCTCTGATTATGCCTCCTACCCATCTTCCCCTTCCTTACACGACTCTTGTTGTCCCTTCCTTGCCAAGCATGCCAGTGCATTTGCTGCTCCTCTCACCTGTTCAACCTTCTCCACACAGCACTGCTCATGTCCTCACTTCCTTCAAATGTTTGCTAAGGTATCTCCAGCACATTCACTGTCTCTTCCGCTAAACATTTCTTCAGAGCAATTTTGTCCCAACTGAATGTATTTGTTCACTGCACAGGAGAATGTACCCTCCCTGAAGGCAGGCTCTACTCTGCCCACTGCAAGATCTCAGCAGCCAGAACAGTGCCTGGCACACTGATGCAGTAGCAAGGCATTGTTCTCTGTGATGATCACACCCTAATCCCAGATGGTGACTGTGGATGTGCTACTTTACATGGCAAGAGCTACTCTGCAGACATGATTAAGGTTATTGACTCTGCTGTGATCTGGCCCCAGGACCAGCACCATGCTTGCCCTGTAAGTCTTGGTAAACCTTGGGTGCCTCCTAGTCCTCCATCCGAAAAGATAGCTAGCCTATACTTAGCACCCCCTCCCTACTTGGCCTTGTTTCAGCATTTAGCATACATTCGACAACGTATCCTCTACATCAGTCCTGTGACGTGGGATCCATTATTAACTCCACTTTGAGATTTGGAAGCTGAGTTGCAGGCAGGTTTAGAAATTCCTCTGCAGCCACATAGCAAGTGTGCAGCAACAGAGATCAGAGGTACCTGACTGCTCTCTGTCAAAGTGATACCTAGCACTATTATATACTTGACAGGTGTCCTAAAACAGGAACCAATTCAATTGTGGAGTGATGGCCCAATTTTTTTGTTTGTTAAAATTGAAAATGATCTAGTCCTGGATTTAATGTATTTTTAAACTTGCTTTTTAATCTTGAGATGAATTGTTAAATACATACAAATAAAACAGAGTTTTCAATGAACCGCTAAAGCTTGCTTCCTAGCATATGATCACTTCTCTACAAAATTTTATTTCATAGGACACATTTTGTGTTTGATTTTATTTGAGCAGTGGTAGACACACTATCTTTAGAACAGTGTTATTTGAGTTCTAGATTAGGACATTCTTTTGTTTCCGACATACAGATTTCCACCTCCATTCTTTCCCTTTAGACTGCACCCGACCTATCAGGATGTTCTGGAGAAGGTCCTACAATGGAGAGCACTGGCCCAGGCCCTGACCTCTGATATGGATCCTGATTCTGCCACTTTCCCATGAAATTTAGATACATTTCCCCATGCTCGTCAGCCTGAACTCTTTTCATCTTCAAAAGGAGCTCTTTTGTAGTAGAACATTAAATAGTACATTTTTTGAAATGGCCTTCTAGAAATGAAGGAGATATACCCATATGAACACTGTTAATTACTGTTGCTACCAACAGAGTTCTGTAAGATTTCTTTTTACTTTTCATTCTAATATTTTCCCCTGAAATTTCACACCAATTAAAATATGCATGTTATGCAATTGCACCTTTGTAAAAATCCAAAAGCCCACAATCTCCTTCTCCCCTTGAACCCAGCCAGTGACTCAGCTTGGAGCTGATCACCAGACTGGGTCAGCTGGGTTGACACTAGCCAACTGTCCTTCTAAACTTTACATAGCTCACTGCCTGTTGGCATGACAAACATGCTAAAAGTTTCCTCTCTCAAGCATGTAATTTGGAAGTATTTTCTTTCAGTACTTTAAAAAAATGTTGGGTATTACTCCGTAGCAAAGTCATAGTCACCTAAAATTTTTGCTATATGCGAGAACTACCTTTCTGATCTCTGGCCATCCCTGAGACCTCCACTTAGATGTCCCACCACCTGCAAGTGTTCTGTTTAGGGATGCTTCCATGTGTTTTTATAATCGTTACAATGACCATTTGTCCTGCGCCTCAAGAACCTGCAGCTACAGTGCAGAAAGAACTTGCCATTTAAAAGTTCACAAGAGAGAACATGCCATTTAAAAAGACATTGTGAGTACTTGAATGATTCAGAGAGAATGTACTTTCTGCTCCAGTTAAAAGAAAAGAACCGTCCTTGAGAACGTGTATGTGAAAGCTCTCTTCATGAAACCAAACGTTCAGGTTAGCATACTCATGTAGACAGATAAAGAATACTTTATCTGTTCATGTTCATAAGCTACAAGGATCTGCTTTTAATTGCTAATTATAAAACATGGTTTCTAAAGTATATTTGAATTGTAACTCCCATGTAATAAAATGCTAATGCAGTGTTCCTTTTCCAATAAACCCCTAAAATATATTTAATACAGATAAATGAATGGAAGCAGATTTTACCTTATTATTAAGTTGATAATCCTCAAATTTCTCTTACAATTATCACTGGTCATTCAAGTACAATAAAGCATGATTTTTTAAATGATAATAAATTATTTCCAGTTTAAATTTAAAATTATGTATTTGGACATTATAGTGATTCAAATACCATTTCTGTGCCAGTTTTTCGATACCGTGTATTTCTGATTACTGGTCTTGTTAAAATAATTATAATGCTTCAAATAATACCATGTCTCTGAATGTCACATAGCATAAGGCTGACAATCAAATAAGGCCTCTGTCCCATTATATGTTTGACTCATGCTTTGTTATATAACTTAAAACTAATAAAAGAATTATAAAGGCTATTGAAAATGAGCTGCTGGTGACTCTGATCAAATCAGGAGAAGCAAAAGAAACAATACTCATATATTTTCAAAGCAATTCCACATTAATTATCTTACATAATCACCAAATTTATTTTACGTATCACATTTATAAATTTTCTGATTGTCAAATCCACATACTTGTCACAAATTAAGTAAATGCACAAAAGCTCACATTTGCCTCTTTCCTTTTGCTCCCTGACTGATCTTCTGTAACCCTCTTTACCCTCCACCAGTTGTCTGGTTTCTTTTATACATTTGCAGGAGTCAGTATTTCTCTTGTCCTGAAATGTTCAAATTTAGGGCCTTACATGCTTCCTCTTTCATCTTTCTCTGAAACCCAATCAAACAAATTCGTTCTTTAGGGGGAAAAGACAGAGCTTACCACCACACCACTCTTTTTCCCCCCCTAATCTCAGAACAGAAAACTCTCTCTACCCCAAAGCAAAGAACGTCTTTCAGAATTGTGTTCTGCTCCTCTATAGATTGGTCTGACTCAGACCAGCCCAGCAAGTTCTGTGTAGCCAAGGACCACCAGGGCAGAATCACTGAAGAGTGCTAAGTAAGAAATCCTTGCAGTTCCTGGCTGGGTTAGCTCTCCCTCACTCTTACCTTCCCAGACTGTAAGACTGGGCTAATGGTGCTTAACTCATAAGGTTCCTCCTAGGATTTACCTAAAACAGATAACATAAAAATAGGTGCTCCATATTGCAATAGCTATTATTTTGTCAAGATTTTAAGCCAAATGAGTGTTTTGAAACTTTCTTTGCAATTTAACAAAGTCATTCTTAAGTATATTTAAAGTAATAAGCAAGTGAGAGGAGGCTTGTATAAGAAGGCTCCCTAAGAAGAAAATCAATAGAAACTCATACTCCCAGATGTTAAAATAGCTTTTGTGATTGCTCTGGCTTTTTAAAGCCCACCTTTTCACTTTACTAGAGATCCTACTTCACTGAATGCAACTGGACACACAGGGTCACAAGTTAAAAGCACTCAGGAAATGTGATGTAAAATCCACCTACAGGAATATCTTCTAATAGAAATGGTCTCAAATATTTAAAACAGTTAAAGTCAAATATGTTCACTATAGGAAAATTTATAACAGCATAATCAGAAAGAATGTAAATACCCCAAATTAGAGAAGTAGCAGATGATGAAGCATTCATGCGCTGTAATAATATTCATCCATTTTTAAATCATATATTTTAAAGAAACTGTAATAACAAAAAAAAAGCATGAAAAAAGCACAGTACAAAACTGAAGGTGCAATATGATCCCAACTGTATAAAAATATGCATAGAAGCAAATGAAAGAAGACACCAAAATATAAAAGATGATTGTTTCTGTGTGGTGGAATTAAGGACATTTTCTTTTTTTATGTGATATTTTGTGTCTCACAGATTTTCTGCAGTTAGTAGGCATTGTTTTAGGATGGACTGTTGAGCATATATCTAAAATTCAAAACTTCTCCCAGGGCTAATTCTACAGGGAGGTTGAAGGGTCTTATACCATTTGTTCAGTGTTAGCTTCTGGAAACTAACAATTATGTCTCTATTTGAAGTTGACCTCAGAAAGCCACCAAATTAAATAAGAAATAAAGCGTAGCTGTGTCTAGTGGCTAGCCTCCATATATGCACATTACTTGGTATTTCAGACTAACAGCCACCAGGGAGTATAGAAACTTCATGCCTACAGAATGCAAATTCATGATAATATATTCGACCAAAATCTTAAAAAGAAAATGTTTCCAATCTGAGCATACTCTTCACCTCTGAAATATTGCTAAATAGATGCAGTATGTTAGTAAACATACTAACTACCTAATGCATTAACTTGGAAATGTGAATACTATGTATGGGTTCAATTACAAAGTTTTCATTCAGGAGAACACCAGCAACACCATGGTTTATAGGATTTGATGGCTGGAAGAGACTTTGGAAAGGAAAAGTTTCATTGAACAGATAAGGAAACTGAAGGCAGGATAGGGAAAATGCAAGTCAAGATGATCAGCAAGGCAAGAATAAGAATGAATACTCTGTCCCGAGGGAATACTCTGGCTATGCATGTCAGGATGCATGTGCTGCCCCTCTCACAGTGATGAGGGATGGGAATCCCCCTGGCTGACCTGGATTACATTCCCGGTGTGGGCATTTACCAGCCATGGCACCTGGGGATGGTCACAGTCTCTCTCCTCTGTAGAGACCTGGAAAGGTCAGAAGAGCATAAAATGTCCACAGGACAGAGAATGTTGTGTACCTGGGAGGGTCCTCCTTACTGGCTAGAGAGAAAGGGTCTCTGGGTGGTAAGAGAGCTGCTGTGTGCTCAAGGTCCCTCCATGATTTACATGAGTGTGGAGGACACTGTGGAACTTTTGGAACTGATTTATATGGAATATAAATATAAATAAATATAAAAGCTTGGCAACTTTTGTCATGAAATTTAATTTCTTAATTATACTCCATTAACTTCAAGTTATACTCCTTTTGATTAGCCAGAACAATTCTGGGGAGGAGGAAGGAGAGGAGGAACATCAGCACCTATAAGAACATTTGCCTAGAATGTTAGTTATCCCTAGTTTGATGAAAACAAAACAACACAAAAGATTATAATCAGTATGCTAATACTAAAGGTCAATGTGAAAGAGCTTAAAGGAATGGATAATGCCTGATGGCCAGGTGTGTCTTGCAGATCTTCAGACATGTGTAGTTCCTAGTATCTGTACCTGCATTCAGGTGGCCACTGTTCAAGGCCTCTGCCTCAGGCCAGGACCACTGCCAAGTCCTCGTCAATGCCACATAGTGCGGATTTGGCTTTCAAGGCAATTGATTTGCTTAATGGAACCAAGGAAGGCAACCAAAACACTGAACAGTCTTGTCTAACAATCAGTAAGTGTCCTTCATGCATGTGAACTTAGAAATTTTGTTTTAACCTGAGTAGGAGAAAACACAACTGACTCTGAAACCACCTCTGCTTCCATTTCTGAAAACATACTCTGTGGCACAGCCCTGCTCAAAATGAGAGTGTGGGATAGGGCAAGGACTCTATTTATTTACAACAAATGGAAGGGCAGGGGACTGCAAAGACAAAAGTGAGGGTTTGCTGATGTACTAGTCACCAAAGTTTCTTAAAGGCACTTCTGCACCAAACCCATAAAATAAGAGGATAGATGATAACTCACCCAAAGTGACTGGCTAAGTTCATGGAAATACAAAAAAGAAGGAGGTTTTTTATCATGATAAAGCTAGAAAACATTCCATTGTCCATTCCCAATAAGAATAATAGTTGAAGCAGATGAATTTAGAAGAATAACTGTTCCTTTCTCCAACTTGATCTTGAAGCTGAAAAGTACACAAAGGGGGAAAGCATATAACATGAATGCTTTTTTGTGTGTGTGTCACAGTTCCTGAAATCAAATCATACGGCCAGCACGCACAATTTACAAAGAAAAAGGAACCCGGCCCTCCTTCCCCAAGACAATTGGATTGTTACCTGTATCCACTAGGCAGTAAGTTGGGGCATGAAAAGGAGTTACAATAGGGCTTCATTTCCGCTTTTACTCAGAGTGCAGACTCATTTTAATTTATTTTTTACATGTTTCAAATACTTTTACTTTTCAGCATATTATCAAATGACCTATTAGTCCTATTATTAGAATAAATGAGGTTATCTGATAAACTGTTTTTTGCATCTGTCAAATCCACAAGTGGAATCATTTTACCTTTCTGAAATATTTGCCACGCGTTCAAAGCCAGCAAACTACTCCTTGTTCTGCAAGGTGCTGAGAGAAAGTATGTGGAAAGAGGGAAAAAAGGCATATTTAAGAAACAAATCTACAGGATCACGATAATATAAGATCTGCTTATAAGAGAGGGTTTCCACTTTCTCAGCATTCTGTCACCATAACTAAATAACTTAATAATCACTGCATTTGAGTAAGTCTCTCATCTCTGTGCTGGGCCCTAATTAATGCATTTTAAGTCCAGGCAGGCACAGTTCCTGGGCTCTGCAACTAACCTTAGCGAATGCACATATTTCTCAATATGCGCATAATGCAAATAGGTGCACACGATAGAGGAACACCGCGTGTTCACAAGGAACATTTTCCCAAGGAGACCCCAGGCAAACTCCGAAACTGGGAAACATACAACAGGTACTTGCACAGCTGAAGCTAAAGGCCTCATGTTAAGAAGGGAGAGTGCCATGCGGTGGTCGCCTGGGCGCGTCCTGGGGCTCGTCGCCTGACCCGGGCCGTACTCCGGGCGGCGAGCACTCGGCGTTGCATGCGGGAACCTGGGGCGGCGCCTTCTGCTTCCCTCAGCCCTAAGCCAGGACCCCCCAAAAGAGGCTACGTTCCCATGGCCCCTTGACCACCGCGAGGGCTTAAGGGCTCAGGTGGGCGCTGGGGCGGCATTGCGGAGCCGCAGCCTGGCCAACCTGGCGCCGGCGGTCGGGCAGCGTCTGCCTCCCGCCCTGTCCGCAGCAGCGCGCCCAGCGCCTCCGGCTCGCCAACCCTTCCCCGCTTGCTTTTGGCCCTCACACACCTCTACTGCTCTAGCCTCAGGTCTGAGCCTCCTCGGCGTGGAGCGCGCTGTGCAGCGGAGGCTCCGAGACCCCGGCCTCAAGCAGCCCGCCCAACCCACCCGCTACACCCCCGCGAGTCCGCGCCCACCCCGCAAGCAGCGCCGGGACACCGCGCGCCTCAGAGCCCCAGGGCTGGCAAGGCCCTCCAGGTGGGCGATTTCGCTCCTCTGGCTCCAGGGACGGCGGCGGTGTGTGTCCCCACACCCCAAGTCCTACCAGCGGGCCCGCAGTGAGCCCCGGTGCCCCGTCCGACCGGGCTGTACCGCTCAGGCCGCCCCTGCCCTCCCGCGCTGGCTTTGCCCCCGCAGTCGCCGGGGGAAAGTTTGCGCTCCCCGCCGCCCGCGGCGCCCCGTCTGCTCTCCACTTCCCCTCCCCGGCCGTGCAGTTCTCGGCTCCAGAGCCCCGAGGGGAGGGGTGCACGCCCGGCCGGGGCCGCCCTTCCTCTCACCCTCGCCCGCAGCTTCTTACCCCACTGCCAGGGAGGCGAGCCGTCGGCGAGGGTGCATCGTCCTCCTCCTCCGCCGCCTGCTCTCGCCTGGCTGGCAGGCGCGGAAGGCCGGTGCGGCGTCACCGCCCCATGCTGCCAGCGCGAACTTGCCCAGTTCTCCCCGGCCGAGCGGATCCGCCGCCCCGCGCTCCCGCCGCCGCCCTGCGGCTCCGCTCTGCGCCGCGCCCGAGGCCGCGCGCTGTCCCGCTGCAGATCCCCCCGCGCCCCCAGTGCACTAGCGCGCTCGCTCTCACCTCTCCTGAGCGCCACATGTCGTCTCTGGGTTTGAGGAACGTTCCTCTGCAGAGGCACTCCGGTAGAGGCCGCCAGACTCTCACCAAATGCGCCCTCGGGCCGCCTCAGCAAAGGGGGAGGGCTCAGGGCCCGCGGCTTGGCCTGGTTTGGGATAAGCCATGTATCTGAAGTTTCTTGATGGCCTTCAGGAGCATATTTGGTGCCTACTGTAATAACCACTGATTTCCCTTTTTTTACAGCAAAGATTGAGGGGGACTGTCAGCAAAGCGGTAGCCAGAGGCCGTTGCTCCAAGTTTTTCTCTTTAGGTCCAACTCTGAGTCCCTCCCTAACCTGGTGTTCCTCCTCAGTCCTCAACACAGGCCTCCATGTCCTGATCTCCTATTCTCTTAAGGAAGAAACTCTTTAGTGAGGCTTCTTTTTTACCTGTAATTCATTGCTACGGGAGGGAAAGAGCAAAACTAGATTGGATTAGAATTGAACCCTTACCTAATCGGAATATACATTTGGGGTTTTTTCTAGAAACCCTGTGTCGATAGCAAGGGCTGTGGGTGTGCAAACCTGAGAGCAGCTCTGGGGTTAAGCGGCGAGAAGTCCCCCAAGGAGAGCTACTGGGACCAGGACATCAGCGCACTGTATGGCCACTGGTACCCACGCATATGTGGGTTTCAGTACTGGGGTTTTGCGGTTATGTCTCTCTCTCTCCCTCTCTCTCTCTCTCTCTCTCTGTCTCAGTGATGCAGATCCTTAGAGGTGGCACTAAGGACTACTGGAAGGAAATAGGGTGCCCTTCAAGCAGCACAAACAAGATGGATTCAAAAGCAAACACAGTCCTTAATTTTAAGATTGCAGCATTTTGTTTCCTCAGGAGGTGGATGCCTCTTGACTATGAAAACATCCGGGAGAAAATGATCAAGACTTAAAGTTAAACCACCAAGAAAATGATGAGCCTTATACTATTGTTCCACAGTTTTTGTGACACTGCATTGTTAATAGTCACTTTTAACAGAATAATTGTGAGAAAAGGCAAATCTCTAACTCTGCTCCAGAAAGGATCTTTAATCTTTCAGTGTGTGGAGTTACTTTATTCTTCAGTTGTGCCTAATACCATGTGTTCCAAATCTAAGTTACCTGTTGGTACTTTTGCACATTTCAAAAATTCAGAGTTTCTCCAAAAATGAGTAATTGTAAATATATTTCTGAACAAGACATAAAAAAATATATGAAATGGGGGCTTCTGGGTGGCTCAGCGGGTTAAAGCTTCTGCCTTCAGCTCAGGTCGTGATCTCAGGGTCCTGGGATCAAGCCCCACATCAGGCTCTCTGCTTGGCAGGGAGCCTGCTTCCCCCTCTCTCTCTGCTTGTCTCTCTGCCTACTTGTGATCTCTCTCTCTGTCAAAATAAATAAAATCTTAAAAAAAATATATGAAATGTTGCAAATATACAGGAGGTGTTACTCTGGATTACATTTAGCCACAGTACTAAATAATTCTATTTTAGTGGTTCTGCATGAAATATAAATTAGATAAGATGTTCATTTGAAAGGCTTTTCTGATTCTAATCTGGTTAACTTGAACACATACGTTTCTTCATTTTCTAATTTTTCAAAAAGCCTATCATTGAGATAGGCTTGTTGACAGTCAAAATCATTAAATTGAAGATGATCAGAATCAACTTAATATAATTTTCACCTTTTAGGTGTTAGAATTCTAGATTTAGATATACCATTGATAGCTACTTTTCTCAGGATTACACAGCAAAAGGCAAATGGAAGAGTTCAAATAACTAGCGAATTTAAAGGTTTCCAGATTATGAAACAAAGTCATTCAGAAATTTTTGCAAAAAAAGAAAATGAGGAGAAGTCAGAGATTACCTTTGGATTAGAAAGCATTATGGACATTAAATCTTCACAATAATACCTTATCAATATATCACTGACAAATAATGAAATATCCACTGTAAGTGAATTTGCATGCCTTTGATGAATTACTTCTAAAATTTCTGTGTTTTGGGTAAGTTTTCCATTGGTTTAATTTCAGGGCATGTTATTGAACATATGGAAATTATCTTATAAAATCTAATCTTTAAAATCTAAGCATGTGGCATACTTACCTCCTCGGTGTGGTGAAATGATAACCCAGTCTCTCTTCTTAATTTTTATGAACATTTAACCACGCTTTAGGTTAGATGAACCTGAGGGGATAATGAAATAATGACATATCAAAATTATATAGAAACTCATATTTAGAAGATTATTTATTACCATTTTTATACTGCTTATTTGTTTTGATACAGAATTCAGTGTTTGCCCTAAGAAATAACAGTCTATCAACTGAATTCCCATTTGTTCCATTAGCATTTTCCCTTTTATTGACTGACATAAAATGAAATAGTTACAGTTCTGGAAAGCAGTAGAGGGCACCCCAGTTCCACATAACCTCAGGGTTAACCAGTCTCCATAAGAATTTAGTTTCCAGTGTGAGAGTCTAAAATAGCTGAAAGTGGGGAAACTGGGCAATGGGTGGAGCCCTTGGCCACTAACACCCACTCTGTGCCATCTAACACAGAGGCCAAGAAGGGGGCTGTGTTCATGTGGGTCGGTGTAGTAGAGAGGGCTGAGAGGAAGAAACAGTAGCACCATGAGGAAGCAGAGCTTGACAAGTTGAGTGGAGGATGTCCTAAGCCAAGAGCCTACTTGTAGAGAATAAGGCAATTTTGTAGGACTTTAGGTAATTTTGTATATTTATGAAGAATCAGGGTAAAGAAAGCAAGTAGTGAGATGAGGCAGATGTACTGGGCCAGGTACAAGAACACAGGAAATGTGGAGGAGTTAACTTCCTCCTACAAACAAGAAGGTTTTGTTGGTCAGGGGAACGACATGATTCTAGAAGAGATTCACTCTGGCCACTGTATGGAGAAAGAGTGTTGGGAGGAGGCAAATCCAGGCTAAAAGCAGGTAAGAGCATTGCAGTGCCAGCCCATGGTGGGAATTTAATAAATTCATTTAAATAAATTTCATTAATGGAACAATAATCTGACCGATTCTCATTTGCTCAAAGCAGATTTTTAAGTGCTTTGTCCAAACAGAAACAAGACAGTCTTGATTAAGAAAACCGAAAGGTCAAGTTTGACTAGAAGAAGAAGAAAAATTCCAAGGGAAAGATGGCATTTGATTTGGATTCTGAAAGAGTATTTGGACAGAAAATATCAGAAAAAGCAAAAGAAAGAGTAGGAACAATGTTAGAAGGTACGTGGCGCGCTATGTAATAAATGCCCCATTCACAGAAAGCACACTCTGTATTTTTAATTCATCATTTATTTCTTTTATTTTAACTTCATTCATTCATTCACTCATTCATTAATTCATATGAAGTATGGAACACTTCATGAATTTGCATGTCATCGCTGTGTAGGGGCCATGCTGATCTTCTCTGTATCATTCCAATTTTAGTATATATGCTGCCAAATAGAGCACTCATCTTATTTAAATTAGAACTCTCATAGTCGTCATCTGAAGGCTACATATAAACTGTGACCATGTTTTAACTCACCAGTACTCTTTGAAAATAGAGAAAACAGGTGCTTCTGGGTGACTCAGTGGGTTAAAGCCTCTGCCTTCAGCTCAAGTCATGATCTCAGGGCCCTGGGATCAAGCTCCACATGGGGCTCTCTGCTCATCCGGGAGCCTGCTTCCTTCCCCCTCTCCCTCTGCCTGCCTCTGTGCCTACTTGTGATCTCTCTCTCTCCGTCAAATAAATGAATAAAATCTTTTTAAAAAAAAAATAGAAAAAACAATTAAAAATCAGGTTTCACATAAATAAGTAAGTACGCAAAGGAATGAGTGAGTAAATACTCTAGATTCCTAGCTTTTCTTAAAAAAGAAAAAAAATTGAAAGCAGATTTAACAATTACTAGTCATACATTCCTGTCCTCTCACCCTACCCCACTCCACTTATATTAGGAATGGGCTTCTTAGAACAATGTAGTCTATTTATTTTTACACTTAACCTGACTTGTTCACTTATGTTACTTAGCAATTGAAGCAATTGAGGTTTTTAAAAAGATTTACAATTTTTTATTCTGATTTCATTTTTCTCTGTATTACTTGTTATATCTTTTTTATTTTGTTCTTACTATTTGTTCTACAGTTTAAAATAGATACCTTTAAAGTATTACATAGTAATTTAAGTAACATTATACCATTTCATGTGTGGCATATGAATCTTACAATGCACTTCTATTTTTTTCTGTTGTTTTTGCTGTTGTCACACGTTACTTCTACATAGGTTAATTCTTACTCAATTGTCTTTTACATTAACAATGAATTATCTTTTTGAATTGTGGTAAATTATGCATAATATAAAATTACACTTAACCCTGTTTAAGTGTATAATTCTGACACAAAGGATTTGACTGTTCTAGGTACCTCTTATCAGTGGAATCATACAATTATTCTCCCTTTGTGTCTGTGTTGTTTTACTTATCATAATGTTTCCAAAGTTCATACATGTTATACTGTGTAATTAGTATTTCATTCTTTTTTAAGGCAGAATAACATTCCATTTTATGTATATGCCAAAATTTATGCATTCATGTGTCTTTGGACATTTGGGTTGTTTCCACCTTTTAACTACTGTGAATAATGTTGCTATGAGCATTGGTGTAAAAATATCTGTTCAAGCCCTTGCTTTCAATTCTTTTCTGTGTATACCCAGAAGTAGAATTTTGGATCATAGGGTAATATGTTTAATTTTTTTATATGTTTAATATTCTGAGGAACCAGCATACTGCTTTCCACAGTGACTATAGCATTCTACATTCCTAAGAGCAAGAGTTTCAGTTTCTTCACTTCCTCAACAATACCTATTTCCAATTTTTGTTTTGTTTTTTATAGTAGCCACTATTGTTTTGATTTGCATTTCTCTAATAATTAGTAATGTTGAGCATCACACCATGTGTTTATTGGCCATTTGTATACTTTCTTTCAAGAAATGTCTATACAGATTTGACCAGTTTTGAAATGAGTTGTTTCTTTGTTTCATTTTTGAGTGATAGGAGTTGTTTTTTTTTAATATATTCTGGATATTAATCCCTTACCAGATACATGATTTGAAAATATTTTCTCCTATTATTTATGTTGATTCTCTACAGGGTTGATAGTGCCCTTTGATGCACAAAATTTAAATTTTGTTGAAGTTCAACTTGTCTATTTTTTGTTTCTGTTGCTGGTGCTTTTGGTGTCATATCCAAGTAATCAATGTCATATTCAAACTCATGAAACTTATCTTTATATTGTTTTTTTCAAGTTTGAGAGTTTTAGCTCTTACATTTACATCTTTGACCTATGTTGAGTTCTTATTTGCATATGGTGTTAGGTGAAGGTTCAAATTCATTCTTTTGCATGTGAATGTTCAGTTTTCCAAACAGCATTTGTGGAAAAGACTATTTTTGTCTCTCACTGAATGGTCTTGGCACACTTTGGTAAGTCACTTGACCATATATGCAGGGATTTATTTCTGGGCTTTTTAGTTTTTTCTTTCTCTCTCTGTTTTTTTTTAATGCCTATACCACCCTATTTTATTTACTATGGCTCTGTAGTAAGTTCACAAATCAGTGTGAGTCTTCCAACTTGATTCTCCTTTTTCTTTTTTTTTTTTTTATTAACATATAATGTATTATTTGCCCCAGGGTACATGTCTGTGGTGATTCTCCTTTTTCAAGATTGTTTTAGATATTCAGTGTTCTTTGAGATTCATGTGAACATTTGAGAAAATATTTTTCTATTTCTACAAAATAATGTCATTGGGATCTTGACAAGGATTGCATTAAGTCTGCATATCCCTTTGAGCAGAATTGACATCAAAGCAATATTAAGTCTTCCAATCACTGACTAGGAAATGTTTCTCCATTGACTTAAGTCTTTTGTAATTTCTTTCAGGTATATTTTGTAGTTTTCATTGTACAGTCTTTCACATCCTTGGTTAGGTTAATTCTTAAGTGTTTTATTATTTTTCTATGATTGTAAATGGAGTTTTTTAAAATTTCCTTTTCAGATTTTTTATTGTTAGTGTATAGAAATGCAACTGATTTTAGAGTGTTGATTTTTATGTCCTGCAACTCTGCTGAATTTTATTGTCAATTTGTGTGTGTGTGTGTGTGTGTGTCCCCTTTAGTGTTTTTAATATAAGATGATATCTGTGAACAGAGATAATTTTACTTCTTCTTTTCCAATTAGATGCCTTTTGTTTATTTTTCTTTCCTAATATCTCTGGCTATGATTTTCAATACTATATAAAAAAGAAGGGGCAAAAATGAGTATCATTGTTTTGTGTCTAATCTTAGAGAAAGAGTTTTAGTCTTTCATCACTAAGTATGATGATAATGGGGTTTTTCATATATGGCCAGTATTTTTTGTGGTAGTTTCTGTCTATTCCTAGTTTGTTGAATATTTTTATCATGAAAAGTTGTTGAATTTTGTCAAATGCTTTTCCTACATCAATTGAGATGACCAATAGGATTTGTTTTTGTTTTTGTTTTATGCATTCTGATAGTTTAGTGTACTGCATTGATTGATGTCAACCATCCTTGAATTCCAGGAATAAATCGCATTTGGTCATTGTATATAACCCTTTTTAATATGCACCTAAATTTAGTTTGTTAATATATTGTTCAGAATTTTTGCATCAATATTCATATGGGATACTGGTCTATAGTTTATTTTCTTTTAGGGATTTTATCTGGTTTTGGTATTAAGGTAAAGCTGGCCTCACAGAATGAGTAAAAAGTATTCCTTCCTCTTCAACTTTTTGGAACATTTTGGAAAGGATTGTTTATTCTCTAAGTGTATGTTAGAATTTACCAGAGTAGCCATCTGATCTTGAGGTGTTTTTTTTTAAAGAAGTTTTTGGTTTCTGATTTGATCTCCATACTAGTTATAGATCTATTCAGATTTTCTATTTCTTGTGATGCAGTCTCAGTAGATTTTGTGTTTCTAGGCATTTGACAATTTCACTTAGTTATCCAGTTGTTCATAGTTTCCTCTTATAATCATTTTTATTTCTTTAAAATTGGCAGTGATGTCTCCATTTCATTTCTGATTGTTAGTAATTTAATTTCTCCCTCTCTACTTTTTTTAAAAGTCTGTATAACTAAAAGTTCATCAAATTCATTAATCTTTTCAAAGAGTCAGCTTTTGGTTGTGTTGATTTTTTTCTATTTTTTTGTTTTCTATTTCACTTATCTCTGCCTTAATCTTCTTTTTTTTCTTCTACTAGCTTTGTGCGTAGTCTATTCTTAAGTTTCTTAAGCTGTGAAATTAGCATATTGATTTGAGATCTTTCTTCTTTTTTAAAATAAGTGTTTAGAACTATCAATGTTCATGTCAGTATGGTTTTCATTGCATCCCATAACTTTTAGAGATATTGTGTTTCCATTTTATTTTTCCCTAATTTTTTTTCAAATATCCTTGTGATTTATTTTTTTAACCATTGGTTGTTTTTAGGTGTGTTGTTTAATTTCCACACATATCTCACTTTTCCAATTTTCCTTACATTATTGATTTCTAATTTCATCCAGTTATGGACAGAGAAGATACTTTTTATGATATCTATCTTTTTAAAATCTATTGAGACTTGATTTGTGGCCTAACTTGATTTGCAATCTATCCTGGAGAATGCTCCATATATAGGAGACAGACTGTTGTTGGGTAGAGTGTTCTGTATATTGCTCTTAGATCTAGTTGATTTATTATGTTAAGTCCTTTATTTTCTTAGTTATCTGCTGTCTGTGTAGAGGCCAAAGGCAGGCTGCCCCAAACATCCCACTTTGGCTTATTGATTATTTTGAATTAAAAGTTACATAAGAAAAAGCCAGTACAAGAAGAATACCCTGACTCTCCTGCCTATGTCTCCAGAGAGCAGGAAATAAATCTCCCATGTGAAAGATACCCTCCCTGTGCCAGGTGATAGAGGGAAATCCTTATCACCAGAGATAGGAAACTAGAGCTAAAAAGGCTGCATAAACAACCCTTGTTACTTTTTAATAATTTACTACCCCAGCCCAAATTCTGTTTAGAATTCCTTACTAATTGAAACTCCTAGACATATGTTTATTTTTTTCCTGTCAACTTCTCACAAGTTTATTATCTCTGTCTAGAAAGGATAAAAACTACTGGCTTTGGGTTTCAATTTCACTGTTAGTTCCCTGTGTGTATGTAATTAAACTTCGTTTTTTTCTCCTGTTAATCTATCCCATTTAATTTAACTTAATCAATTTAATTTAGTCAATTTAATTATTAAGCTAGTTAGAGGAATCTTAAAGGTTTGGAAAAAATGTTTTCTTTCCAACATCTAGTTGTTTCATGTATTATTGAAAATGGATATTGAAATCTCCAATTATTATTGAATAATGCTTTTATTTTCTTTTACAATACTATCAATTTTTCTTTTTATAGTTTGAGGATCTGTTATTAGGTTTATACATATTGAAAATTATTTTATCTTCTTGTTGTATTTAACTTTGTATCAATATATAGTGACCTTGTTTGTCTCTTATAACTTTCGTTTATTTAGAGTATATTTTTTTCTAAAGTTAATATAGCCACCTTAGCTCTCTTTTAGTTACTATTTGCATAGAATGTATTTTTCCATCCTTTTGTTTTCAACCTATTTGTGTCTTTGAATCTAAAATGAGTCCCTTGTAACTAGCATATAGTTGGATCATGTTTTTATCTGTTCTACCTACTCTAGCTATTCTATCTCTGTTTTTTGATTAGAAAGTTTAATTAATGTACATAGAAAAAATAATACAGTTGACCCTTGAACAACACAGGGTTGGGGTGCTAACTTTCCAGGCAGTCAAAAGTTTGCTTGAAATTTAACTACTAATAGCCTACTGTTGATTGGAAGCCTTACTGATAGCATAGATGGTCAATTAACACATATTTTGGGTGATATATGTATCATATACTGTATTAAATAAGGTAAGCTAGAGAAGAGAAAATGTTTTTAAGAAAATCATAAGGAAGAGAAGATACATTACCCTTTTAATCCATCCCATTGCAAATGGCAAGATATCATTCTTTTTAGGGCCAAATAATGTGTATATGTATATATATATAATATATATGCAATATATATAATATATATAAAATTATGTATATATTCATTTGTTGATGGACACTTAGTTTATTTCCATGTTTTAGCTATTGTAAGTAATGCTGGAATGAACACAAGGGTGCAGTTCTCTTTTGAAGTTAGTCTTTTTGTCTTCTTCAGATAAATACCCAGAAGTGGAATTGCTGGGTATGGTACTTCTATTTTTAATTTTTTGAGGAATTCCATACTGTTTTCTATAGTGGCTCCACCAATTTGCATTCTCACCAACAGTGCACAGGGTCCATTTTTCTCCATATCCTCAAAAAAACTTGTTTCTTGCCTCTTTGATAATAGCCCTTCTAATAAGTGTGAGGTGCTATCTCATTGTGGTTTTGATTTGCATTTCTCTGATGATTCATGATGTTGAGCATCTTTTCAGGTACCTGTTGGCTTTCTGTATATCTTCTTTGGGAAAAAAATGTGTTCAGATCATCTGCCTATTTCTAAATTAGATGTTTTGTTTTGTTTTGCTATATATTTGCATTAGTTCTTTATATCATTTGGATATTATCCAGTTGTTGGATAGATTATTTGCAAATCGTTTCTCCCATTTGGGAAGTCGCCTTTTCATTCTGTTGATGTTTTCCTTTGCTGTGAAGATGGCTTTTAATTTTTTTTTTTTTTTTAATTAATTTTTATTAACATATAATGTATTATTTGCCCCGGGGTACATGTCTGTGAATCATCAGGCTTACACATTTCACAGCACTTAACAGCACATACCCTCCCCAATGTCCACAGCCCAGCCACCCTATCCCTACCCCCCCCCACCTCCCAGCCACCCTCAGTTCGTTTCGTGAGTCTAGCAG
>CM053609.1:19399262-19418866 GCA_028646535.1 Procyon lotor | reverse complement strand
GGTATCAAAAATAAACACTTGGGGGTGGCAGGAAGACTCCCCCCCACCCCTTCCTTCCCACCCACCCCATCTCAGATATAGGAAGAGATGCTCCCCTCTCCCCTATTGAAAAGCCCTGTTTAAAAATAGATTATACTATCAAAATGGCAGGGGGTGGAATTATATATATATATATATTATATATATATATAATTTAAAGCAACAATCATAAGGATACTCACTGGGCTTTAGGATGAATACCCAACTTTTATATCAACATGGGCAGTACTGGAAGAGATTATGTTGAGTGAAATAAGTCAAGCAGAGAGCTTCAATTATTATTTGGTTTCACTTAGGTGTGGAGCATAAGGAAAAAGATGGAGGACATTGGGAGAAGGAAAGAAAGGATGAATTGGGAGAAATTGGAGGGGGAGACAAAACATGACAGACTGTGGACTCTGATAAACCAACTGAAGGTTTTGAAGGGGAGGGTGTTGGGGGTTGGGTGAGCCTGGTGGTGGGTATTGAGGAGGGCACGTATTGCATGGAGCACTGGGTGCGGTACATGAACAATGAATCTTGGAACACTGAAAAAATGAAATAAGTTTATAGAAAAAAAAAAGAAAAGAAAAGCATGGGAAACATCAGGGAAACACTTACTATAAAGATAAAAGAGTCAAAAGAGTCAGAAATGAAAAATGCAGTAATTTAGATTTGAAACAGACTTGTAATGAACACAAGGATCGAAGAAGCAGAGTAATGAATAAGTGACATAGAAGATAAAATAATGGAAAATAAGGAAGCTGAACAAAAGAGAGAAAACAGAATTATGAATCGTAAGAGTAGACAGGGAACTCAGTGACTCCATTAAATGTAATAACGTACATATCATAGGAGTCCCAGGAGAGAGAAAAGGGGGCAGAAAATTTTTTGAGGAAATCATAGCTGCAAACTTCCCTAATTTGGGGATGAAAACACACATTTAAATCCAAGAAGCACAGAGCACTCCCATCAAAATCAATAAAAGCCAGCCAACACCAAGATATACTGTAATTAAATTTGCAAAATATAATGATAAAGGTGGGGATTGCTAGGGAATTTGCAAATTTCCCTAACAATTAGTTGACAGATTTTTAAAAATTTATTTAAATATTTATTAAAGTAACAGGAAGTATTATAAATTTATAAAACTACTTATTAAGTGAAATACGTATTTTCATTCATATGGTAAATATTTCATACCCTATTTAGTCATTTTTGTGGCATTTATATTAGGAGTTTAGAGTTGAGAGAACTCAAGAAGATGGCAGAGTAGAAGGATATGGATTCATTCTATCCCATGTTTGCAACTACATATCATCTATATCCAAGTCAATAAACCAGAGAGCAATCCAACACAGGAAGAACAAACTCCATATCTAAATGTAGAGAAGATGCATCCAAAAGATTAGGAAGGTCAGAAAGGGGAAAAAGGAGTCTGCATTGAAAGGAAAAGTGACTCGGACACAGTAGCAGGGCATAAGAAGCACACATAGGTTACTCCCCTGACATGCCAGTTACTGGGGTACAAGGGACATGGCACTGAGGGCACTCCAGGACTTCTTCATAAAGTCACTACTTTCAAGAGAAGACACACCTGACTTTCTTAACACAAAGAAGCAGATGCAGAACTTGATGGTAGTTCCCTGTGCTTCTTGGATTTAGATGTGTGTTTTCTTCCCCAAGAGAAGACAGAGAAATTTATCTCAAATAAAAGAACATGGCAAGACCATGGCTAGAGATCTAAGTGAAAGAGATATAAGCAACATGTTTGAGAATTTAAAGCAATGATCATAAGGATACTCACCAGGCTTGAGAAAAGAATGGAAGACATGAGTGAGACCCTTAACACATGGATAGGAATAACATAGCAGAGATAAAGGGACATAAAAGACTTAATAAATGAAATGAGAAACATGCTTGATGGAATGAATAGCAGAATAGAAGCAGAAGAGTTAGTGACTTAGAAGACAAAGAAATGGAAAGCCGTCTGCTGAAAAGAGAGAACAAAGAATTACACAAAAGGAGAATATACAGGGAACTCAGTGATTCCATCAAATCTAATAACATTCATGTTATGAGTCCCAGAAGAAGAAAAAGAGACAAAAAGGGACAAAAGTTAATTTGAATAAATAACAGCTGAAAATTTTCCTAATCTGGGGACGGAAACAGATATCCAGATCCAGAAGGCACAGAGAACTGCAATAAAAATCAACAAAAGTAGACACACACTAAGACATGTTGTAATTAAATTGGCAAAATATTGTGGCAAAGAAAAAACCTTATAGGCAGCAAGACAAAGAGAGTGACTTCTAAGGAAAACCCATAAGACAGATAGGAGATTTTTCAACAGAAACATGACAAGCCAAAACAGAGTGGCATAATATATTCAAAGTGCTGAATGGAAAATATCTGCAGTCAGGAATATTCTATCTGGCAAGGTTGTCATTCAGAATAGAAAGAGAGATAAACAGTTTCCCAGATAAACAAAAAGTAAAGAAGTTAATGACTACTAAATGATCTTTGTAGGAAATATTAAAAGGGAACTGTTTGAATAGAAAGGAGACCAAAAGTCATAGTATAAATTTGGGAAACACAAAAGCAGTAAAAATGAATATTTCTGTAAAAAAATCAAGGAACTCACAGAAAAAAAAAAGAATGTAAAATATGACTCCATATACCTATAATGTGGAGAAGAAAAAAAAGTAAAGAATGGGTTTAAACTTAAACTCTCAATAACAATATGCACTGCTATATGCAGAAGAGGTTATATACAAACTTAACAGTAACCATACGTATATCAAAAACCACAAATAAACATGCAAATAATAAAGAGAAAGAAATCCAGATATATCACTAAAGAAAATCAACAAACCATGAAAGGGAATGACAGGAAATGATCAGAGGTATTCTACAGAAACAACCACAAAACAAGTAATAAGACAAATAAATACATATCTATCAATAATTACTTTGAATGTAAATAGACTAAATGCTCTAATCAAAAGACAAAGGATGTAAGAATGGAGTAAAAAAACAACACCCAACTATATGTTGCCTACGGGAGATTCATTTTAGACTAACAGACACCTGCAGTTGAGAGATAGGATGGAGAAACACCTATCATGCAAATGGATGTCAAATGGAATCCAGAGGAGCAATACTTATATTGGACAAAATACATATTAAAACAAAAAATTGTAACGAGACAAAGAAAGTTACTATATAATGATAAAGGGGACAATCCAGAAAGAATATAGAACAATTGTAAACATTTATGCACCCAGCACAGGAGCACCGAAATACATAAAACAGTTAATAACAAACATAAAGGAACTCTAAAACAATAAATAATGATAAAATAATATAGTAGGGTCTTTAACACCCCACTTACATCAGTGGACAGATCATCCAAACAAAACATCAAAAAGAAACAATGGATTTACTTATTTCACTTTCCAGTCCCATCCATGTTGATACAAAAGTTGGATATTCATCCTTTCTAATGGAGGCATAATATTCCATTGTATATATGGACCATATCTTCTTTATCCATTCACCTGTTGAAGGGCATCTTGGTCCTTTCCACAGTTTGGCAATTGTGGCCATTGCTGCTATGAACATTGGGGTACATGTGGCTCTTCTTTGTAATTCATAAGTCAAGCAGAGAGAGCCAATTACCTTATGGTCTCACTTATGTGCTGAGCATAAAGAAAAACATAGGGGGCATTGTGAGAAGGAAGGGAAGGGGGAATGGGGAGAAATCAGAGGGAGAGATGAACCATGAGAGACTGTGGACTTTGAGCAACAAACTGAGGGTTTTGGAGGGGAAGGGGTGGCGGGCTGGGCGAGCCTGGTGGCAGGTATTGAGGAGGGTGTGGTGCATGAACAATAAATCTTGTAACACTGAAAAAATTAAATAAACATATTTGGGAAAAAAAAAGAAACAATGGCTTTGAATGACATTCAATCAGATGTACTTAACAGATACATTCAGAACATTCCTTCCTAACGCAGCAGAATACACATTCTTTTCAAGTGCACATGGAACATTCTCCAGAATAGATCACATATTATACCACACAACAAGCCTCAACACATACAGAAAGATCAAATTCATACCATGCATCTTTTCTGACCACAATGCTTATGAAACTGGAAGTCAACCACAAGAAAAAACCTGGAAACTGCACAATACAGAGAGATTAAATACCATGCTACTAAGCAATGAATGGTCAAACAACAAATCAAAGAAGAAACCAAAAAGTACATAGAAACAAATGAAAAAGAAAATACCATGACCTACAACCTCTAGAATGCAGCAAAAGTGGTTCTAAGGGGGAATACAGGCCTCCCTCAAGAAGTAAGAAAAATCTCAAAAAGAAATCTAACCTTACACCTAAAGGAGCTAGAAAAAGAACAACAAACAAAATCTAAAAGCAAAAGAAACAAGGGAATCATAAAGATTAGAGCAGAAATAAATAACATAGAAACTAAAAGTGAGCCCAGGAGTTGGATCTTTGGAAAAAAATCAATAATTGATCAATAATCAAATATAATTGATTTATATTATATTATAATTGATAATAATCAAATCAAAGTGATAAACCTCTAGCTAGACTTATCAAGAAAAAAAGATAAAGGACTCAAATAAATAAAATCACAAGTGAGAGAGGAGAAATAAATAAAACCACAGAACTAGAAACAATTCTAAGAGAATATTATGAAAAACTATATGCCAACAAATTGGACAATGTAGAAGAAATGGATAAATTTCTAGAAACATATAAACTATTAAAACTGAAACAGGAAGAAATAGAAAATTTGAACAGACCAATAACTAGCACTTAAATTGAATCAGAAATCAAAAAATTCCCAACAAACAAAAGTCTAGGACCAGATGGCTTCATAGATGAATTCTACCAAACATTTAAAGAAAAGTTAATATCTATTTCCAAACTACTCCTAAAAAATAGAAAAGGATGGGGAGCCTGGGTGGCTCAGTGGGTTAAAGCCTCTACCTTCGGTTCAGGTCATGATCTCAGGGTCCTGGGATCGAGCCCCACATCGAGCTCTCTGCTCATCAGGGAGCCTGCTTCCCCGTCTCTCTCTGCCCGACTCTCTGCCTACTTGTGATCTCTCTCTCTGTGTCAAATAAATAAATAAATAAAATATTTAAAAAAAATAGAAAAGGAAGGAAAATCTCCAAATTCATTCTATGAGCCAATCATTACTCTGATTCCAAAATCAGATTAAAAAAAAAAATCACACACAAAAAAAGAACTACAGGATGATATCCCTGATGAACATAGAAGCAAAATCCTTGGCAAAATACTAGGAAACTAAATCCAACAGTACAGTAAAAAAAGAAAAAAAAATCAGTCACTACCATCAAGTGAGCTTTATTCCCAGATTGGTGGTTCAATACTCCTAAATCAACTAACATGATACATCACGTCAAAAAGAGAAAAGATAAGAACCCTATGATCATTTTAATACATTCATAAAAATCATTTGACTAAGTACTACATGCATTCATGATCAAAAGCTTCAACAAAGTGGGTTTAGAGGAAAAAATACCTAAACATAATAAAAGCCATATATGGAAAACTGACAGTTAACATCATACTCAATGGTGAAAAACAGAGTTTTCCCCCTAAGGTCAGGAACAAGAAAACGGTGTCCACTCTCACTATTTTTATTCAACATAGTACTGGAAGTCCTAGCTATAGCAATCAGACAACAAAAAGAATTAAAATGCATCTAAATTGCTAAAGAAGAAGTCAAACTATCACTATTTTTCAGATGGCATGATACTATATGTAGAAATCTCAAGACTGAATCAAAAAACTTCTAGCTGAAAAAAAATCAGTAAATTCACAGGATACAAAATCAATGTAGATAAATCTGTTGCATTTCTACACACTGATAATGAAGCAGCAGAAAAAGAAATAAGGAAAACAATTCCATTACAAAGGCACCCAAAATAAAAGCATACTAAAGGATAAACCTAACTGAAGAGGTGAAAGACCAGTACTCTGAAAACTGTAAGACAATGAAAGATATTGAAGATGACACAAAGAAATGGAAAGACATTCCATTCTCATGCTTTGGAAGAACAAATATTGTTGAAATGTGTATACTGCTCAAAGCAATCTATAGAAGTAATGCAATCCTTATTAAAATACCAACAGCATTCTTCACAGCACTAGAAAAAACAGTCTTAAAATTTGTACGGAACCACAAAAGACCTCAAATAGCTGAAGCAATCTTGAAAAAGAAAAGCAAAGCTGGAGACATCACAATTCCAGACTTCAAGTTATATTAACCAAAACAGTATGGTACTGCCACAAACATAGACACATAAATCAATAGAACAGAATAGAAAACCCAGAAATTAACCCAGAACTGTATGGTCAATTAAACTTTGACAAAACAGGAAAGAATATCCAATGGGAAATAGACTGTCTCTTCAACAAAAGGTATTGGGAAAACTGGACGGCAACATGCAAAAGAATGAAACTAGAACATTTTCTTACACCATATACAAAAATTAACTCGAGAGTGCTTGGGTGGTGCAGTGGCTAAGTGTCTGACTCAGTTTTTGGCTCAGGTTGTGATCTCAGGTGGGATTAAGCCCCACGTGGAGCTCTGTGTTCAGCATGCAATCTACATGAGAGTCTCTCTCTCTCTCTCTCCCTAGCCCTCCTGCTTGTGTGTACTCTATCTCTAGAATAAATAAACCTTAAAAAATAACTCAAAATGAATTAATAACCTAAATGTGAGACCTGAAACCATGAAAATTAGAAGAGAACACAGGCAGTAACTTCCTTGACATCAGCAGTAGCAACTTCTTTCTAGATAAGTTTCGTAAGGCAAGGGAAAAAAAAGCAAAAATAAACTACATCAAACTGAAAAGCTTCTGCACAGTGAAGGAAACAATCAACAAAATAAAAGGCAACCGATGGAATGGGTGAAGATATTTGCAAATGACATATGTGACAAAAGGTTAGTATCCAAATTATATAAAGAATTTTTACATCTCAACATTCAAAAAACAAATAATCCAATTAAAAAATGGGTACAAGATATGCATAGACATACAGATGACCAACAGATACATGAAAAGGTGCTCAGGGCGCCTGGGTGGCTCAGTGGATTAAAGCCTCTGCCTTAGCTCAGGACATGATCTCAGGGTCCTGGGATCAAGCCCCACATCGCATCATGCTCTCTGCTCAGCAGGGAGCCTGCTTCCCCCTCTCTCTCTGCCTGCCTCTCTGCCTGCTTGTGATCTCTCTCTCTCCATCAAATAAATAAAAAAAAAGGAAAAGTGCTCAATATCACTCGTTATCAGGGAAATACAAATCAAAACTACAATGAGATATCACCTTACACCTGTCTGAGTGGCTAAAATCAACATCATAAAAAATGACAGGTGTTGGCAAGGATGTGACTAAAAAGGAACACTTGTGCACTGGTGGTGGGAATGCAAACAGGTGCAGCCAGTGTGGAAAATGATATGGAAGTTCCTCAAAAATTTAAAAACATAACTATCTTATGATTTAGCAATTGCACTATTTCCTGGGGTATTTACTGGAAAAATACAAAAATACAAATTCAAAGAAATATATAGACCCCTATGTTTGCAGCAGCATTATTTACAATAGCCAAGATGTAGAAGTGTCCCAGGTATCCATTGATAGATCAATGGATAAAGAAGATATTTTATATATACAGTGGAATATTATTCAGTCATAAGAAAGAATGAAATCTTGTCATTTGCAACACGGTTGGAGCTAGAGGGTATATGCTAAAAGAAATAAGTCACTTAGAGAAAGATAAATATACCATATGATTTCACCCATATGTGGAATTTAAGAAACAAAATAAACAAGCAAAGGGAAAAAAATATAGGAGAGAGAGAGAGAGAGAGAGAGAGACCAAGAAACAAACTTTGATCATAGAGAACAAACTGATGGTTACCAAAGGGGAGGTAGCTGGGGGGATGGCTTAAATAGGTGATGGGAATTAAGGAGTGTACTTGTTGTTAGGAGCACAGGGTGAAGTACATGAGTGTTGAATCACTAAAATCTATACTTGAAAGTCATATAACACTGTATGTTAACTAACTGGGATTAAAATTAAAATTTTAAATCATAAAAAAATACAAGGATTTATAATTGTAGTTACTCTATATACAATTGAAGAGTGACCTCCAGTTAGATTGGAAGTATTACTACTAACTCCTGTGTAACTCGTTAGATAGAATTTTCATTCTACAGATGAGGATAACAGTTATTAAAATGTTTGTTTGTGTGCAAAATACAAATGTAGTTGTTGAGGTTTATGTCTTGCTTTTTTTCTGTTTTAAATTAGCATTGTGGGCTAATTAAGAAGCAAACTTACTCTGTGTGCTACCTCTAACTGTCAGACCATGAACAGTGACAAAACTGTCACATGTTTGGGCACAGGATGCATTGGACACATGAAAGCAATTTTATGATGTTATAGCTTAAGAATCCGAATGATCAGTGCTCCTCATGGAGAGCTCATGTTGGGTCTGCTCTTTGCTTGTGAAGTGATTGTGATTAGACAACACTCTGAGAACAAAAAGATAACAAATGAACATAGTACACTATTGATGACCAGTGGTCTAAATTCACAAATATATTTCATCATTTTGAATACTATAACAAGTTATTCATTATGAAAACTCCTAAATAATCCAAGATAAAATGGATTGGGTGCCCTGAGTTTGACAGCAATGTCTTTACATTTATGTTTTGCCTTCTATCTGGGAAAGGACTTTCATTTACAACATTGCATTTGATCTTCTAGGTACATGTATCAGCAGGTGTGCCTTTCACTGTTACAGAAGAAGTGGTGGAGAAATAGAGAAATTAAGTAATATGTTTAAGTTTTTGAGGTTAATTATTGGGGAAAAGCCTGCACTAAAACCCAGGTTTTTCTTTGAAAATCAAGCGATCTCTCTAGTGCCTCATTTTAAATGACTTCTTCAGACTAGGTATAATAGAGATGTTATCTTAATTAATTTAGTATCCAATATTCTGAATTCACGAAATATGTTTTGTTTCCGGGCCCCTACAAATAAACCAAGAAAAATAAATCTTGAACATTTTATATAATTAAATGAGGATCATCAAAAGTTCTACATTTCCCCCTGCATATCTGGGTGACATCAGAGATGACTCCAATACACAGAAAGCATATTATTTATAAGTTTTTATCTATCAGATCAATTCAAACTCAAGCTCACCCTCAACCCGTAAGCATGTATGTGCCACTTTGTTTTAATTTTATAGTTTATTCTGCTCATGAGCCAGTGCGACTTGAGGATAAAACATAAACTTAGATGTCACTAAGTGACATCTTAGTGAACAGATGTATTCACTAAATAATAGAGAAGAAAGTTTCCCTTTGGGGGCTCCTGGGTGGCTCAGTGGGTTAGGCCTTTGCCTTCGGCTCAGGTCATGATCTCAGGATCCTGGGATTGACCCTACAATAGGGCTCTCAGCTCGGCCAGAAGCCTGCTTCCCCCCGACCCCTGCCTGCCTCTCTGCCTACTTATGATCTCTCTCTCTCTCTGTCAAATAAATAAATAAAATCTTTTAAAAAATAAAAATAAATTAAAGAAATAAAGTTTCCCTTTTTATTTTTTTATACCATTGAATCATAAATGTAGTTCCTGCACTTGAAATTGCATTCCAAGAGTTTCAAGATCCAGACTTCCCTGGTCTTTTCAACATAATTCTAATAATGGGTTATTTTAGTTTCCAACACATAACACATTTATGTGTGAAATTGTCAAATTTGCATTCCACCAAAAATATTCTTTTACAGTCAAAATTTAAAAATTTCAAATATTAAAAGAAAAAGTTAGAATTTATCTAATGTTTATACCAGACATGAATGCATTTAATCCTTCCAATCACCTTAGGATAAAAAATTAATCCAATTTAACAAAGTGAGTACAAGAATCTGAAGGGGCTAAGACCACTTATCCCACAGCCCATACTTGTCACTGGCTTTGGAGTCCTTTCCTCCTGTGCTACATCTAGTCCATGCTCCTGTGGGAACAGACTCACAGTCCCTATGGCAGATCCAGGCACTGAAACTTAAGTGTAATGGGTTTGGATTGCAAACTGGAGACCCTGAGGAAGTGATGGAGTCTGAGAAGGAAACAGCAACCTAGCAGGTCAAGGTAGATGCTGACTGAGAATCACACTAGTGCATATATCCAAGAGCAATCACTGCCTGGCTGGATGCTGATTATCCCAAACAGACTTTCTGAGCCAAAATTTTAACAAATGTATTCTTCCCTTCATATTCTTCTGAATTTTAAAATGTAATTGCAAAATCCACTAGGGAATTCAGCAGCAAAGCTAACTTCCAATAACAACCTCCACAATGTCATGGGCATGTACTGAAGAGAATTCCACTAGAGTAGGCCTTTCTAAATGTGCAAAAATATCTTTTTGAAGCTCAAATGTGGCAGTCTAATATTTTTAAACATTCATACAGATGTATAACTATAAGAAAGAAAAGTGCACAAATCATAAGCATATAGGATGATCACATCACAAAATGAAAAAATACAATTTAACCGCCAGATGGATTAATAAAATGTTAACAGCCCACAAAAGTCCTCACATGCCTCTCCCAATCACTAATCCTTCTTGCTCCCCAAAAGAAACCACTATGAAGACTTCTAAAATTGTGTATTACATTTGTCTGTTTTTGAACTTCATATAAATGGCATCACACAATAAATATTTTTGTATGCTTGGTGATTTTTTAGAAGATTTCTGCATGCTGTTACATGGGGCAGTTATTCAGTGCTGCGTGGAATTTGATTGCATGAATATACCATAATTTATTTATTCAACCTATTCTAGATGGACATTTGTTTCCAGATTTGTCTACTATAAATAATGCTGTTAGGAATATTTTTGTATCTGCCCTTTGGGACACAGATGCACCCATTTATATTGAGTATTGAAAGTATTGGGTAGAGAGTGTATGGATGTCCAATTTCAGTCAATTTTAGTAAATAATGTCAAGCAGTCTCCCAAAATAATTATATGAATATATATTTCAATTAGTATATAAGAGTTTTGAATGTAACACATCCTTGTTGATGCTTAAGATCGCCAGTGTTTCTAAATCAAGTGATTCTCAGGCTAGAAAGCAGTCTCTCACTGTCATTTCATGTGTTTTCTCCTGGTGACTACTAACACAGAGCATCTCATCAGATCTTTATTGATCATTCAGAGTCCATCTATAGTAAACAAACAACCCCCCCAAAAAAAACCTGTTAAAACTATTAAAACCTTTTAAATCTATTAATTTTAGGAATCTTTAATATATTTTCTACATAAGGCTTTTGACAGCTGAAATTATTGCAAATATTTTCCCACTCTTTGACTTTTCATAAACAAAAGTTTACATTTTAATATAGTTCAATTTATTGGTCTTTTGTGCCTTTGATATACAACTTACCTGGCATTGATTTCTGTGAGTGGTATGAAGTTGGGAACAAACTTTTTTCAATATGAATGTCAAATTGAATCAACAACACTTATTAAGTGTTGTGAAGTGAAATGAATGCTTATTGAACACTTTTCTCCACTGCACTAGAGTGCCCCTTTGTTATATATGAGGTAATTGTGTGTCTCTGTTCCCATTTGTCTGTTTCTCTGTCCTTGTGTCAATACCCTATTAAATAAGTTACTACACCATAAGGGGTTCTGGTTCGCACTGTACCAGGAGGTAGGAAGATCCTGAATTTACCTCCTTCTGTGAACTCTCCAAATTTACAGCTATATAAAGAACAAGTTCCTTTAGGGGAAACAAAACAAAACAAAACACAAGTAAAAACTGGCAGAACAACCTCTTCACATCAGGAGGAAACCACCCTGAAGTGGGTAGGAAAGGCTGAGACAATACCTTGCTAACCTTCCCCCTTCACACACACACGGTGACCCACAATCTGAAGGAAACACACAAGATGAGAGCTTCACTTTGAGGAATGAAAGGTTTCTACACCAAATCAGACACCCCAACTTTTAAGACCAGTACCTGAAATATGAACCCCTGAAACATCTGTCTTTGAAGACCACAGGGTTGTGCTGAACTGAGCAAAAGCTCTCAAAGGGCCCATGGGGTAGACTAACCTGTCTCAGGGCACAGGGCAGAAGCAGCCTTTTGAAAAGCACCCAGGCTCCTTGTCAAAGAAACTCATTTGCTAAAGCTTTGGTCTGAGGGGCTGAGGCCTGCTGGGATACTCTCTGGGAGCTGGGGCCAATGTACATCTTCTTGATCTCCCTCTGACTTGCTAAAACTGGTGGGCACCATTTTTTTTTCTTCCTGCTTTTTTCTTTTTAATTTCCCTTTTCCCCTTTCTTTTTCTTTCTTTGTCAGTTGCCATCTTTGTACTCTTCCTCTGCCTCACTTGAGACACTAAGTGCCACCTTTGCACTTTCCCTCTGTTGCACTCCAGAGCTGAAGTATCTCCCAGAGGGGAGTCTCTACACATGTCTGGAACCCTGTTTTTTTATGTCTGGTGACCCAGTTTTTATGGCTGCTACTCAGAGGACACCTCTTAATTGTCTGACGCTGGAGGCCAGGGGGCCTTGCATTCCTGGTCCCAGGACTGTAACAATCAGAAAGACAGTTCTTGGCAGACTCCCACTACCAGGGCACCACACAGACAACAGACTGAAAGACACATACCAGTCTTTCTAAGAAAGAGGCCTATTTATCTGTATAGGAACTTTGACCTCAGGGGAAGGCTTCCAGTCTGGCAAACTTCTAGGCGCCTCTGGAGGGGCTTTAATAGAACAGAGACCAGTGGACAGGATCTTTGCACTGTTCTTCTCCCTCATTTTAGCTCATAGGCATCTTCCAGAAAGGAGCTTATTCCTTTGACTGGTGCCATGATTTTTGTAGTTATTGCCAAGGTAAACCTCCACATTGTCTGGCTCTGGTGGTCAATGGGATTTATGTTTGTGGTCTATAAATCTGTAACCTACAGAAAAAAAAGTTCTATAAATGGTTACCAACCCAGGGAATAGCAAGCAGCAACAGACCCAAAAGCTCAGTCTTTCTGTGAAAAAGACCTATTCACTTATTATTGTAGCTGCAGCCTAAGAAGCAGACTTCTCGTTAAACACACATCTCAGGGTTGTCTATGAATCTTGCCTGAGAACGTGGAGAGTGGGCACTAGCTTCACTATCTCCTGCCATGCTCCAGAGAGCCCCTGTCTCCCAAAGGGGGGCTATTATATGTGCCTGGTACTCAAGTGTTTATATTTGGTGCCCTGGTTTTTATGGCTGCTGCCCAAGCAATATCCCTTGGTCATGTGGCTCTGATGGCCAAGGGGCTTGCAGTCTTGACTCCTACAAGACTGTAACAATTGGAGAGACAGTTCTCAGCAGGCTACTACCCCCAGGGCATTGTACAGATAGCAGACTAAAATACACTTCCAGCATTTCTGTGAATAAGGTCCACTTGGTGGTCCTGGAGTTTTGGCCTTAGGGGCAGGCTTCAGGTTTGGCACACCTCTAGGGGTAACACAGGCACTCTCAGGAAATGTAGGCTGAAGATGCCATCTTTGCATTCTCTCTTTGCCTCACTACAGCTCACTGGTATCCCCAAAAAGGAGCTGGCATATCTGGAGGCCCATTTTTTGTGGCTGCCACTCAGAGGACACATCCAGATTGCCTGGCTCTGGGGTTTAATGGGACTTATGCTTGTGGCCCCCCAGAACTGCATATATTTGCATTATCTTTTATTTACATATAATGTATTATTTTTTTTCAGGGATACAGGTCTGTGAATCATCAGTCTTAAACAATTCCCAGCACTCACCATAGCACATACCCTCACCAATGTCCATCACCTAGCCACCATATCCCTCCCCCTCCCCCTCCAGCAACCCTCAGTTTGTTTCCTGAGATTAAGAATCTCTTATGGTTTGTCTCTTTCTTTCAATTCCATCTTGTTGCATTTTTTCCCTCCCTACCCCCCACAAACCCCTGCCCTGCCTCTCGAATTCCTCATATCAGAGAGATCATATGATAATTGTCTTCCTCTGACTGACTTATTTCACTTATCATAATACCTTCTAGTTCCATCCACATCATTGCAAATGGCAAGATTTCTTTTTGATGGCTGCATAGTATTCATATATCCCACATCTTCTTTATCCATTCATCTGTTGATGGACATCTAAGTTCTTTCCATAGTTTGGCTATTGTGGACATTGCTGCTATAAACATTCAGGTGCGTATGTTCCTTTGGATCATACATTTGTATCTTTAGGGTAAATACTCAGTAGTGCAATTGCCGGGTCATAGGGTAGCTCTATTTTCAAATTTTTGAGGAACCTCCATACTGGTTTTATTGCATTCTTTAAAAGCTGCTGCCTGCGGGTTTTTCTGACATTCCTGTCAGCCTGAATCTAGGTGCTGACTGAGATCTTCCCTTTTCAGATACCAACTAGTCTTGGTACATCTGAACTACTCAGAAATATTAAAAATGAAGTAGGTGGCTTGGACAAAAAGAGGATTTTAAAGACAAACAACAGCAGGGTTGAATGAGAAATTTCACCTCCTATACAAAGCTAACACTTCAAGACTGGGAGGCATGGTTGTTTCTTCTAATGCATAAAACCAACACAGGGAGCCATGCAAAATGAAGAAATAAAGGAATATGTTACAAATGAAAGAACAAGATAAAAACCTTAGGAAAAACTAGAATGGAAATAAAGAGTTCAGTGTAATGGTCAGAAAGATGCTTGCTGAACTCAGGAGAGAAATAAATGAACACAGTAAGACTTTCAACAAAGTGAAAAAATAAAAAGGTTCCAAATGGAAGTCACATTACTGAGGAGTACAGCAATTGAAATTAAAAAGAAAACGCACTAGGGGAATTCAACAGCAGACTAAATAAAGCAGAGAAAAGAATCAGTGAACCAAAGACAGGGTCTTTCACCCAATCAGAGTAGCAACAAAAAGGAAATGGAAAAAAAAGGAAAGACAGCTTAAGAGGCTTATGGGACATTAAGTGTACTAACAGTCATATTAGAGGGATCTGAGAAGAAGAGAGAGAAAGGGGCAAAAACATATTTAAAGACATAATGCCAGAAAATTTGCCTAATATAGGGAAAGAAACAGACATCCTGATCTAGAAACCCCAAAAAGTTCCAAATATGACAACTCCAGGGAGACCCACACAAAGACATATGAAATTTATTTTTGTCAAAAGTTAAAGACAAGAAGAGAATCTTAAAAGAAGCAAGAGAAAAAAAAAGAACTTTTTATCTACAAGGGAACCTAAATCAGACGATCAGCAAATTTCTAAGCAGAAACTTTACAAGCCAGAAGGGAATGGCATGATTATGTTCAAAGGGCTGAAGAAGAAAAAAAAAATCCAACTAAGAAAACTCTGCCCAGAAGCATTACCACTCAGAATTGAAGAAGAAATAATTTTCCAGATTAACCAAAAGCTAAAGAAGTTTATCACCACTACACCAGCTTTATAAGAAAAGTTAAAGGACCATTTTTAAGCTGAAAAGAAAAGGCACTGATTATCAACAAGAAAACATATGAACGTATAAACTGACTTGTAAAGGTAAAATATCATAAAAGTAGTGGATTGACCACTTATAAAGCGAGTATGAAGATTGAAAGACCAAAGTAGTAAAAATAACTGTAACTATAATAATTAGTTAAGGGATACTCACAAATAATTAGTTAAGGGATACTCACAAGATATAAATAACATGTGACATTGAAAATGTAAAACATGAAGCCTGTAGGGCTCCTACATTAGAATGCATTCACATTTAAGTTGTTATCAATTTAAAACAGACTGTTATAAATATGAGTTATTATATATAAGCTTCATGGTAACCATCAAGCAAAAACTTAGAGTAGATACACAAAAAATAATGAAGAAGGAATCTGAATGTACCACTAAAGAAAGTCATTTAACCACAAAGAAAGAGCTCAAGAGAAGAAAAGATCAGAGGAATTGTAAAACAGCCTAAAAACAACTAAAAAAGTGGCAATAAATATATACCTATGATAATTATCTTAAATATAAATGGAATAAATTCTCCTGTCAAAAGACACAGGGTGGCCAAATAGATAAAGCACAAACACACAAAAAACCCAAGATCCATCTTTATGTTGCCTACAAGAGACATATTTGAGATGTTGAGATGTAAAGACATACACAGACTAAAATGGAAGGTATAGAAAAAGATGTTACATGTAAAAGGAAACAAAGAGAAAGCCAGGATAACTATACCTGTATCAGACAAAATCAACCTTAAACCATTCTGTAATAGACAAAGAAAGGCATTACTTAATGATAAAGGGTTCAGTCCATAGAGGATATAACATTTGTAAATATTTACACACCCAACAAGGGAACATCTAAACATATAAAATAAATACAAACAAACCTAAAGAAAGGAAATGACAGTAATCCAATAATAGCTGGGGACTTTAACATTTCACTTACATCAATGGATAGATCAAGCAGACAGAAAGTCAATAAGGAAACATTGGCTTTAAACAACAGGTTAGACCATATGGACTTAACGGGTATCTACAGAACATTCCATCCAAAAGCAATAGAATACACATTCCTCTCAAGTGCATATAGGGCATTCTTCTGGACAGATTATGTGTTAAGCAAAAAAACAAGTATTAACAAATTTAAGACTGAAATTACATCAAGCATCTTTTCCAACCATGATGGTATGAAACTAGGAACCAATGACAAGAAGAAAACTGGAAAATTCACACATACGAGGAGACTAAACAATATGCTACTGAACAATTAATGGGTCATAGAAATAAAACATTACCTTGAGATAAATGAAAATGGAAATACAGCATATCAAAATTTATCAGATACAGCAAAAGCAATGTTAAAAGAGACATTCAGAGCCATAGATAACTACGTTAAACAAGAAAAATAAATAAACAATTCAATTACACCTAAAGGAAGACCAACAACAGCAACAACAACAACAAACAATACATTCCAAAGTTAGTAGAAGAAAGGGAATAGCAAAAATCAAAACAGAAATTAAAGAAATAGAGACTAAAAAGACAATAGAAAATATCAATAAAACCAGAGTTGGTTCTTTAAGAAGATAAGCCAAATTGACAAAACTTTAGCTACAGTCACCAAGGAGGAGGGGTGGGAAGAGGCAGCTCAAATAAATGAAATCAGAAATGAAAGCAGAGAATTTACAAATCATACCACAAAAATGCAAAGGATCATAAGAGACTACTATGAACAATTATACATCAAATTGAAAAACCTAGAAGAAATTGATAAATGTTAGAAAAACATACAATCTTTCAAGACTGAATCATGAAGAAATAAAATCCTCAAATAGACCCATTACTAGTAAGGATATTGGATCATCATAGTAATAATCTAGGACCAAATAGCTTCACTTGATTTCTACCAAAAATTCAAGCAAGAGTTAGTACTAATCTTTCTTAAGCTATTCCAAAAAATAAAAGAGGAAGGAACACATCCGAACTCATTTTTGAGGCCAGCATTACCCTGATACCAAAACCAGAAAGACACAAAAAAGGAAAACTATAGGTGAATATCCCTGATGAATATAGGTGAAAAAATCCTTAGCAAAATATTAACAAATCAAATTTAACAACATATTAGAAGAATCATACACCATGATTAAGTGAGATTTATTCCAGATTTGCAAGGATAGATCAAAATCTACAAACCAATCAATGTGATTTACCACATTAACAAAATGAGGAAGAAAATACTTATGGCATCCAAAGATGCAGAAATAGCATTTGACAAAATTCAACATTCGCTTATGATAAAAACTCTCAGAGTGAATGTAAAGAGAACATTCATCAACATAATAAAGGTCATATATATCAGGTCCTCAACTAACAAAATACTCAACAATAAAAAGCTGAAACCTTTTCCTCTGTGATCAGGAACAAGACAAGTAAGCCTACTCTCATCAATTTTATTCAACATAGTGTTAGAAGCCCTACACATAGAAAATAGGGCAGAAAAATAAATAAAAGTCATCCAAATAAGGAAAGAAGAAGTAAAACTCACTATTTGAAGATAACATAATACTATATACAGAAAACCCTAAAAAGGGATGCATGGGTGGCTCAGTAGGTTAAAGCCTCTGCCTTTGGCTAGGATCACGATCTCAGGGTCCTGGGATGGAGCCCTGCATCGGGCTTTCTGCTCAGCTGGGAGCCTGCTTCCTCCTCTCTCTTCCTGCCTCCCTGTCTACTTGTGATCTCTCTTTGTTAAATAAATGAATAAAATCTTTAAAAAGAAAAGAAAAGAAAACCCTAAAAACTTTACAAAAAAAAAGCACCAGAATTAATGAATAAATTCAGCAAAGTTACAGGACAAAAAACAATATACAGAAATCAGTTGCATTTCTATACACTAATAAGGAGCTATCAGAAAGAGGTTTGTTTTTATTTTTTTTAATGCCATCTACAATCACATCAAAAAGAATAAAATACCCAGGAATAAATTTAAACAAGGAGATTAAAAACCTACACACTGAAAACTATGACACTGATGAAAGTAATTGAAGACACAAATAAATGGAAAGATTTTCTATGTTTATGGATTGGAAAAATTAATATTGTTACAATGTCCAAACTATCTAAAGTAATCTTGAGTGTAGATTCAATGCAATTCTAATCAAAATTCCAATGGCATTTTTTATAGAACTAAAGGAAACAATACTAAAATTCATAAGGAACCACAAAAGACTCTAAGTACCTTAAGCAATCTTGAAAAAGAAGAACAAAGCTGGAGGTATCACACACTCTGATTTCAAACTACATTACAGAGTTAGGTATTCAATACAGTATGGTATTGGCACAAAAACAGACACATATTGGTGGAACAGAATAGACAATCCACAAATAAACCCATGCATCTGTGGTCAACTAATCTATGATAAAGTATCAAAGAATAAACAATGGAGAAAGCAGAGTTTCTTCAATAAATGGTCTTGGGGAAACTGGACAGCAAATATGCAGAAGAATGAAACTGGAAAACCATATTCATATACAAAAATTAACTTAAAATGAATTAACTAAATGTAAGACTTGAAACCATAAAATTTGTAAAAGAAACATAGTAAATTTGTTGACATTAGTATTGGTTATGAGTTTTGGGATTTACACAAAAACAAAGTCAATAAAAGTGAAAATAAACAAATGGATCCATATGAAGAATTTGAGAGGCAAGGAGGGAGTTTGGGGGGGTGGGGGAGAGAAATGAAACAGGAAGGGATGGGGAGGGAGACAAACCATAAGAGACTGCTAGACTCACGAAACGAACTGAGGGTGGCTGGGAGGTGGGGGGGGGTAGGGATAGGGTGGCTGGGCTGTGGACATTGGGGAGGGTATGTGCTGTTAAGTGCTGTGAAATGTGTAAGCCTGATGATTCACAGACATGTACCCCGGGGCAAATAATACATTATATGTTAATAAAAATTAATTAAAAAAAAAAAAAA
>CM053609.1:19368119-19398762 GCA_028646535.1 Procyon lotor | reverse complement strand
TAAATAAATAAATAAATAAATAAATAAATAAATAAATAAATAAAATAATTTTTTTAAAAAAGATTTTATTATTTATTTGACAGAGAGAAACACAGTGAAAGAGGGAACACAAGCAGAGGGAATAGTAGTGGGAGAAGCAGACCTCCTGCTGAGCAGGGAGCCCGATGTGGGGCTCGATCCCAGGACTGTGGGATCATGACCTGAGCCGAAGGCAGACGCTTAACGACTGAGCCACCCAGGCGCCCCAATTTTTAAAAGTTTTTTTTGAAAAAAAAAAATGAACCTTCTTGCACTGTTGGTGGGGATACAAACTGGCACAGCCACTGTGCAAAACAGTATGGAGATTCCTCAAAAACTTAAAAATAGAACTACCTTATGATTCAGCAATTACACTGCTAGGTATTTACACAAAGAACACAAAAATACTAATTCAAAGGGACACATGCACCCCAATGTTTATAGCAGCATTATCTACTCAATAACCAAATTATGGTAACAGCCCAAGTGTTTGTTGATTGATTAATGGATAAAGAAGATACAACTACTGGATTAAGAAGATGGCATATTATTCAGTCATAAAAAATAGTCTTGCCATTGAAATGACATCAATGGAGCTAGAGCATATTAAGCTAAGCAAAATAAATCAGTCAGAGAAAAACAAATATCATATGATTTCATGCATATGTGGAATTTAAGGGACAAAACAAACAGACAAAGTTGAAAAAAGAGAGAGAGAATGGCAAACCAAGGAACAGACTCTGAACTATAGTGAACAGACTGATGGCTACCAGAAAAGAGATGGTGGGGGAATAGGCTAAATAAGTGTTGGGGACTGAGGATTGCATTTGTGATGAGCACCAGGTGTTATAAGGAAGTGTTGACTCACTATATTGTACATCTGAAACTAATATTACCTTGTATATTAACTAACTGAAATTTAAATAAAATTTTAAAAGAGGATTAAATTGAATCCCCAAAAAAAGAGTAAATGGTGACAGATGGCAAGATGACTCTGATTTTGAAATCAGCAAAGAAAGATCTTAAAGCACCTATAATAACTAATTTCAAGGCCATGAAGTATTATATATATATTCACCATGTGTGAAAGTTAGGAAAATATCATCAAAGATATAGAAATTCTGGAAGAAAATTAAAGGGAAATTATTTAACTAGAAATTAATATCAACAATTTAAAAATTAAATTCACTGAACTGGAGAATATAGATGAAAGATAAAGAAGGAAGATTAAGTCCACTTGAAGGCATAGCAGTAGAAAGTATCAAGTCTACAGAACGGAGAGGAAAATATTAAAAAGAAATAAACAAACCCTCAGGACCTGAAGACTCTATCAAAACATTTAACATATGTGTAATTTAAGTATCACAGTAGAGAGGAGAATGAGTTTGAAAAAAAATTGCAGATGTAGTGGCCAATTCTCCCAATTTAGTAGAAAATGGAATTTTATATATTTAAGAATCTCAGAAGTTCCCAAATATTAAAATTATAATAAATATTAAACCTAGGTGCAATGATTCAAATCACCATGACCCCTAAATAGGAATAATTGAAGCCAGAAGATAGTGGGACTTTAAAGAGTTGAAAGGAAAAAAAGCAAAAACAACAACAACAAAAAAAGCAAAAACAAAAACAACAACAAGATGAGCTTAGAGGGGCAAGATGGCGGAGAAGTAGGAGAAGTAGGAGACCCTGTTTCAACCGGTCCCCCAAAGTGAGGTAAATATAAACCAGAAAACTCTGAACACCCATGAAATCAGCCAGAGATGTAAGACTATTCACTTCTGGATCTCTATGGGAGCAGAAGGCAGCAGTGGAGAGGGTGCACCTTGCCTGGATTGTGGGTGATATATTCTGGGAAAAGGAACCGGCAGGTTGTTTTCCTCCCACACCTTTCAGCATAAGAACAGGGTCACCTGTGAGAACCAGTGCAACATAGACATTCATTACCTCACTTGCTTACACCAAGCCACTGCCCCTTCCCCGCCATGCTTCAGTGGAACTGCCACAGTCCCAGGATGATGGGTCCCCCCCCCCCAGAATACCAGTCAAAACCCCTCCCACCATCATGTTTTTCTTTTTCAACATTTCCTTAGCAATTCAGGGTTTTTTCTGGTTCCATACAAATTTTAGGATTGTTCCAGCCCTTTGAAAAATGCCAGTGGAATTTTGATTAGGATGGCATTGAAGGTGTAGATTGCTCTGGGCATTATAAACATTTTAACAATGTTTATTCTTCCAACCCATAAGCATGGAATGTTTTTCCACCTTTTTGTGTTTTCTTCAATTTCTTTAATAAGTATTCTGTATTTCCTTGTGTATAGATCCTTTACCTCTTTGGTTAGGTTTAGTGTACTTAAGTTCTATCCATGTTGCAAATTGCAGGATATCCTCTTTGTGAATTCTTTTGATTGAATAATATTCTATTGCATAAATACATATATATGGTGCTTTCTTTAACCATTCATCCATTGATAGTTCAGCTGTTTCCATATCTTGGCTATTGTGAATAAAGCTGCAATAAACATGGTGGTACACATATTTCTTCAAAATCCTGTTTTCACTTCCTTTGGGTATATTCCCAGAAGTGGAATTGCTGGATCATATGGTGGTTCTATTTTTAATTTTTTGAGGAACTTCCAAACTGTTTTCCATGGTGGTTGCATCAATTTACATTCCCATTCCCATCCAAATTTACATTTCCATCAAGAGTTAAGATTTTCTTTTCACCACATCCTTTCCAACATGTTATCTCTTGTCATTTTGGTGATAGTCATTCTAATTGTACATCTAAGTTCATTAGGAATATTGGCCTGTAAATTTTTTTCTGATACATATTCTTAAAGAACCTACAGTATTATATATAAAGAAGGTAAAAAAAAAAGTCTAAGAATCAGAACTTGGCAAGGATAGGAAGATGGCAGCAGAGTAGGAGGACCCTAAGCTTCTCATTCCATGAGTACAACTAGATGACTGCCACCATCATGTCTCCGAATGCAGGAGTTTTATGAAACCCCAGTTAAACTGAGGCAGTGACAACAGGTCTAATTTCACAAACAAACAAAGTTGCACCTAGTTAAAACACTATGAAATCACCCTAAATACCTGAGAAATTGTCCTGCAGACTGGCAGAACAAACTCCACAACTAAAGGTGGAGAGGAGGCCACATGAAAGAAGATAGGAAATCCAGAGAAATGGTTTGGGAGAGAAATGGATTGTGACTGCTACAGTGGGTGGGGGAGTCACTGTTATGAAGAAAGGCAAAAGATAGATCAGCACTCAGGAGAGTGCACATAGAAAAATGAATCCCCATAGAAATTGGCTTGGAAAGTAAGAAGAGCTGAATTTTATGGCTTCTGGCAAAAGAAAGTGTGGAATTTTAAAGGTTAGTGGGCTCAGCTGGAATAGAGCCCAGAGGCATTGTGCTGCTCTTGGAAACAAGACAAGCAACCAATCCTCAGACACACAGCATGGAGACAGTAATCTGAAGAACACATGAGGCATATAGTGGGGAGGTTATTCACTGTACCAGAGCACATCCCAGAGAGATAACATTCAAAAGAGACACCTCTAGGAAAAGGAACTGGCAGGTTGTTTTCCTCCCACACCTTTCAGCATAAGAACAGGGTCACCTGTGAGAACCAGTGCAACATAGACATTCATTACCTCACTTGCTTACACCAAGCCACTGCCCCTTCCCCGCCATGCTTCAGTGGAACTGCCACAGTCCAAGGATGATGGGTTCCCCCCCCGCCGGAATACCAGTCAAAACCCCTGCCACCATCATGTCTCCCAATGCCAGAGTTTTATGAAACTTCAGTTCAACTGAGGCAGTGACAACAGGTCTAATTTCACAAACAGATAAAGTTGCACCTAGTGTAAAACACACCACATTCAGACTAGGGACAAAACATTGCCCACAACAGGCAAAGAGAGCCTCTGCAGACAAATAGCCTGAAGGATAAAGCAGCCAGTACAAAACAGCAGAGTACATGCAGCAACACATCAGAGACACTCCTGGAAGTGGTAGGCCCTAGAAAGCAGGGAACTCACTGCATGGCACTCCAGGACCTCACATTCGTAAAGCCATTACCCTTAAGAACAAGAGATATAGCTAAATTTCCTAACACAGAGAAACAAGCATGGAAACAAACAAAATGAGGAGACAGAGAAATTTATCTCAAATGAAAGAATAGGACAAGGCCATGACCAGAGATCTAAGCAAAACTGACATAAGTCACATGCCTGATAGAGAATTTAAAGTAATGAACATAAGGATACTCACTAGACTTAAGAAAAAATGTGGAAGGCATGAATGAGCCCCATAACACAGGGATAAGGAATAACATAGTAGAAATAAAGGGTACAATAAATGAAATGAGAAGTACATTTGATGGAATAAACAGCAGGATGAAAAATGCAGAGGAAATAATCAGTGACCTAGAAGACAGAAAAATGGAAAACAATTCGTTGAATGAGAGAAAAAAAAAAGTTATGAAAATGAGAATAGATTTAGAGGATGCAGTATCTCCATCAAGGGTAATAATGTTCATATTATAGGAGTCTCTGAAGAAAAAGAGAGTAAAAGGGGCAAAAAATTTATTTGAAGAAATAATAGTTTAAAACATTCTTAATCTGGAGAAGGAAACAGATACCCAGATCTAGGGAGCACAGAAAACTCCCACTAAAATCAACAAAAGCAGACACACACTAAGACACATTGTAATTAAATTGACAAAATATTGTGGTAAAGAAAAAAATCTAAAAAGCAGCAAGACAAAAGAAGATAGAAACTTATAAGGGAAAACCCATAAGGCTAGGTTCAGATCTGTCAACAGAAACATAGCAAGCCAGAATGTTATATTCAATATGCTTAATGCGAAAATTCTGCAGTTAGGAAAATTCTATCCAGCAAGACTGTCATTCAGAATACACAGATTTATTTGTTTTCCACACAAGTAAAAACTAAAGGAGTTCATGACCACTAAACCAGCCCTGACAAAAATATTAAAGATGAATCTTTGAATGGAAAGGATAGACCAAAAATGATAGTATAAATCTGGGAAACACAAAAGCAGTAAAAATGAATATTTCTATAAAAAACGAGTCGAGGAGCTAAAAAAAAGAAAAAAATATGTACTCCTTAAACATCCATCAATTTAACATAGATTGCTACATGCAGAAGCTGTTATATGCAAACATAATAATAACCATATGTCAATACCTACTAATAAATATGCAAAAAATGAAAAGAAAGAAATCTGAATATATCACTGAAGAAAATCAACAAATCTTGAAAGAGAGAAAAGCAAGAAAGGATCAAAGAAAATCTTCGGAAACAACCACAAAACGAATTTTAAAATGACAATAAATATATATGTATCAATAATTACATTGAATTTAAATGGACTAAATGCTCCAATCAAAAGACATGCGGTGACAGAATGGATTAAAAAAACCAAAAACCCACAAGATCCATCTAAATACTGCCTTTAGACTAGGCACCTGCAGTGAAAGAGACAGGATGGAGAAACACCTATCATGCAAATGGATGTCAAATGAGACCCAGAGGAGCAATACTTATATTGGACAAAATACATATTAAAACAAAAAATTGTAACAAGAGATAAAGAAGGTTACTATATAATGATAAAAGGGACAATCCAACAAGAATATAGAACAATTGTAAACATTTATGCACCCAGCACAGGAGCACCCAAATACATAAAACAGTTAATAACAGACATAAAGGAACTATAAAACAATAAATAATAATGATAAAATAATAGTAGGGTCTTTAACGTCCCACTTACATCAGTGGACAGATCATCCAAACAAAACATCAAAAAAGAAACAATGGCTTTGAATGACACTCAATCAGATGGACTTAACAGATACATTCAGAATATTCCTTTCTAACACAGCAGAATACACATTCTTTTCAAGTGCACATGGAACATTCTCCAGAATAGATCACATATTATACCACACAACAAGCCTCAACACATACAGGAAGATCAAATTCATACCATGCATCTTTTCTGACCACAATGCTTATGAAACTGGAAGTCAACCACAAGAAAAAACCTGGAAACTGCACAATATAGAGAGATTAAATACCATGCTACTAAACAATGAATGGTCAAACAACAAATCAAAGAAGAAACCAAAAAGTACATGGAAACAAATGAAAAAGAAAACACCATGACCTACAACCTCTGGAATGCAGCAAAAGTGGTTCTAAGGGGGAAGTTATAGTAAATACAGGCCTCCCTCAAGAAGTAAGAAAAATCTCAAAAAGAAACCTAACCTTACACCTAAAGGAGCTAGAAAAAGAACAACAAACAAAATCTAATAGCAGAAGAAGCAAGGAAATCATAAAGATTAGAGCAGAAATAAATAATATAGAAACTAAAAAAAAAAAAAAAACCACAATAGAAGAGATCAATGAACCCAGGAGTCAGGTCTTTGAAAAAAATAATAAAATTGATAAACCTCTAGCTAGACTTATCAAGAAAAAAGATAAAGGACTCAAATAAATAAAATCACAAGTGAGATAGGAGAAATAACAACCAATACCATAGAACTAGAAACAATTCTAAGAGAATATTATGAAAAACTATATGCCAACAAATTGCACCTTGTAGAAGAAATGAGCAAATTTCTAGAAACATAAACTATCAAAACTGAAACAGGAAGAAATAGAAAATTTGAACAGACCAATAACCAGCACTGAAATTGAATCAGGAAAAAAACAAAACAAAACAAAAAACAAAACAAAACAATAAAACTCCCAACAAACAAATGTCCAGGACCAAATGGCTTCACAGGTGAAGTCTACCACACATTTAAAGAAGAGTTAATACCCAAAATAAGCCAGTCACAAAAAACAAATAACATACAATTTTACTCATTTGTGGAATTTAACAACAATAAAAAAAATGAGCAAAGGGGGAAAAAGTGACAGAAATAGAAAGACATACACACTCATGGATTAGAATAACAAATGTTAAAATGTCCATACAACCCATAGCAAACATCAGATTCAATGCAATTCCTATCAAAATATCAAGAGCATTTTTCACAGAACTAGAGCAATTCTTTAAAATTTCTATGAATGACTAAAGACCCCAAATATCCAAAGCAAACTTGGTTGGAGGGGGGGAGGGAAAGCAAAGCTGGAGGTGTCACAATTACAGACATCAAGTTATATTACAAAGCTGCAGTAATAAAACACTATGGTAATGGCACAAAAATAGATGCGTAGATCAATAGAAAATAGTAGAAAACCCAAAAATAAATCCACAGTTATATGGTTAATTAATCATTGACAAAAGAAAGAATACCCAATGGGAAAAAGAGAGTTTCTTCAACAAATGGTGTTGGGAAAACTGAACATCCATGTGTAGAAGAATGAAAATGGACCACTTTCTTACACCATACAAAAAATAAACTCAAAATGGGTTGGAGATCTAAATGTGAGACTTGAAAACATAAAAATCCTAGAAAAGAGCATAGGCAGTAATGTCTCTGATATTGACAATAGCCATATTTTTAAATATCTGTCTCCTAAGGCCAGGGAATGTAAAGCAAAAATAAACCATTGGGACTACATCAAAATAAAAAGCTTCTGCACAGTGGAGGAAACAATAAACAAAACTAAAAGGCAACCTGTGGAAAAGGAGAAGATTTTTGCAATTAAGATATCTCATAAAGGGTTAGTATCCAAAACATATAAAGAACTTTTTAAATTAACACTCGTAAAATGAATAATCCAATCAAAATGAGTAGAGGACATGAACAAGCATTTCCTCAAAGAAGAATTGCAGATGGCCCACTGACACATGAAAATTGCTCAGCATCACTGATCATCAGAGAAATACAAATCAAAACCATGATGATGTACCACCTCACACCTGTCATAATGGCTAAAATCAACAACACAAGAAATAACAGGTGTTGGGGAGGATGTAGGGAAAAAGGAACCCTCTTGCACTGTTGGTTGTAATGCAAACAGGTATAGCTGCTGTGGAAAACATTATGGAGATTACTCAACAAGTTAAAAATAGAAGTATTCTATTTTATTCTATTTTGTGATCCAGCAATCACACTACGGGGTATTTACCCAAAGAATACAAAACACTAATTTAAAGGGACACATGCATCTGTATGTTTATAGCAGCATTACTTACAATAGCCAAACTATGGAAGCAGCACAAATGTCTATCAATTGAATGGATAAAGAAAATGTGGTATATATAAAATGGAATATTATTCAGCCATAAAAAAGAATGAAATCTTGTCATTTGCCATGACATGGATGGAGCTGAGAGTACAGTGCTAAGTAAAATAAATCAGCCAGAGAAGGAGAAATACCTTATAATTTCACTGATGTGGAATTTAAGAAACAAAACAAATGAGCAAAGGGGAAAAAAAGAAAGAGACAAATCAAGAAACAGAGTATTAAATATAGAGAACAAACTGATAGTTGCCAGATGGAAGGCAGTGGGGGGAAGGGTTAAATAGGTGATGGAGATTAAGGAGTGTACTTGTGATGAGCACCAGGTCTAGTATGGAAGTGTTGAATCACTATTGTACATACAAAAATAATATTACACTCTGTGCTAACTGGAATTTAAAAAAGAATCAGAATGTGGTGAACACTTTAAAAGAAGTAAACGAGGGGTATGTAGTCTCACACTAAACCTTTTCAGTTTGGGTAAATACTTCACATTCGTGGTCTCTATATCTTATACCTAAATGTAGCTAGTATGTCTAAATGTTTGCAGTGTAACAGAGATATGATTGGTGTATATCCGAAGAATATTTCACCTTGTCAAAGAAAATGTGCTACTTACTGCAATGTTACTATTGTTAGCTTTTGATTTTGTTTTGATTGGATGCTTTCCATGCTTCAGAGTTCTGAATTACTGTCATCTTTTGAAGTAATGCTATACTAATTTAAATACCATAAAAAATTTTTAAAAAGAAAAAAAATAAATAAAAGCATCTGGCATCTGGTACCTGACAATTAGAACTCTTCGACCCTAATGGGGGCAGAAGGTGGTGAAGGTAAGAAAACTAAAACCAGTAAATGGAAAATTCTCTGATCAAATAAATAAATAAATACCACCATCAGTTGAAATATTTCTTATGTGCTTGTATGAAATTAACATAAAAGGGCCACACATTTAAAAAAAAACTATCTTGAAGTAAGCAAAGAAGCCTTCTAATATACAGAATATACACTTCTAATATATATACTTCTAATATACACTCTATTACTATGAAGCTGTTGCAATGTGACTAAAATAAAAGACTCTGGAAATTGAGACTCCCTGGATTATTCTACAAAAACCAGAATAGTGTAGTATCAAGAGTATTAGTTGGAAGTACAGGTGTTGGGACCAGACATATTTGAGCCCAAGTGCTGACATTGTAGCTTCTTAATTGGGTGACTCCAGACAAGTGATTCAGTCCTTTTTATCCTTCAACTCTAAACAGGGCCATGGGAGGGAAGTGGAGAGTAAATGGGGTAATGTATGTGAAGAGGATGTGCCCACTTGGCCAAATGCTCTGTAATTATCTGCTCTTTCTATCCCGCTCTTTTACTTGCTTCTCACACTATGTTCATATAGTCATGTATAGAAGTATACTATGTTCATCTAGTAATGTATAGAGGTACACATTTTAATACAAAGAGATAGAGGTTTAGGCAGACAATTAAAATAAACACCCCTCCTTCTCCCCAAGAACTATATGAATTATTATTATAATAAGGTAACATTTCTGTAACACTCCCTAAAAACCACACTTTATCTACCATGTTTCCAGATCTCTGTGAATTCCATTAATTTCCCTTTCATACCTGAAGCATCTCTTCTTGGTGGAAATCCTGGATTGTTCATTATTTGGACCTAGGCATTTCATCCACTAGTCCTGGAATGTTGATCAAATCATTTCACCTCCCTATGTCTCAGCTTCTTCCTTTATAAAATAGAAAACAATGCTTACTTCATGGAATTTGCATTCTAGTGAGGAGACACTAAAAAAATAAAAACTATATATATTTTTTCATATGTAGTATATTCGCCAGCAGTAAAGGCTAAGAAGAAAAATAAGAGAAGGCATATAGGAAGTGTTAGGGTGGAGAAGTTTAAATTTCAGATAAAATGTCCAGGGAAAGTGACATCTGAGTTAGGACTTGAAGAGAGTGAAGAAATGAGTTCCACAGAAATCTGGGGGAAGGAGTATTGAGATGAAGGCAATGAAAGCATAAAGTTCCAGGCAGTAGTGCATCAAGTATATTCAAAGGTCATGGAGGATACATGTGTGGCTGAAGCAATGAAGGCAGATAATTCTCAGGTCTTTTATGACCTTGTAGGTCATGACAAGACCGTTGGTAAGAAGTAAAGCCCCTGGAAGGTTTTGAGTAGAATATTGACATGATCTGACTTTCTTTCAGCAGGAACTGTGTTGAAAAAAGAATGAATGGAGGAAAAGCAGAAACATGTAGTTGAGTTGCAATAATATAAGCCAAAATGGTAGTAGTGTAGATATTATAAATGATTGAAGGTAGGAGGACATACTATGTTGCATTTCAGATATGAATTGTGGCAAAGACAAAGAAGTTAAGTTCTAAACAATGGGAAAGATTACGGTTACCTAAAATACATAAGACTGTGGTTGGATCAAATTTGAAAGGGAAAAAGGAATATCAGAATCTTGGTTTCTGGAGCACTGGGTGTGGTGCATGAACAATTAATCTTGTAGCACTGAAAAAATAAAATAAAAGTATTTGGGGAAAAAAAGAATCTTGGTTTCAGGTATTTTAAATTTGAAATGCTTATTAAATATGAATGTTGAGTTCTTGTGAAATATCTGAGATGGAGATGCACATTTGGAGATCTTCTACTCAATTAATGTTGTCTATAGATATACGAGTCCTGTAAGAAAAGGTGGCACAAATGAAGGAGTGATTGAAGATAATCTCATGAAAAGCACCAACAGGAATTGTCATCAGCACTCAGGGTATAAAAACAGTGAGGAACTGTTGTTAAGAATCCAGGAAGAGCTGTAGCCATGGGAACAGCATTGCCCAAAAGGAACAGTTGCCTTAGATAAAGGGGCAAGATAATATCACTGGCAGACCACATGCTCTTTGACCTCCTACAGGTATTTCCTAATTAGTGCACACAACCAGAAGCAGAGGCAGGGGGCCTACATGGCTCAGTCCATGGAGATCAGCTCTTCAGGCAAGGAGGGGAGTGGGAAAGGGCAGAGAGGGAATAATGAAGGGCAAACTGAGAATATTAGAAACCATGGAATTGTGTAGGGAGCATATGTAGATAGAAACGAGAAGTCCAATGATTGAGTCATGGGCCTTCTAATAATCAAAAGAATAGGAAAAAAGAAGACGGGCAAGGGAGACTATGAGAATCAGAGAGGGGAAGGTGGAACAGCCAGTTACAGTAGAGAGCAAGTAGACTGGTATGAGTTTGGAACTCTTGCAGCCATCTGTCTGCAAGAGCTACTCATGAGTTCCAAACTCACACCAGCCTACTCGCTCTTTGCAAATTGACGGATTATCTAAGGTCACTGGGCCACATTTTCTTGATTTATGAAAAGATAGCATTAAGAATTGAGGAAGTTGTATGGTGCATAAACAATGAATCTTGGAACACTGAAAAAATAAAATTAAGATCTTATAAAAAAAATTGAGGAAGTTTCCCGTCTCTGTGATTAGCTACAATGAACAAAAAATTATAAAGTACCAAGAATAGTCTGCACCTGAATGAGCTTGAAAGTTATCTAAGCAATCTGTGCCTCAGCTTCTACCAGTGAAAGGAAAATATCTGTTCTGAAAAGAGGAAAAAATACATAGTGAGTTGTTCAGAAATGTGTAGATGTGATATAGTGATGCAATTAGGTCACTGTGTCCCTCTTTTTCCTGACATATTAGTGAAAGTATTATTCAGGACAACAACAACATCCAAGGCAAAATCAATGGGTTTTGGCTCAGCTAAGTTCATCAAATGCTGCTTTAAGGAGATTTTATATTTTGAGACTTCTCAGAGCTTTCAATATGTTAATGAGTATTATGATCACCTAAAGGAGAAACAAAATATGCCATGATCCCAAAGTAACATTGCACTGAAATCCCCTTTTCAGAGAGCATTTCATAGGCCAAATGTTTCAAACAACACCTGTAGAAACACTGCATTCAGTTATTTTTTGTTGTACTCCCAACAAGTTAATGAGGTCATGATCTCATTAGCAATAGTTAAATCATACTGAGTATATCTTCTGGGCCAGGCAAAACGATGAGGACCTAACATGTGGAATACAAATGTTGGTTAGGAGCAGGCCTTGGAGCCTGAGCAGAGGGTCAGCTGTGTGACAGCGCAGGCTTCCACCACCTCCTAACATTGGAGGTAATACCAGCAGCAGAAGCTTGGGGTGAAGTGAGGAGAATTAAAGTAGTGAAAATACTTCTACAGGTGCTTTTCTAATTTTTAAATTTTTAATTTCAGTATAGTTAACATATGATGTAATGATTCAGCAATTCTATACATTTCTTAATGCTCATCATAAGTATACTCTTAATCCTCATCATCTATTTCGCCCTTCCACCCACCTCCACTCTGGTAACTCAATTTTTCCTCTATAGTTGAGTTTGTTTCTTTTGTTTTGTTTGGTCATTTGTTTTCCTTCTTAAATTGTACTTATAAGTGAAACCATTTGTTTTTCTATGACTGGCTTATTTCACTTGGCATTATATCCTCTAGATCCATGCATGTCTGCAAATGGCAAGATTTCAATTTTTATGGCTGAGTATTATTCCATTATTTGTATCTACCTATCATCTATCATCTATCTATCATCTTTCTATCATCCAATCTATCTACATATCATCTATCATCAATGGATAGTTGGACTGCTTTCAGAATTTGTCTATTGTAAATGATGCTGCTTTAAACATTGGGGTCCATGTATACCTTTGAATTAGTGAATTAGTGTTTTTAAAGTCTTTGGGTAAATATCCAGCAACGGTGTTACTGGATCATAGAATAGTTCTATTTTTTAATTTTTTAGAAACCTCTATATTGTTTCCACAACAGCTGTACCAGTTTACATTCCCATCAACAGTGCACAACAGTTCCTTTCTCTCCACATCCTTGCCAACACTCGTTTCTTGTATTGTTGATTTTGGCCATTCTAACAGGTGTGAGGTGGTATGTCATTGTGGTTTTGATTTGCAGTTCCCTGATGAGAAGCGATATTGGGCAGTTTTTGTATGTGTGTTGGCCATCTCTATGTCTTCTTTAAAGAAATACCTGTTTGTGAATTTTGCCATTTTTTAATTGGATTATTGTTTTTTTGTGTGTTTTTTGGATTATTTGTTTTTATGGTGTGGAATTATATTACGTTTTCTATATAGTTTGGATACTAACCTTTTATCAAAAATGTTATTTTGTTATTTGCAAATATCTTCTCTTTTTCAGTATGTTCTTTTTCAGCTTTATTGAATGTTTCCTTCACTGTGCAGATTTTTATCTTGATGAAGTCCCGATTGTTTGTTTTTGCTTATTTACCTTCACTTCAGGAGACAGATCCAGAAAAATTTTCTGCAATAGATGTCAGAGAAATTACTGCCTGTGCTCTTCCATGATTTTTTGTGATTTTAGCTCTCACATTTGGGTCTTTAATTCATTTTGAGTTTAGCTTTGTGATGATATTTTGTATGTGGCTGTCCACCTACAACCTCTGCAACACCATTTGTTGAAGAGAGTGTCAATTGCACACTGGATGTTCTTTCCTGCTTTGTCAAAGATCAATTGGCAATATAATTATGAGTTTATTTCTAGGGTCTTTATTGTGTTCTATTGTTCTGTGTGTCTATTTTTTTTTTTTTTTGCCATTACCTTACTGTCTTGATTATTACAATTTTGTAATGTATCTTGATATTTGGTATTGTGATACCTCTGGTTTTATTCTTTTTTTTCAAGTTTACTTTGGTTATTCAGGGTCTTTTGTGGTTCCATACAGATTTTTTTTTATTGTGTTATTTTAGTCACCATACAATACAGTACTGGTTTTTGATGTAGATTCATTGTTTACATACAACACCCAGAGCTCCATGCAATACATGCCCTCCTTAAAACCCATCACCAGGCTCACCCATCCTCCCACCCCCTTCCCTTCTAAAACCCTTAGTTTGGGGCACCTGGGTGGCTCAGTTGGTGAAGAACTGCCTTCGGCTCAGGTCATGATCCTGGAGTCCTGGGATCAAGTCCCACATAGGGGTCCTTACTTGGCGGGGAGTCTGTTTCTCCCTCTGACCTCTCCCCTCTCATGCTCTCTCTCTCTCATCCTTTATCTCTCCCTCAAATAAGTAAATAAAATTTAAAAAAAAAGAATTTTCAGTTTGTTTCTCAGAGTGCAGAGTCTCTCATGGTTTGTCTCTACCTTCAATTTTTCCCCACCTTCACTTTTCCTTTCCTTCTCCTAATGTCCTCCATGTTATTCCTTATGTTCCACAAGTATATGAAACCCTATGATAATTGACTTTCTCTCCTTGACTTATTTCACTCAGCATAATCTCCTCCAGTCCCGTACATGTTGATGCAATAGTTGGGTATACTTTCTGATGGCTAATATTCCATTGTACATATGGACTACATATTCTTTATCCATTTAGCTGTTGAAGGGTATATTGGCTCTTAACGTAGTTTGGCTATTGTGGACATCGCTAATATGAACCTTAGGGTACATATATCCCTTCTTCTCAAATACCCACTAATGCAATTGCTGGTCATAAGGTAGTTCTATTTTTAATTTTTTGAGGAATCTCCACACTTTTTTCCAAAGTGGCTGCACCGACTTACATTTCCACCAATGTAAGAGGGTTCTCCTTTCTCCACAACCCCTCTAACATTTGTTGTTTACTGTCTTGTTAATTTTGGCCATTCTAACAGGTGTAAGGCAGTATCTCAATGTGGTTTTGATTTGAATTTCCTTGATGGCTAATGATGTTGAACATGTTTTCATTTATCTGCTAGCTATTTGTATGTCTTCATTGGAAAAGTGTCTGTTCATGTTTCTGCCCATTTTTTTTGATGTGATCTGTTTTTTGGGTGTTGAGTTTGAGAAATTCGTTATAGATCTTGGATATCAGCCCTTTGTGTGTAGTGTCATTTGTGAATATCTTCTCCCAATCCATGGGTTGCCTGTTTGTTTTGTTGACTGTTTCCTTAGCTATGCAGAAGATTTTTATCTTGATGAAGTCCCAAAAGTTCATTTTCACTTTTGTTTACCCTTGCCTTTGGAGTGTATCTTAAAAGAAAATGCTGTGGCCAATGTCCAAGAGGTTACTGCCTATGTTCTCCTCTAGATTTTGATGGATTCCTGTCTCACTTTGAGGTCTTTCATCCATTTCAAGCTTATCTTTGTGTATGGTGTAAGAGAATGATCAAGTTTCATTTTTCTGTACATATCTGTCCAATTTCCCCAGCACCATTTATTGAAGAGGCTGTCTTTTTTCCATTGTATATTTTTTCCTGCTTTGTTGAAGATTATTTGACCATAGAATGGAGGGTCAATATCTGAGCTCTCTATTCTGTTACATTGGTCTATGTATCTGTTACATTGGTCTATGTATCTGTTTTGTGCCAGTACCATGCTGTCTTGGTGATCACAGGTTTGTAATAAAGCTTGAAATCAGGCAATGTGATGTCCTCAGCTTTGTTTTTCTTTTTCAACATTTGCTTAGCAATTCGGGGTCTTTTCTGGATCCATACAAATTTTACCATTGTTTGTTCCAGCACTTTGAAAAATGCCAGTGGAATTTTGACTGGGATGGTATTGAAAGTATAGATTGCTCCAGGCAGTTTGGACATTTTAATGATGTTTATTCTTCTGATCTATGAACATGGAAAGTTTTTTAATCTTTTTGTGGCTTCTTCAATTTCTTTCATGAGTGTTCTCTAGTTCTTTGAAAATAGATTCTTTACCTTTTTTGGTTAGGTTTATTCCAAGGTATCTTATGGTTTTTGGTGCTATTGTAAATAGAATCGATTCTCTAATTTCCCTTTCCATATTTTCATTGTTAGTGTATAAGAAAGCAACTGATTTCTTTGATTTTGTATCCTGCCACATTACCAAATTGCTATATGAGTTCTAGTAATTTGGGGTTGGAGACTTTTGGGTTACCACATAAAGTATCATGTCATCTGCGAAGAGAGAGAGTTTGACTTTTTTGTCAATTTGAATACCTTTTATTTCTTTTGGTTGTTTGAATGTTGTTGATAGGACTTCTAGTACTGTATTGAACAATAGTGGCAAGAGTGGGCATTTTGATTTGATAAATCAATAAATATTCAATAAATCAAAGATAAACTTGAAATGGATGAAAGACCTCAAAGTGAGATGAGTTCCTGATCTCATTGGGAAGGCTCTCAGTTTTCCTCACTGAGGATGATATTCACTGTGGGTTTTTCATAGATGGATTTTATGAAGTTGAGGAATGTTCTCTCTATGCCTATACTCTGAAGAGTTTTAATAAGGAAATGATGCTGTATTTTGTCAGAAGCTTTTTCTGCATCAACTGAGAGGACCATGTAGTTCTTCTCCCTTCTCTTACGGATTTGTTCTATTACATTGATTGATTTGTGAATTTTGAACGACCCTTGCATCCTAGGGATAAATCCCACCTGTTCATGGTAGATAATCTTTTTATGTACTGTTGGATCCTATTAGCTAGGATTTTGTTGAGAACCTTGGCATCTCTATTCATCAGGGATATTGGTCTGAAATTCTCCCTTTTGATGGGGTCTTTGCCTGGTTTGGAGATTAAGGTAATGCTGGCTTCATAGAAAGAGTCTGGAAGTTTTCCTTCCATTTCTATTTTTTGAAACATCTTCAGGAGATGTTTCAAAGATACACTTTGTATCTTTACACTTTATTATTTCTTTATACTGTATTATTTCTTCTTTGAACCAAGAACCATAATATACCTAGGAATAAACCTAACCAAAGAGGTAAAGGATCTGTACTTGAGGAACTACAGAACACTCATTAAAGAAATTGAAGAAGACACAAAAATGTGGAAAAGCATTCCATGCTCATGGATCAGAAGAATAAGCATTGTTAAGATCTCTATACTGTCCAGAGCAATATATACTTTCAATGCCATCCTGATCAAAACTGCACCAGAATTTTTTAAAGTGCTGGCACAAACAATCCTTAAAATGTATAGAACCAGAAAAGACCCCGAATTGCTAAGGAAATGTTGAAAAAGAAAAGCAAAGCTGAGGACATCATATTGCCTCATTTCAAGCTTTACTACAAACCTGTGATCACCAAGACGGTATGGTACTGGCATAAAAACAGACACATTGGACATAGAGAATCCAGATATGGACCTACAACTCTATGGTTGAATAATCTCTGACAGAGCAGGAAAAAATATCCAATGGAAAAAAGACAGTCTCTTCAATAAGTGGTGCTGGGAAAATTGGACTGCTATATGTAGAAGAATGAAACCTGACCATTCACTTACACCATATGCAAAGATAAACTCAAAATGGGCAAAAGACCTCGACATGAGGCAGGAATCTATCAAAATCCTAGAGGAGAACATAGGCAGTATCCTCTTTGACATCGGCTGCAGCATCTTTTTTCAAGACATGTCTCCAAAGGCAAAGGAAACAAAGGCGAAAAATGAACTTTTGGGACCACATCAAGATAAAAAGCGTCTGCACATCAAAGGAAACAATCAACAAAACAAACAGGCAACCCACAGAATGGGAGAAGATATTCGCAAATGACACTACAGACAAAGGTCTGATATCTAAGATCTATAAAGAACTCCTGGAACTGAACACTCGCAAAACAGATAATCACATCAAAAAATGGGCAGAAGACATGAACAGATACTTCTCCAAAGAAGACATACAAATGGCTAACACATACATGAAAAAATGTTCATCATCTTTAGCCATCAGGGAGATTCCAATCAAAACACATTGAGATACCACCTTACATCAGTTAGAATGGCCAAAATCAACAAGACAGCAAACAACAAGTGTTGGAGAGGATGTGGAGAAAGGGGAAGGCGGGAATGCAAGTTGGTGCAGCCACTTTGGAAAACAATGTGGAGATTCCTGAAGAAATTAAAAATAGAGCTACCCTATGACCCTGCAATTGCACTACTGGCTATTTACACCAACGATACAGATGTAGTGAGAAGAAGAGCCACATGTACCCAATGTTCATAACAGCAATGGCCACAATCACCAAACTGTGGAAAGAGCCAACATGCCCTTCAACAGACAAATGGAGATATGGTCCATATATACAATGGAATATTATGCCTCCATCAGAAAGTGTGAATACCCAACTTTTGTATCAACATGGACGGGAGTGGAGAAGATCATGCTGAGTGAAGTAAGTCAAGCAGAGAAAGTCAATTATCGTAAGGTTTCATTTACTTGTGGAGTATAAGGAATAACATGGAGGACATTAGGAGAAGGAAAGAGGGGTGAATTGGGGAAAATCGGAGGAAGAGACCTACCATGAGAGACTGTGGACTCTGAGAAACAAACTGATGGTTTTTGAAGGGAGGTGAGTGAGGGGATGGGTGAGTCTGGTGATGGCTATTGAGGAGGGCACGTATTGCATGGAGCACTGGGTGTGGTGCATGAACAATGAATCTTGGCACACTGAAAAAATTAAATTAAATGTAAAAATAATAAAGTAAACTTAGAATATAAATATAATGATAATTTTTCAATGAAACTTGTCAATAAATAATTGAAGTAATATGAAAAAATAAAATAAAATAAAGATTTTTAAAAATATAGAATAAAATAAAATGCAAAAAAAAATAAAGAAAGGATGCTGTACTTTGTCAAATGTTTTTTCCCATCTATTGAGAGTATCACATGGTTCTAGTTCTTTCTTTTATTAATGTATTGCATCACATTGATTTGTGCATGTCGAACCACCTTACGGCCCAAGAATAAATCCTGAGCCCTCTGATTTTTAAGGTACTTGGTGTTAAACCCCATTGATTATTCGGTCCCTCTGATTTTCAGAGCCAAATGTTATGGGTACTCATCTTCTTCATGGGTCGTCATATGTGGGGTGGGAGTGTGGTCTTCTCCCCTGCACACGTGATGTGTTCCTTCCTCTATGAGACAGCCCTACATTTCCATTCAGCTTCTGACCACATCTCCACCCTTATTACCTTTTTGGTGTGGCCTTTTCTCTGCATTTAGCTGTGGAGAGTCTGCTCTGCCAGTCTTTGGGTCATTGTGGGGGTTATTCACATTGATGTGGGTCTCTCCTAGTTGTATCTGTGGAATGAGGTGAGCTTAAGATCCTCCTACTCTATCATACTTCCAGGAAATTTCTCCAGCATTATTCTTTTTGGTTATCCATGAACTCCCCTGAGGTGGATACTATAATTACTCCAATTTACATAGAAGAAAAGGCATAGACATTGTTATTAACTGATCTGAAAGCATACCTAGTTAGTACCAGAAGAGCAGAGATTTTTATTTATCTATCAAATAAACCCACAGCAAATTTTCACCCCCATCATTACTGGAGGAGTAAGCATTAGAGATTCTTGAGTATGTGATTGTCCTGGCCTAGGAACTGTGACCCATAAGTGATGTGTAGCGATTTAATATGCATGTTAAAACATAACCCAGACAACACTTTACACTTTGAGAAATGTTGGAATAGTTATTGTTCAGTGGGAATTAGGATTTCCTGGTGGAATTACCAGGATAATGTGATAAGAATGCTATTAACATTAACTCATATTTATTGATTTCTGTAGATTTAACTGGAGTCTTGTACCTCCACCTTTGATTTCCTTTACATTATATTTCTTCTTATTTATTTCACTCAGGTTGTTCTTGTCAAAGCAATATATACATTCTTACATTCTTAACATTTCAGTGAACTTTAATGTATTGCAATTCCTTTTGGTGTTAGGGGAAATGGAAAGAAAACCAAAAGAAATACTTTCTATTGGCAGAATTTAGTGCATTTGTGGTAAGTGAGGGAATAGACTTATTTTTAGGTAGTAGATCCTTCTTGTCTCCAAATCATAAGGAGAGTCGCCCTTTATTTTTATCTACATCACTGTTCACATGTGGTGAACATGTGAACACATCAGGCTCTGAGTCTTTGGAATTAGATTCTTAAGAAATTTTATTTATTTATTTATTTATTTATTTATTTATTTATTTTGCTGATGCAAAATTAATTATATGATTTTTTTTTCCCTTCTGATAGTTACTTTATATCCCACTGATTGCATCCCATTGATTCTTTTTCTTGGGGGGGATAGAGTCCAGTTTTTATTTATTTTTTTTTTGTATTTTATTTTTTAGTTTTTGATGTAGTGTTCCAAGATTCATTGTTTATGTACAACACCCAGTGCTCCATGCAGTACATGCGCTCCTTAATAACCACCACCAGACTCACCCATAGTTCTTATATGTCATATTTTCAACACTAATTTGCTAAATGTTTTTCATTTTCCCTTTAAATCAAGGCTTTTCAATAGACTTTTTAACAGAGAAATTATTATGATACAGATAGATACTTTATTCCTTTTTGTTTATCTCTTTCTTTCATTCTTTCTAACTTATGAAGTTATTTTGTGGCCTACTAATTTATCAATTTTTGTAAATTTTTGTGCGTTTGAAAGAAGGTATATTCTCTAATGACAGAATTTTATTTTTTTAAAGATTGTATTCATTTATTTGACACAGAGAGAGAGATCACAAGTAGGCAGAGAGGCAGGCATTGAGAAAGAGGGAAGCAGGCTCCCCACTGAGCAGAGAGCCTGATGTGGAGCTCGATCCCAGGACCCTGAGATCATGACCTGAGCTGAAGGCAGAGGCTTTAACACACTGAGCCACCCAGGTGCCCCATCTAATGACAGAATTTTAAATTTTTATAAATGTATATGTATTATATATATATAATTATATATAATATATATTTTATATATTAAATATCATATTAAATAGTATCTATCTATCTAGATAGATCTATCTATCTATCTAATATCTATCATATTAGATACTATCTAGATTATTTAATATACAAAAATATATATTATATAATATATATTTATAAAATATTATGTATATTAACACATATATATATAGATATATGAGTGTTTGATTAATTTTAGATCTTCTAAACCTAATGTTTCAACTTTTTATTCTGGTTTTGTCTGAGTTGTGTTAGTGTCTTATTATTCGTTTCTATTTCTATTATAGAATTATTTCTAATTCTATTATAATTATTCGTTTCTATTATATATATATAATTATAAATAATATATATTTTATATATTAAATATCATATTAAATAGTATCTATCTATCTAGATCTATCTATCTATCTAATATCTATCATATTAGATACTATCTAGATTATTTAATATATAAAAATATATATTATATAATATATATTTATAAAATATTATATATATTAACACACATATATATAGATATATGAGTGTTTGATTAATTTTAGATCTTCTAAATCCTAATGTTTCAACTTTTTATTCTGGCTTTGTCTGAGTTGTGTTAGTGTCTTATTATTCGTTTCTATTTCTCCTAGAATCTCTTTAACTTTCTACTTTTAGCAGTTTCTTCTTTATTTGGTGCATAGATAATAATAATTTTTATGTATTTTTACGCATTCATGGGCTAATATAATCTTTTCATAAAATGCTCTTTTTATGCTCATTTAACTTTTTTCATTAGGCTGTATATCTTTTCTGAAATGAAGACCACAATTCCTTAATTTCTTTGAATTAGTAGACTATTTTTGATAGCAGTTTCAGACTTACACAATTGAGCAGAAAGTTCAGAGCATCCCCCAAATATGTTTCTCCCTGTCAACATGGTTTTCCCATTAACATATTTTCTTAGGGTAATACATTTGTTACCATTGATGAACCATTATCATTAAGGGCCATAGTTTACAAGTGGGTGAATTCTTGGGGGTGCCTGGGTGGCTCAGTGGGTTAAAGCCTTTGGCTCAGGTGATGATCTCAGGGTCCTGGGATGGAGCCCTACATTGGGCTGTCTGCTCTGCGGGGAGCCTGCTTCCTCTTCTCTCTTTGCCTAACTGTAATATCTCTCTCTGTGTGTGTCAAATAAATAAATAAAATATTAAAAAAACAAAACAATTGGGAACTCTTTCAGTTGTACCTTTTATGAATTATAACAAATGTATAATGCTGTGTACCCCCAATTTCAGTAACATAGAGAATAGTTCCACTGTCCTAAAAGTCTTTTGTGCTCCACTTATTTATTTCTCCCTCCTCCCAATCCCTAGCAAACAGTGCTATTTTTACTGTCTGCATAGTTTTGCCCTTTCCAGAATGTCATATGATTGAAATTCACACAGTATATAGCTATTTTAGTCAGACTTCTTTCATTTATGCAGTATATTTTCAATACGTAAATTCAAATAGCTTTATTATATTATTTCTTTGAATCACAGTTTTTTATTGTAATATAATGGACATACGATATTGTATGAGTTTCAGGTGTACAATATAGTGATTCGACAATTCTATACATTACTCAGGACTCAGCATAAGTATACCATCTGTATACTTACCATCTGTCACCATATAATATTATTACAATATTATTGACTATATTCCCAATGCTGTACTTTTCATCTCTGACTTATTTATTATAGTCTTAAATATTTGCCTAGTTTCATTGCTTTTGCGTTTTTATCAGAGAAGTTCCATATTATATATGTTGAACTCTCTTGTATGTTTTTTTTTTTCCCACAAAGGATTCTACCAAACATTTATTTTTTTTATTATGTTCAGTTAGTTTTTGATGTAGGGTTCAATGATTCATTAGTATGTCTTTTGTCTGTATTCCTTTTTCTCATGCCTTTTTTAACTCTTTTCTCCATTTGTATTTGATAATTGTACTCTTCCTTTTCTCTTTCTCTTACAGTGTTTACCATAATATTCATCACAATTAGAGGTTTTTTTTCCATTTTAAATGCTTTTGAAATATTAAGCTAGAGTTTTTCTCTTTAGTTTTGGTTTTCCCAGAAGGAAAACATGAGAAGAGGATTCAGGTGAAACAGTTTATTTGAAAGATGGAGGAAACACATAGGGGAACGATGGAAGAAAGTGAAGTAAAGGCAGGCAATTGAGTTCATTATCAATAATGTTACCTTTCTGGGTAATTACAGCATAGTCCTGGAGAACTTCAGGCACTAAATCAAAGATGTTGTCTGGAATGATTGATCATTTGTGCATGCTCACTTCAGCAGCACATATACTAAAAATTGGAATGATACAGAGATTAGCGTGGCACCTGCACAAGGATGGCATGAAGTCTGTGATGCATTCCATAAAGGGTCTTTGAGCTAGGTATTTTTAAATTCCTGTTATTGGTTTTTAAATTCCTGGAGGATTGCTCCAAGAAAGCTTTCATTCTAAGGCACTTCTCCAATTCTAGAAGTAGAGGAGCAGAGCTCTAGGAGCAAGAAAATGTCCTTGGCAATGACATGGAGATGCTGAAAGTGGGGTGGGCAGAAGTCAAACATGGTGGGGAAGGGGTACCCACGGTGTCACCTTTTTCATCACATTTTTACATTTCACATTTTATATTTCTTGTTGTCATTTTTTTCTGGTAGATTTTATTATTTGTTGGCATGCTATTCAGTTAATATAAATATGTTCTCAAGTCTTTGCTTTGTTCTATTAGGATAACTTTATGTGGAAGCAGCAATCGTTTAGGGTAGCTCTCAACTTCATGGCTCAAGGCACACTTTTAAAAATAAAAGTATCTTAAAATATAAAAAAAAAAACTCTTTGTGTATCCACTTCTATGTTCCTTGGGATTAAGTATGATTCCAGAAGGCTTATAATCTTTGTCTCTCTGTGGGTCAGAGTTTTACATCACTTCATTTTCCTTTTATAGTACTCTTTCTACATATGTCATGCCTTTTTTCTCCTTCCATCTTTCCAATCTCTGAACAACCTTTTTCCTAAGATCCAGCTTAATTTAGGTTTTGTTACCATGTATTATTCTTTAGGGTAGAACTTTGTCCTTTGGAAAGGAAATTTTTAATCTTTCTAGGATCTTAAGTGATTTAGGCTGCTTCAGTATTGCATCCCATTTAATGTTTCCCCATAAATTTCATACTTACTTGCCATGAGAAGCCTGTGAGGACTTTTCTTAATAACACTAATTTATCTCAGATTTGCTCATCAGATTATTGCTTAGTTTGCAGTTTTTTTACAGTGGGGTGGTATTTGTCATTTTTGTGTTTCTAGGGTCATTCCATACTTCAAATTTCTGTGCCATTATGGAGCAATGACTGGTTCCATGTAGAGCCGGTGGATTTTTTGTATTTGGTCATGTCTTCCCCTAGTCTAGGTTTCACTGGGATTCCTTTACCTGGTTTGGTTGAAACTGTTACATATTTTCTACCCCCCTGCTTCTCATTTTTGTTATCCAACCTGCTCTGTTTAGTTTTCATGAACATATTTGGGGATATCAAAAGCACAAACAGACAAAAAAAAAAAAAAGCATATGATGTTACCACACTCCTGCTGCCAGAATTTCTCCAATTCTTCTAGGGTATATTTTGGGTAAGTTTATTTTTTCCAAGAAACTGTAAATTAAATAAATAAAAGTATATCTGAATTTTTGCAGGATTAGAACAAAGATTTTTATAATATCCTCTTATTATTTTTTAAATTTCTTCAGTATCTGCAGTGATGCTTCATATTTTATTTCTAAGTATTGATTATGTGTGATGTATTTTTACTAAATATTTATTTTATTTTACTATTATTTTATTTTTTATTTATTTTTTATTTTATTGATTTTATTGATTATGTGTGATGTATTTTTACTAAATATTTATTTTATTTTACTATTATTTATTTATTTATTTATTTTTATTATTTATTTTATTTATTTTTATTGTTTTATGTTATTCACCATACATCATTAGTTTTTGATGTAGCATTCCATGATTCATTGTGGCATTATAATATCCAGTGCTCCATGTAAAACATGCCCTCCTTAATATCCATCACCAGGCTCAACTACTCCCCTATGCCTTTCCCTTTAAAACTCTCCATTTGTTTCCCAGAGTGCATAGTCTCTCAAGTTTTGTCTCCTACTGCAATTTTCCCCCCTTTATCTTTCCCTTCTCCTAATGTCCTCCATGCTATTCCTCATGTTCCACAAGTAAGTGGAGCCATATGATAATGACTTTCTCTGAGTTATTTCACTTTGCATAATCTCCTCCAGCCCATCCAAGTTGACGCAAAAGTTAGTATTCATACTTTCTGATGACTGAGTAATAGTCCATTTTATATATAGACCATATCTTTTTTTTTTTTTTAAGATTTTATTTATTTGACAGAGAGAAACACAGCGAGGGAGGGAACACAAGCAGAGGGAAAGGTAGCGGGAGAAGCAGGCCCCCTGCCAAGCAGGGAGCCCGATGTGGAGCTCAATCCCAGGACCTCGGGATCATGACCTGAGCCGAAGGTAGACGCTTAACGACTGAGCCACCCAGGAACCCCGGACCATATCTTCTTTATCCATTTGTCTTTTGAAGGGCATCTTAGCTCCTTCCAGTTTGGCTATTGTGGATGTTGCTGCTATGAACATTGGTGTGCATATGGCCTTTCTTTTCACCATGTCTGTCTCTTTGGGGTAAATACCCAGTAGTGCAATTGCTAGGTCATAGCTTAGCTCTATTTTTAATTTTTTGAGGAACTTCCACAGTGTTTTCCAAAGTGGCTTCACCAATTTGCATCCCCACCAAGAGTGTAAGAAGGTTCCCCTTTCTGCACAACTTCTCCAACATTTGTTGTTTCTTGCCTTGCCAATTTTTGCCATTCTAACTAGTATAAGGTGGTATCTCAATGTGGTTTTGATTTGAGTTTCCCTGATGACTAAGGATGATGATATTCCCTGACATTGGCCACAGCAACTTCTTTCAAGACACGTCTCTGAAGGCAAGGGAAACAAAAGCAAAAATGAACTTTTGGGACTTGATCAAGATAAATAGCTTCTGCACAGCAAGGGAAACAGTCAATAAAACAAAAAGCCAATTCACAGAATAGGAGAAGATATTTGCAAATGACACTACAGACAAAGGGCTGATAACTAAGATCTGTAAAGAACTTCTCAAATTCAACACCTAAAAAACTAGATAATCAAGTAAAAAAATTGGCAGAAGATATGACCAAATACTTCTCCAAAGAAAACCATACAAATGACTTACAGATACATGGACATGTGTGATGTATTTTTATTCTTACTGAAATCTCACCAAGGGTGTCATTATTTTTTATTTGTCTTCTCAAATAATAAATTTTGGCCTTCCTAATAATTATCATTATTACATGTTTCTATTTCATTGATCTCTAATATAATCATTCATTATTTTCATCTACTTATTTTATTTTACTTTTATTTTATTTTTTTCAGTGTTCCAAGATTCATTGTTTATGTACCATACCCAGTGCTCCATGTAATATATGCTCTCTTTAATACCCACCATCAGGGGGCACCTGGGTGTCTCAGTGGGTTAAATCCTCTGCCTTGGACTCAGGTCGTGATCTCAGGGTCCTGGGATCCAGCCCCACATTGGGCTTTCTGCTCAGTGGGGGCCTGCTTCCCACCTCTCTCTGCCTGCCTCTCTGCCTACTTGTGATCTCTCTCTCTCTCTTTGTCAAATAAAACAAAATACCCACCATCAGGCTCACCCATCCCCTCACCCCCTCCCCTCCAAAACCCTCAGTTTGTTTCTCAGAGTCCACAGTCTCTCATGCTTCATCTCCCCTTCTGATTTACGTCAATTCACTTTTCCTTTCCTTCTCCTAATGTCCTCAGTGTTATTTCTCAGAAAAAGTCAGTTATCATCTACTTTTTTAAATTGGATTTTCTTTCTCTACCTTCATGGAATGTACATTGAGTTAATAATTTTTCAGTCTTTTTTCTTTTCAAATGTAAATATTTGTGGCAATTTTTCTCCTAATAATTTGTAGCTGTATCCTACAAGTTTGATATATAGATTTTTTATAGTTTGCTTCGAAATTTTCAAAATCCTCATATTTTTATGATCCATGAGTTAATTTTCAAGAAAATAGTAATTTTGTATGTATCTTTTGTCATTGATTTCTAAATTAATTATATTTTATTTAAGAAACATGCTTTGTATTATTTCATTCCTTTGAAATTTATTGAGATAGGCTTTAAGACAGCATTAGTTTACTAATATTTTACATAGCCTTGCAAAAAACATGTATACTGCATTCATTGGGTGAAGTATTCAGTTAATGTCCTTATATGAGGTCAATTTTGTTAATAATACTGCTCAAATTTTCTACAATTTCACTGTTATTTTGTCATTTTGTTAGTTTCTCTTTACAAATAAATGTTTCAAATAGTCTTTTTTAGTGAATTGGACACTTTTTCATTCTATAGCACCAATTTGATCCCAAGTAATAATATTGCCTTAAACTTTACTAAAGTCCTACCAATTACATTAAAGTATAGTTATATCACTTTCGCTTTAGGATACTATTTCAGATATATTTTACCTCATTATTTTTCATCTTTCTTTTTTTTTATTATGTTCAGTTAGCCAGCATATAGTACGTCATTAGTTTTTGGTGCAATGTTCAACAATTCATTAATAGTGTATCTTTTTATTAAGATGAATCATACCTGAAATTACCTTTTTTTTAAAAAACAATTTTTGTTTATTTATTTATTGCCAGAGACACAGCAAGAGAGAGAACACAAGCAAGGGGAGTGAGAGAGGGAGAAGCAGGCTTCCCACTATGTAGGGAGCCAGATGCGGGGCTCGATCCCTGGGATCATGACCTGAGCCGAAGGCAGACACTTAAGAACTGAGCCACCCAGGCACCCTTGAAATTGCCTTTTTGAGTAAAAATATTCAATATTGTAAAAAAATCTAATAAATCTGAGAATCACTGTCTTTTATGTGGAATTCTAGATGTATTTAATGAAATTCTTATATTTAAATTTAAACCACATGAAATTGCTATTTTTATGTAGTCACACTAAAAATATCCTCATTAGTATTATTTTGGGTGCTTTTCCTAGAGAAGTAAGGCAAGGAAAGAAAAAAGGACAGAAATTATTTTCAAGTACTATAATATGTACATAGAGACCTAAGTAAATTAAAGCAAACATTAGAAATTATTTTTAACAGTTTACAAAGATGCCTAGCTGCTTACTTAATATATATTTGAATGGAAGTCTTTTAAATCATCAAGAATTATATAAAAATACAAAAAGAATAATCTCCTTTCACATTAGACAATCAGTTAACAAAATACCTTGGAGTAAATGTAAGTACTCCATAGCATCTTAATGAAGATAATCACAAAAAATTCATTGAATGATGACATTTATTGAAATGTCATTGAATGAGAAGACTTGAAAAAAAAAAAGAGAAAAGATACATCTGGATGGAAAAACACATTGAAAATATGTCAATTTTCATAGGTCTTATTTATTACGTCTAAATAAATAAGCAAACACTAAATTATAGTGTTTTAGTACTTTATAACATTTGCTTTCATCTACAAGGTATGGGACATACTCTGCAATAAGTTATAGTGTATATTAGATAGCATACTAGTTAAAAAGGAGAGGAAGTTCTTTTAATTTTGTGGACTTGCAAACACTTACTGAAGCATGAACATTAGAGTTTTCATATATGTGTATGCTTGTGTACTTTACAATGATTTTTGGCATTTATTTTAACAAAATATAAGAAGAAAAGTGAAGGAGAAAATGCTCAAGGCATAAAGAAATAAAAATGTTCTTTTTGGAGAGTGAACTAAACTTGCAAAATCTCATCTTCTGTTAGTATTAATTTATATTCAGGGGATAGAAATTTGTTTTTTAATATAGATTACTATTCCTAACAAGTTTCTCTACTATCTTTCTTATATGTCATCCCATAATCAAACTCTCCCCCATGTAAAAGCCAGTGTGGATATTTTATTTATTTATTTTGCTTTTTAAAAAGATTTATTTATTTATTTGAGAGAGAGTAAGACAGCATGAGTGGAAGGAGGGACAAAGGGAGATAGAGAGGGAGAGAGAATCTTCAGCAGATTCCCCAATGAGCACAGAGCCTGATGTGGGACTTGATCCCAGGGCCCTAACATCATGACCTGAGCAGAAATCAAGAGCCAGCAGCTCAAATGACTGAGCCACACACGAGCCCCCCAGTGTGATATTTTAAAACTAACAAAAAGAAATCACACCAATCCCTGTGTGATTCCTATCATTTTCTATGACCTTCCTCTACAGTTAGAATAAAATGAAAATTATAAATGCAACCCCCAAAGAACCTACATGAACCAGCCATTCTCTTTCTCTCCTTCCTCAGCAGCTATCCTTCTCCATCTCAAACACCATTGTCCCATAAGTGAGACCTTCAGTAATAGTGAATGAGGCACAGGAACCATGTACTGAGTCTTCCCAAGAAATAATGATGGAATCTCCTAGAGCCATCTTGTGGCCCTGACGAGAACTGTCCTGACGATGGCTTGAACACCACAGTTGACAGATGGAAAGATGCAAGAACTGTCAACAAGCGAACCCTGGAAGAACATTTGCTCCAGTGTTCTTGTTATGTAAAATAGTAATTCCTTATCGTATAAGCCAAAAAAGCTTAACCAACAGAAATCAGTTGCATTTCTATACACCAACAGCAAAACAGAAGAAAGAAATTAAGAAGTCTATCCCATTTACAATTGCACCCAAAACCATAAGATACCTAGAAATAAACCTAACCAAAGAGGCAAGCAATACATACTCAGAAAACTACAAAGTGCTCATGAAAGAAATTGAGGAAGACACAAAGAAATGGAAAAACGTTCCATGCTCATGGATTGGAAGAACAAATATTGTAAAAACGTCTACTCTACCTAAAGCAATCTACGCATTTAATGCAATCCCCATCAAAATACCATCAATTTATTTCAAAGAAATGGAACAAAATTTATATAGAACCAGAAAAGACCACAAATAGCTGGGGGAATGTTGAAAAAGAAAACCAAAGTCGGCGGCATCACAATTCCTGACTTCAAGCTCTATTAGCTTAAAGCTGTAATAATTAAGACAATGTGGTACTGACACAAAAATAGACACATAGATCAATGGAACAGAATAGAGAACCCAGAAGTGGACCCCCAACTCTATGGTCAACTGATCTTCGACAAGGCAGGAAAGAATATCCAGAGGAAAAAAGACAGTCTTTTCAACAAATGGTGTTGGGAAAACTGGACAGCCACATGCAGAAGAATGAAACTGGACCATTTCCTTACAGTGCACACAAAAATAGACTCAAAATGGATCAAAGACTTCAATGTAAGACAGGACTCCATCAAAATCCTGGAGGAGAACACAGGCAGCCATCCCTTCTACCTTAGCCGCAGCAACTTCTTTCTAGAAACATCTCCAAAGGCATGGGAAGCAAGGGCAAAAATGAACTACTGGGACTTCATCAAGATCAAAAGCTTTTGCACAGCAAAGGA
>CM053609.1:19126513-19367619 GCA_028646535.1 Procyon lotor | reverse complement strand
TAAAAATTAAAAAAAAAAAAAAGAATTTTGTGCAAAAAAAAAAAAAAAGAACCTAGATGTCTATCAACATCAACAGATGAATGGATAAAGAAGAGGTGGTATATATGTACAATGGAATACTGTGCAGACATTGAGAGAAACGAAATCTTGCCATTTGCAACGACATGGATGGAACTGGAGGGTATTATGCCAAGCGAAAAAAGTCAGTCAGAGAAAGACAATTACCATATGATCTCTCTGATATGAAGAATTTGAGAAGCAAGGAGGGGTTTGTGGGGGGGTAGGGGAGAGAAATGAAACAGGAAGGGATGGGAAGGGACACAAACCATAAAAGACTCCTAGACTCATGAAACGAACTAAGGGTGGCTGGGGGGTGGGGGGGTAGGGATAAGGTGGCTAGGTTATGGACACTGGGGAGGCTATATGCTTTGGTAAGTGCTATGAAATGGGTAAGCCTGACGATTCACAGACATGTACCCTGGGGCAAATAATACATTATGTGTTAATAAAAAAAATAATTAAAAAAATAGTTGACAGAAATATTTAAAAAAAAAAAAGCTTACCCAAGACAGTTAGGCATCAGAAAACATTCATCAAAGGAAAAAAACTGGATAAAATAAAATAGATATAAACTTTTGAGTAATGGAACCATAGAAAAAGCAACTATCTAGACTGGGAACTGAGAAGGTGCAGTAGCAAAGAAGCCAATTGTCTGGTAGATACAGAAGAGATTCCAGACTCACAGGAAGCAAAAGTAACAAAGACAAGAATGAGAACTGGGGCAGAACCTGGGAGATTTGATGAAATAAGTAAATGAAAAAGCTAGCCCTCTTTTCTCCTATGTCCCATGCCTATAGCCAGACATTTTCATAGAAGCATAAACAATTGGATGCTTGAGTGGCTCAGTTGGTTAAGCAGCTGCCTTCTGCTGGGGTCATGATGCCAGGGTCCTGGGATCGAGTCCCACATTGGACTCTTTGCTCAGCAAGGAGCCTGCTTCCTCCCCTGCTTTTGCTCCCTCCCCCCCGCCTCTCTGACAAATAAATAAATAAAATCTTAAAAATAAAAAAAAAGAAAAAGAAACTAGGAGGATCTTTTGATGAGGAAAATGAACAAACAGGCACAAATAGAAATCTGTTAAATTTTTGTTGAAAGAAGTAATGAGCATTTTCTAAAACTTATATGTTTCACCACAATGCATAATAACTGATAGAAGCAGCAGTCAAAAAACTCAGGAAGAATATATCAGATTTGAAGAAGAATGATCACGTTCACATATATATGACCCTGTGTGTAACAATTCCAGAATATGGGGTGCCCGGGTGGCTTAGTCAGTTAAACATCTGCCTTTGGCTCAGGTCATGATCTCAGGGTCCTTGGATTGAGCCCTGCATCAAGCTCCCTGCTCAGTGGGGAGTCTTCTCCTTCTTCCTCTGCCCCTCCCTCTACTCATGGTCTTTTTCTCTCTTTCTCTTTCTCTCTCTCTTTCTCTCTCTCTCTCTCCCTCCCTCTTCCTCTCTCTCTCTCTTTCACTCTTTTTCTCAAAAAAATAAATAAAACCTTTTTAAAAATTCCAGAATATACATTATTTTTAGGCATACATAGAATATTTACTAAAATCAACCATTTAGAAGAATTAAAACTACATCTTACATTTTTTTCCCTTAGTGAAATTAAATTTAGATAGCAGCAATCTTCTCCCACCTTCCCTCTGCTCACAAACGGCTAGAAAGTAGTTACCCATTTGGGAATTAAGATGGTGCTTTTTAAATAATGCATGAAGGAAATACAAAATAATAATGGAAATTTTAAAAATATTATGAACCAAATGATAATATAAATAAAAGATATCAAATTTGTGATATGTAACTGAAGGTATACTGATACAGAAATAGATCATCTGAAATGCTTATATATAAAATCAAGAAAAGTTGAAGGTCAATGATCTAATCAGGGAATTTCTGCTTCCAGTCAGGATAGAGTTTTAAAGACTGGGGTTTTTTTTGTTTTGTTTTGTTTTGTTTTTTAAGATTTTATTTATTTATTTGACAGAGAGGAGAATGATCACAAGTAGGCAGAGAGGCAGGCAGAGAGATTGGGAAGCAGGCTCCCTGCTGAGCAGAGAGCCCTACATGGGGCTTGATCCCAGGACCTTGAGATCATGACCTGAGCTGAAGGCAGAGGATTTAACCTACTGAGCCATCCAGGCCCCCCTTAAAGACTGAATTTAACTTCTTACCTGAAACAAAGGAAAATCAAACAGAAAAGTATAAAATAATAACTTTTAAGACATTGAAATTAGAGGAGCGCCTGGGTGGCTCAGTCTTAAGTGTCTACCTGCGGCTCAGGTCATGATTCCAGTGTCCTGGGATTGAGCCTACAGCAGGCTCCTTGCTGAGCAGGAAACATGCTTTCTCCCTCTGCCACTCCCCTTTCTTGTATATTCCCTCTCTTGCCATGTCTCCCTCTGTCAAATAAATAAAATCTTAAAATAAAAAAGACACTGAAATTAGATAATGAAGGAAGTAATTCCCGAGAGAGAGAAAACTCATGGGGTAAGCCTATAATAGCCCCCACTTGTCAATGCCTTGACAGCACTAAGTATCCAGACAGAATTGGGAAGATTTTACTTTTTATTTTTTTATTATTGTGTTCAATTAGTCAACATAGAGTACATCATTAGTTTTTGATGTCATGTTCAATGATCCATCAATTGCATATAACACCCAGTGCTCTGAGCTGAGGAGATGGAGCCCCAAATCTGGAAAGACCAAAGCAGAGAAATTAGCTATTCAGAATCTATAAATTTAAAGGGTAGTAAAAACATATTAAGAACAACTTCATGGCAATAAATTTGACATTTTAAATTCCTTGGAAAACATAAACCTAAACCAGGATAAAATAGGTAATATGAGTAGTCTTATCTCTACTAAAGAAAAAGTGTTAAAAATCTTCTCCCTCAACAAACAAGCACTCCAGGTTCAGATAGCTTCACTTGTGAATTTTACCAATAACTTAAAAAAATACAAATTCTACACAAAATCTTTCAAAAATTGAGGAGCAGAGAATGTTTCTTAAATCACTCTATAAAGTCAGCTTTACCATGATATGAAGACCAGAAAGTGATATCACAAAATAAGATTGTAAACCAATATTCCTCATTAACATAGAAGCAATTGTCTTAAACTAAATTTTAGATTATATTTAGCAATATATAAATCATTATCATTATAAATCATTATCAATTAGAGTTTGTCCCAGAAATGCAAGATTGTTTTAATATGCTAAATAAGGGGGGCGCGTGGGTGACTCAGTCCTTAAGCATGTGTTTCGGCTCTGGTCATGATCCCAGCATCCTGGGATCAAGCCCTGCATCGGGCTCCCTCCTTGGCAGGAAGCCTGCTTCTCCCGCTACCGTTCCCTCTGCTTGTGTTCCTTCTCTCGCTGTGTTTCTTTCTGTCAAATAAATAAAATCTTTAAATAAAAAATATGCTAAATAAGGGATCAACAAATTATTTCTTTTAAAAGCCAGCTAATAAATATTTTACGTCATTACTACATAGTTTTTATCACAACTGTTCAGTCTTCCATGGTAGCATGAAAATGGCTAGCATGAAAACGGCTATATACAATACATAAATGGATGGCATGGCTGTGTCCCTAAAAAAATTATTCACAAAAACAGGCCGCTGGAACTTGGGCTATAGTTTGCTGATCACTGTTCTAACTTCTTCAATTTAAGTCATCATATTCACAAATAAAAAGAGAAAAACAATATAATCAACTCAACAGGTGGAGAAAAAGCACTTGAACAAATCTAGCATTCACTCTTATTAAAATTTCAGCAAAGCAAAAAGAATTGAAGGGAATTTCCTTTTCTGACAAAGTTCATCTATCAAAAAGTTCACATTGCATGTAATGATGAAAGACTAAGTGTCTGAGTCCTCAAATTAGGATAAATTCAAGCCTATCCACTCTTACCGCTCCTGTTAAACATTATGGTGAAGATTCTAATCACTTACAATAAGCTAAAAGATGAAATTTAAATTTCATCAAATTTGAAAGGAGAGGTAAAATCATCATTATAGACACAGGATTATTTATATGGAATAATGTGATCCTCAAAAATCTACTAGACACCTTAAGAGAGTTTAATGAGATTGAAGGAAATATGAATATAAGGAATCTCTTATGTTTCTATTGATGACTGATTAAAATTGAAATTAATAAAATAAAACTCAATTTTTAAATAATATCAAATAATAATAATATCAAATAATAAATAACAATTTTAATAAATACAAAATACAAATTAAATCCTTAAAAAAAATTAAAAGCACCCAAATTAAATCCTTAAAAAAAGCACCTAAATTAAATCCTTAAAAAATCAATAAATAAGAGCACCCAAATTAAATCCTTAAAAAAAAAACTATGAAATACTTAAGAATAAATTTGACAAATACATAAAACAGAATACACTGAAAACCACAAATACTGTTGATAGAACTCTTAGAGAAACTAAATAAATGAGTCAGAAGACTCTTAAAATTGATCTTAAAATGAATGCAATCACAGTGAAAATCTCCTCATGTGCTTTGTAGAAACTGACAAATACTAAATTTCCTATGGAATATAAAGCCAATAGTTTTGAAAAATAAGATAAAAGGTAGAAGACTAATATTATTTTATTTTGAGACTCATAAAACTTAAACAATCAAGGCAGTGTGGTATTTGTAAGGAGACAGAAAATTACATCAAAGTAATAGAACAGAAAGTCCATAAATAGACACATGCATATATGGAAAAATGAATTTTTTTGGAAAAATTATTCTTAATGAAAGCACAACACAACTGATTTCCATGCATTGATTCTGTATCCTGCCACATAGCTGAATTGCTGTATGGGTTCTAGTAACTTCAGGTTGGAGTCTTAGGGTTTTCCACATAAAGTATTATATCATCAGAGAAAAGAGTTGACTTCTTTGCCAATCTGAATGCCTTTTATTTCTTTTTGTTGTCTGACTGCTGAGACTAAGACTGCTAGTACTATGTTGAACAATGATGATGGGTATTAAGGAGAGCACTTGTGATGAGCACTGGGTTTTATATGCAACTGATGAATCATTGAATACTACATCAAAAAGTAATGATGTACTATATGTTAGCTAACTGAACATAAAAAAAAATTAGAAAAAAATTAAAGTGACCGTAGAGCAATAGTTCTCAAATTTTATACCCTAAGATTATTTTTCTATTTCAGTTTCCACTTTTGAAATATAATTATTAACAACTTCTAGGTAAATGAACTTCACTAACAAAAAAAAAAAAAAAAAGAAAGCATAAAGGCAAATCAGTAGGGAAAGGATTGTTTTCAAAAATACTGCAGAACAATTGGATACCCAAGTGTAGAAACAAATAAACTTTTATCTTTACACTATAATTGCAAATAAACTCAGAATGAATCACAGATTTAAATGTGAAACCTAACTATTTAACTTCCACAAGAAAACATAGGAGAAAACTTATGTACTGATCTTGGGTTAGGGAAAGGTATCTCTGACATGACACTAAAAGCATGACTCAATAGAAAAAAATGTGATGAATTAGATTTCATACAAATCAAAAGCTTCTCTTTAAAAGACATTTTTGGGGCGTCTGGGTGCCTCAGTCGTTAAGCATCTGCCTTCAGCCCAGGTCATGATCCCAGGGTCCTGGGATCGAGCCCCGCATCGGGCTCCCTGCTTGGCAGGGGGCCTGCTTCTCCCGCTACCTTTCCCTCTGCTTGTGTTCCCTCTTTCACTGTGTTTCTCTCTGTCAAATAAATAAAATCTTAAAAAAAAAAAAAGACATTTTTAAGAAAAGAGAATCTTCAGAATTGGAGAAAATATTTTCAAAGCATATATTTTATTAAAAACTTACAACAAAGTATATAAATACCTTTTAAAAGTCAATATTGATTTGAATCTCCCTGATGGGGAGGGACATCATCAATGTTCAATGATGATGAACATTGTTTCATGTGTCTGTTAGCCATTTGTATGTCTTCTTTGGAGAAGTATCCGTTCAGGGGAATCCTCTTACATTGTTGATGGGTATGCAAGTTGGTGCAGCCACTTTGGAAAACAGTGTGGAGATTCCTGAAGAAATTAAAAATAGAGCTACCCTGGGACCCTACAATTGCACTACTGGGTGCTTACCCTAAAGATGCAGATTGGGTACAAAGAAGGGCCACGTGTACCCCAATGTTCATAGCAGCAATGGCCACAATCGCCAAAGTGTGGAAAGAGCCAAGATGTCCCTCAACAGATGAATGGATAAAGAAGATATGGTCCATATATACAATGGAATATTATGCCTCCATCAGAAAAGATGAATACCCAACTTTTGTATCAGCATGGACGGAACTGGAAGAGAGTATGCTGAGTGAAATAATTCAAGCAGAGAGAGTCAATTATCATATGGTTTTACTTATTTGTGGAGCATAAGGAAAAAAATGGAGAATATTGGGAGAAGCAAAGGAAGATGTAAATTGGGGGAAATCAGAGGGGGAGAAGAAGCATGAGAGACTGTGGACTCTAGCAACAAACTTAAGGTTTTGGAGGGGCAGGGGGTAGGGGGTTGGGCAAGCCTGCTGGTGGATACTGAGGAGGGCACGTATTGCATGGAGCCCTAGGTGTGGTACATGAACAATGAATCTTGAAACATTGAAAAAATAAAATAACAATAATTGGAATAAAAAATAAATAAAGCGGGAAAAAATTCAATATTGAGAAACCAGTAAAAATTATTGGCAAAATCTTTAAACCATTACTTCACCAAAGAATGTATACAAATGGTATGTAAACACGTGAAAAGATGCTCAAAATTACAGCTTATTTAAAGAAATAAAAATTAAAATCACAATGCAAAACCACTACACATCTTTTAGAATAGTTAACATTAAAAAGACTCATGTGTTAGTGAGATAGTGGAAGGAATGGAACTCTTATTTATTACTGTTAGGAATGTAAAATCATGCAATCACTTTACTACACAGCATGCCAATTTCTTATAGAATTAAGTGTAGTTCTTGCCATATGATCTGTCCTTGAGAAGAAGAAAAGGAAAATCACTATTTCTATTCAACACTCACCTGGAAGTTATGACTACAGCAGTAAGGTGAAGAGAAAAAATATAAGGACTATAAAGGAAAAATTAGCATGATCATGTACATAGAAAAGCCAAAGAAATAATGGGGAGATATATTATTAAAACTAATAAGTTAATTTAGCAAACCGGATAGCAGTTCAGCACAAAAAAGTAAGTTGTAATGATTTTATACTAATAAATGAAAAAATAAAATTAAAAAAGAAACCCTTGAGGCGCCTGGGTGGCTCAGTCATTAAGCGTCTTCCTTGGGCTCAGGTCATGATCCCAGGGTCCTGGGATCAAGCCCCGCATCAGGCTCTCTGGTCGGCAAGAAGCCTGCTTCTCCCGCTACCACTCCCTCTGCTTGTGTTCCCTCTCTCGCTGTGTTTCTCACCGTCAAATAAAATCTTAAAAAAAAAAAAGAAACCCTTTACAATATTTTGAAAAACACATTAAATACAGAGTCATAAATAAACAGTAAGACTGAGACTTAAGACAGTAACAAATACCCTCCACACTCAAAACCAGGAAAATAAATATTATGTACCAATACCAATATGCAAAGGCTGAGCCTCTCTAAAGCAAAAGGAGCTTAAAGACAAGGATAGTCATGAGAGTCATGAGAGGTATGGGAGTGTGAAAAACACACTTCTGGCAAGCCAACCTTTACCCAAAACATAAGGTATCTGTAGAAAAATCTGAATCCTGTCACAACTGAGAGGAAATGTAAGAACAAACCTCAAACAGAGCTGAACTCCAGACTAGTTTAAGCAAAACCCTATCATAAAGCCCTAGATGAAGAAAGGGCATATCCATTTTTAGGGATGAAAACTTTTTCATATTTAAGTCTTATACAAGATATCCACCTGTCAACAACAAAAAAATATGTGGTATATATGAAGATAAGGAAAAACACTTTCAAATGACAATATTTCCTTCTTTTGATGGTATATGTCACATTTTTAAATCAAATTATCCTTCAGTGGATACTTAGGTTGTTTCCATGTCTTGAATACTGTAAATAATGCTTCAGTAAACATGAAAGTGCAGATATCAATATAGTGATTTCATTTTTTCAGGTAAATGTCCAGAAATGAAATTACTAAGTCATATGGTAGTTTTATTTTTAATTTTTTGAAGAATCTTTATACTGTTTTCCATAGTGGCTGCATTGATTTCATTACCAACAGCGTGCAAAGGTTCCCTTTTCCCCACGTTCTCTCCAGCATTTGCCATTTCTTGTCTTTTTGGTAATAGTATTCTAACAGATGTGAGGTGATGTCTCATTATGGTTCTGATTTACATTTCCTTGGTGATTAATAATATTGAGCACTTTTTCATATACTTGTTAGCCATCTTCTTTGGAAAAGTGTCTACTCAGTTCCTCCATCTAATTTTAGTTGGATTGTATAATTTCAATTGATCTGTCTTTGAGTTCACTGATTTTTCTGCTTGGTCAAATTTGATGCTGAATCTTTCTACTAAATTCTTCAACTCCAACATTTGTTTGGTTCTTTTCTGTTTTTTCCTTGTTGGATTTTTTATTTTGTTTTTGTAGTTTGCCTGGTATCATTAACTTATTCATCTGCTCTCTTGTAGCTCTCTGAGCATCTTTAGAACAATTATTTTGAACTCACTATGAGGCAAATCAACATCTCCATTTCTTCGGATTAGTTACTGAAGGTTACTATATTCCTTTGATGGTATTATTTTTCCCTGATTCTCCATGATACCTGTAGCCTTGCAGAGGTATCTATGCATTCAAAGAAGTTACTTTTCTACCTTTTATGGATGAACTTTGGTAAGGAGAAACTTTCCCCTGCAAGTGAAAACACACTGGAGCATACTGTGATGTGGAGTGCTGTGGAATATGGCACCAAATCCAGGGGCATGTGGCAGGTCTGGGTCCAGGAAGGCATGAGGTCTTATCAGTTCAGACCTCTCAGATCTACAGTATTGACAACCATATGGTCTTTAGCTAGAGATGTGAGGAGTCCAAAGTGGATATACAGACTATTGTGGTCCCCCTGAGTGCCCTTAGGTCCAGTGTCTAGGGACTTGTGCAGGGATCAGTTGTGGCCAGAGCAAATAGTATGCACACACTCAGCTGCAGAAGCCAACTGCAGGCTCCTGTGTATTGTCAGGGTCCATTCACAGACCTACACATAGTGGTGGGAGTCAGTATAAGCGGCAAAGGCCCGGGCCAATTGCAGGCACACTGGCAACTGTGGGTGCCCTGGCTGTGATGTACTCTATGCTGGATGTCACCATGGGTGCACAGCAGGGAGGCCAGCATCTGGAGTCAGGCTGAAGTCATGCAAGCGTCTAGCTGGAGAGACTAGTTACAGATCAAATCCATAATGTCAGCTAGTGACAGGAGACAAGGCTGGATCTGGGCTGTGAAGTTCCTAGCTATGAGCATGTACTCTTATGGCTGCATGGTCTCCCCATTGGTACATAGCTATGGAGGCTAGAGTCAGGCAGGTCCACAGCTAGAGAGGCTATCCTCTAGTGTATGCACATTGGTGAGGAATAACTGCTGGGATCTAGGCTCTACACTCACGCAGTTGCAGAAGCCTGGACTGACTGCTAGTGTGGGTCCCAGATCTGGCAATGGTGAGGAGAGGAAGCCTAAAAGGAGTCAGGTGGCTGCTGTCTGTGATTGTGAATACCTGTGGGGCAATAATGGTATCTGCAGGGGGTCCATGCGGCTATGCTAGTCCTTGGTTTCTTCCCTAGTAATAGTTGTTGGAGTCATCTGTAGAGCAGTTTGCTGCTAACCATGGTTGCCCTGTGCTGCATGACTCATACTGGTAGCTCTTGCTCTTCTTTTTTGTTAATCTATGTATGTCTGAGTTTTGCCAATTTCTGGGTGGGGTGAAGCAGAAGCAGACCCTTCATGTAGAGCTCCATAAGGTTAGGGAAGCTGGTTGCTTACTCAGCCCCTCTTTATCTGACAAGGGGAATTCTTTCTAGTTTAGGCGTTCCCTCTAGGCACTGAACAATGCTGGCCTGAGGGATGGGATTATGCAGAGAAAATTAAGGTGTTCTTCCTTCTCTTCTTGTGCAGTTATTCTTTGTTTTGTTGTTCTACTGTGTTACTGAAGTGCAAGTGGATTCCAGAGCTCTCCAAGAGCTGTTTTTGCTTATAAATAACTGTTCAATTGTTGATCTTTGTGGAAGGAGAAAGGCTGGGTCTCTCATGTAGCTGTTTTGGGGTTTGGTCAATTGATTTTTCACAAGAGTACTAAGATAATTTAGTAAGAAAAAAAATCTTTTCACAAAATGATTCTGGGATAATTGGATACTAAATGTAAAATAATGAATTTGGTCCCGATGAGATACAAAAATTAACTCAAGGGGTGCCTGGGTGGTTTAAGCCTCTGCCTTCAGCCCAGGTCATGATCTCAGGGTCCTGGGATTGAGCCCTACATCGGGCTCTCTGCTGAGAAGCCTGAGAGAGGCTTCCCCTTCTCTCTCTGCCGTCCTCTCTGCCTGATTGTGATCTCTCTCCTCTCTGTCAAATAAATAAATAAATAAATAAATAAATAAATAAATAAATAAATAAATAAAAATAAATAACTCGAAATGTGTTAAACCTAAATATAGGAGGTAAAGCTGTTGTACTTTTAGAGGGAAACACAGGTGTAAATGTTTATGACCTTGAATTAGGCAGAAGTTTCTTAAAAAGGAAAAGAAAACAAATAAATTGGACTTCATCGAAAAGACTGGGTGTTGTATGCGGGTGATGAATCACAGGATTCTGCTCCTGAAACCAGTGCTACACTGTATGTTAACTGACTTGAAATTAAATTGAAAAAAATGAAAAATTTTTTACATCATAGTATACTATCAAGAAAGTGAAAAGACCCATTATATGGGAGAAATATCTGCAAATCATATATCTAGTAAGCATCTCTGATCTAGAATATATTTTAAAAACTTACAACTCAATCAGACGGGGAGATGAACCATGAGAGACTGTGGACTCTGAGCAATAAACTGAGGGTTTTGGAGGGAAGTGGGTGGGGGGTTGGGCGAGCCTGGTGGTGGGTGTTGAGGAGGGCACATATTGCATGGAGCACTGGATGTGGTGCATGAACAATGAATCTTGTAAAACTGAAAAAATAAAATAAAAGTATTTGGAAAAAAACGCTTAAAACTCAACAATAAAATGATTAATAACCTAATTTTTTAATAGGCTAAGGATTTGAGTAGACATTATTCCAACTAATTTATAAAAATGGCCAACAAGTTCATGAAAAGATAATCAACGTCACTACTCATTAGAGAAATGAAATCAACTACAATAATGTACCATTTTACATCCAATGAGATATGTATAAAATATAAAAAAGACCAATAAAAATGTTGGTTAAGACACAGAGAAATTGGAACCCTTACATATTGCTGGTTGAAATGTAAAACGATGTAGCCACTGTGGAAAACAGTTTGGCAGTTCCTCAAAAAAATAATGATAGAGTTATATGTAGGATATGATCCAACAACTCCACTCCAAGGTATATATCCAAAAGAACTGAAAACTTGTTTTGATACAAAGACATGTATGTGAATATTCACAGCAGAAAAAAAATATTCACAACAGAATTATTCATAATAGCCAAAGAATAGAAACAACCCAAATGCCCCTCAACTGATGAATAGATAAACAAAATGTGGTATGCCCCTAAAGTAGAATATTATTTAGCTGCAGGAACCAATGAATTATGGATACGTACTACAATAAGGATGAAATTGAAATATAATGTTAAGTGAAAGAAACTGAACACACAATAAGTACTACACAATATAAGCACAATAAGTATAACACAATAAAAGTATAACAAGTATAACACAATAAAAGCACATAGTTTATGGTTTCATTTATACGAAATGTCCAGGATCGGCAAATCCACAGAAACAAGAAATAGACTAGTGGTTGCTAGAGGATGGGAGGGGGGAAATTGGGAAGGATGGGTTAATTTTGGGAATGTGGAAGTATTCTGGATTCAATGGTAATGAAGGGTATGCAATATTGCAAAAACACTAAAATCTGCTAAGTTGTGTACTTTAAAATAAAAAAAAATAAATTCCATGTTACATAAATTTTATAAGAATAAAACAAACACTCTTAGAAAACTGCAGATAGAAAGGCACTTCCTTAACCTGGCCAAGAACATCTACAAAAGACGTACAATTCACATTAGTCTTAAAGGTGAGAGAATGAATGCTTCCACTCTTAGAGTGGAAAGATGGCAAGAAAGTTTTTTCACATACTCCTAATCAACATTTTCCTGGAGCTACCAACCAGTGCAGTAACTCAGGAATAGAAATACATATTATAAATGAAAAAAAAAAAAATCATGTGATATGATTGTCTAGAAAAGTAGGAGTAATGTACAAAAAAAAAAAAAAAATTCCCTAGAATAAGTGAGTTTATTAGGGTCTCAAGAATTAAGGTCATTATTCAAAAGTCAATATTACTTTTATATAATAGCAATTAGCAATTAGATTTTAATTTTCAAAATGTCATCTGTGGGGTGCCTGGGTGGTGCAGTTGGTTGGGCATCCAACTCCTGGTTTCAGCTCAGGTTGTAATCTCAGGGTCATAAGATCCAGCCCCATGTCAGGCTACACGATCAGCCTGGAGTCTGCTTGGGATTCTCTCTTGCTCTCCTTGTGCTTCTCCCCTATGCTCTCTCTCTCTCAAATAAATAAGTAAATAAATAAGTCTTCAAAAAATATCATCTGCAACAGATCAGTATATATCGAACAAAATATATGCAGGAACTACACCTATAAAACATTGATGGAAAAAATTAAAGAATTCACAAATAAATAGAGATATCTAATGTTTATGGATTGGAAGTCTCGATATTACTAAAATGTCAATTCTTAATCTTATCTATAGATGAAATGTAATTCCAATCAAAATCTGAGCAAGTGTTTTGGTAGATCTAAAATATATAAATGTATAGGATGGCCAATACAATTTTGAAAAAAGAATTAGAGTATTCACACTACCAGATTTCAAGATTTATAATAAATCTACAGTAATTGGGAATTTGGAACTGAAAAAAAATTAAATACACAGATCATGAATTAGAGTGGAAAATCTAGAATTATACAAACACAAATACTAATCCTAACTTTTGACAATATTGCAAAAACAATTTAATTTGAGAAAGAATAATATTTCTTACAAATGATACTTGAACAATAGGACTTCGTTACTCAAACCCCTGAACCTTGACACATATTTCATATCTTTTACAATATTAGTTCAAAATGGATCATGGATATTAATATAAAACATAAAATGATAAAACTTCTAGAAGAAAGAAGGAGAAAATGGTTTTAAAAATAAATTTTAGGGGCTCCTGGGTGGCTCAGTGGTGGGTTAAGCCTCTGCCTTTGGCTCAGGTCATGATCTCAGGGTCCTGGGATCGAGCCCTGCATTGGGCTCTCTGCTCAGCAGGGAGCCTGCTTCCCCCCTCTCTCTGCCTGCCTCTCTGCCTACTTGTGAGCCCTCTCTTTCTGTCAAATAAATAAATAAAATCTTTAAAAAAATAAATTTTAGGAATGACGTTGAAGCCATAATTCACAAAAAGAAAAATTGGTAAATTAGCCTTCAGCAAAAATAAACATTTATACTCTTTGAAGCACACTGTCAAAATAATGGACCTGCTACAAGCTGAAGGAAAATATTTTTAAATTATGTATTTGATAAAGGACTTTATCAGATGCAGAATATATAAAGGACTCTCAGAACTTAACAATAAGAAACAAAATTTAAAAACTGACAGATGACCTGATTAGACATTGTACCAAAACGACATATGAATGATCAATAAGAATCAGAAAAGATGCACAACATTATTAGTCACTAAAAAAAAAAAAAGTAAACTATAATGTTATGCAATACATGTGTATTAAACTGGTTAAAATTTAAAAACAAAAACTACAGGGGTACCTGGGTGACTTAGTTGGTTAAGCGTCTGTCTTTAGCTCAGGTCATGATCCCACATTATTTAGGTCCTGGGATCAAGTCACGCATTGGGCTTCTTGCTCAATAGGGGGCCTTCTTGTCCCTCTCCTTCTGTCTGTCCCCTCCCCTTGCTTGTGCTCCCTCTTTCTATCTGTCCAGTAAATAAGTAAAATATTTAAAAAACAATAACAACAAAAAGAAAAACTAGAAATAACAAGTCCTAATAAGGATGCAGAGAAACTGTATCTCATACTATACTATTTGGAAAACAAACTATACAACCATTTTGGAAAACAGTTTGGCAGAATCTTATAAAATTAACATGCATTTACCATATAATTAAGGAATTCCACTTCTAGGTACTTTTGCAAGTGGAATGAATTTACATTCATACAAAACACTATACATGAGTGTGGATTAGCAGCTTTATTCGTGGTGGCAAATATGGAAATAACCCAGATGTCCTCTCAGGGAGAATGAATAAACAACCTGTAGTATATCCATAAAATGGAGCACTACTCAGTTGTAAAAAGACACAATATATTAATTTATAGGACATGGATGAATCTTTAGTGAATTTTGCTTAGGGAAAGAATCCAAATCCAAAACAGTCCATTTGGTTTGTTTCAATCTGTGTACCATTTTGGGAGAAACGATACTACACCATTAGAGAAGACATCAGTAGTTGCCTGGGGTTGGAAGTGAGAGAGGGGTCGACAACAAACAAATCTGGGGGAGTGATTTATTGTTCTATCTGGTACATTGCTGATGGATATATAAATCTGTATTTTCAAAAACCATAGAAATAATACCATAAAGAGTGAATGTTCACTAAAAAAATTAAAAGTCAACCAGCATATTGATGAAAGCCAAGACTGAATGCAGACTGTGACAAAAGAATCTGAGTCTATTACAAATAAATAACGTAGTTACATTGAAAGGGTAGAAAAGAAAGGGGCATGTTCCCTCACTTTACTGCAGATTGACGCTGCTGTAAGGAACTTCGGAGTGGCTGAGACCTTCTTACTCTCTTTTAGGATGGGAAAGTGTACATATGTAAAACCTGGGGTGCTCCATTCAATTTTCTTCCATGACATAGCCTGAAAACAGAAACATCTGAATGAGGGTGGAACAGACAGACTCCCAGAGTGACTGCACCAGGATCCTTACCAACTGTGTCTCTCACTTATCCACTTTCACACTCTAGATAATTAATTATTAAATTCTCCCTTTTTCCCCAAATTTGCTGCTAGTAATCCAAACCATCCTACCAGATACACCTTCCATGTTACTTTGAGGAATTTACTTGAGCATGTACTTCTGTAAAAGTAGTGAATAAATCAAGAAAAATGAAACCCTGAGAGTCCCAAAACTGTATCTAACCCACAAATGCAACTTCAGAAGTCCTGTGATCACAGCTTTGCAGCAGACATTAAAAAAAAAAAAAACAAAAACAATTGATCCAGGGGTTCCTGAGTGGCTCAGTTGTTTGAGTGTCCAGCCCTTGATTTCGGCTCAGGTGGAGATCTCAGGATCCTGGGTCCCCCTCGCCTCCGCTGCATGCTCAGTGGGAGTCTGCATGAGATTCTCCCACTCTCCCTCTGCCCCTCCCCCCAATTGGGCACTCTCTCTCTCTCAAATAAATAAATCTTTAAAACAGACTGATCCAACTGAAGCTATCTGGGAAGGTGGAATGTTATGGATTAGACTGTATACTTCAGGGTTTCAGACTAGCAAAGAAAAAAAATACAGAATAAAGAAAGGATTATATTTATTAGGAGCCAAATGTTCTACAGAACACACACAAAAACTTTCCCATTGACAAAGACTGGGTCATTTTTCTTTATGTAAACCAGCCATAGGTAAGGCTATACAATTCCTTTGAACTTATGGGAGTCTGAACATCCTAATACACCAGCCTCTGGCATTAAGAAAGTAAGTGGAAAAAGCACTGTTTTGTTACCAGTCAGCACTTTCTGTCATAGTATTTTGCCAGCTCATGAAAAAGGAGACTGTTACTTTGGGCTCAGAGTCTCATCCTCCCACACTGTCAGGACAATACAGCCTCCAGATCTCACACCACCCCAGGAGCTGAGAGAGAGAGAGAGAGAGAGAGAGAGAGAGAGAGAGAGAAAGGAAGAAGTCCACTTAGAGCCAAGTGTGTTTATACACTGAATTGAAAGTTACAGCAGTGACTGAGGGATTGTATGAATATACAAACTGCATATGGCAGACTAGATGTGAACAGAGGTAGAACCAATGATGGAAATGTAGAGCAATGATTGCTTTTCACACACAAAGATAGAGCAATGGTATGTTTCCATTCAATGTGTTGTGAGAAGGGTAACACACATTTGAGCAGTCATAGAAATTTCCTTGGCAATAAGGTCTAGTTTAATTTCACAAGAAATATTTCCATATCAAAACTGACTTTGTAGCTTTTTCTGTAGTGCAAGGATTACTTGATGTGTTAGACTCTCAATGGCAGCCTCCACTTACATTGAAATTGATTACATTAAAAGGGCTTCATTCGTTAAAAAAAAAAATTCAATTTGTTAGCCCTTTATTCCAAAGATATTTTTCTTAGGAAAAAAAGTTTCTCATCACTGAAAAGATTAAGAAAGTTTTGGGAGTTTAGGTTCTAGGAGAAAATGTAAAATGATGCCGGACAAAGAATTAAAAACTGCATTATTCAAAAGAAATTCTGTAGTAGTTACCATGGCCTTTTCCATTCCTAATCACTGTTGATTGTGTGACATTGCTAGAGACTCCACAAGTCGTGAGAAGAATGAATTAACAGCATGACTGCTAACATACTTGTTTTAGGCTGCACATTATCTTTGATACAATTGTTATGTAATGTATATCTTCCTAATTGTTTTAATTTTTCTCAACTTACATTTTCTTAAAAAGGCAAATTTTAAAATTTTCTGAGAGACCTTTTTTTGGTAATAAATTCAATTTTTTTCAGTTTATAATTTATGGTTACCTCGAGGTGCTTGGCTTTCTCAGTTGGTAGAGCATACGACTCTTGATCTCGGGGTCCTGAGAGCCACATTGTATATAAAGATTACTTAAACAAAATTTTAAGTAATGTATGGTCACCTCATTATTATAAAATGGTACACGTATTTGGAAATTACAGAGAACTAAAAAATTAACTTGCTCTAACAGTCATTGTACATTGTTTAAGTTTTGATCTGTTTGCTAAGTAAACACATGAAAGGTTGTTTATTATGATGTCATTATTGAGCACTTTCTATGTCATTAAAAATTATTGAAATAGATATTTTGCTTATTTAAAATTATTTTTAAGGCTGTTACTATATTTTATTTAGCAATTTCTGTACTATTAGTAATATACTTAGTCTTTCAATATTTTACTGGTAAAAGTACTTAGATCAAAACAACTGGCAGCTGACGTTTTTTGTAATCTTAAATTAGCTCAGATTTCCAAAGGACAAATTCTGTTTTACAAATCAGATTTGTAATTACTGGTTCAAAGTGCATGAAATTTCTTGAGGCTCAAGTAGACCAGACGTATGAAAATTAATAACATTTATTGCCAACATGCACTATAATGCCTTTGTTACAGAACACTTGATAACATTAATTTTTTCAGATGATTCATGAAAATGCTATGATATTATTTTATTTTATTTTTTTAATATTTTATTTATTTACTTGACAGAGAGAGAGAGATCACAAGTAGGCAGAGAAGCAGGCATAGAGAGAAGAAGAAGCAGGTTCCCTGCTGAGCAGAGAGCCCAATGAGGGGCTCAATCTCAGAACTCAGAGATCATGACCTGAGCTGAAAGAGAGGCTTTAACCCACTGAGCCACCCAGGTACCCCTATCATATTATTTTAATTCACATTTGCATCAAAATTTGCTCATAATATTTTTATCATATTCAGCTTTTAAAACTTTGTGAAACATTTCTTATTCATTTTTTTCTATCACTTTTTTTTTAAAGATTTTTTCCCCACTTTAAAACTCAATTAATAGTATTTTTTTCCAAAATATTTATGGCTTAACTTTTTATTTATTTTTTTAAATTTTATTGTTACTATTTTAATTGAAGTACAGTTGACATGCAATGTTACAGTACTTGTACATTAAGTTTGCATTGTACAGTTAAGGGTACAATATAGTGACTTGACATTATGCTATGCTCATTACAAATGTAGCTGCCATCTGTCACCATACAACCCTATTACAATATTATTGACACCATTCCCTATGTTTTACCTTTTATTCCCATGATTTATTTTTTCTACAACTGGAAATGGCTTAAGTTTTTAAAGTAAACTTTTTATTTAGATTCATATGTGGCTGTAAGAAGTAATACAGAGAGATTCCTTGTGCCCTTTACCCATGTGCCCTCAAAGATACTATCTTGAAAAGTATGGTCCAATAGCACAATCAAGATAGTTACATTGACACAGTCAAGACACAACCTTATGTTTCTCACTTGAACCATTATCCCATAGCCAATCTCCCTACCCTACCTCTCCTTAAACTCTGGATAGCATCAATCTATTTCCATGTGTGTAGTTTTGTCATTGTAATAATGTTATATAAATGGAATAATCCAGTAGTAATATTTGGGGATTATCTCTTTTCATCCAGTATATATCTGCAGAGTTTCCTCAGCTGGCATGTATCAATAAAAATAGTTTGACCGTTTCCATGGCTAAACACTATTCCACATCATGGATTAACTAAAGTTTGTTCAAAAGTTCATTTATTGAAGGACATCTGGGCCATTCCATTTTGGCTCCCATGAACAAAACTGCTACAAACAGTTGTACACAGATCCCTGTGTGAACATAAATCTTCAGTTTTCTGGAATAAATACTAGGAGTGCAATTGGCAAGTTATATGTTTTTTGAATGCCTAGATTTTTGGCTTTTAGAGACTGTTTTTCAGTGTGGTAATATTTTATTATATTTTCATCAGCAGTGTGTATGTAATTGAGTTTCTCTGTCTCCTTGTCAGTATTTGATGTTCATAAATACAGGTAGATAGATAGATGATAGATAGATAGATAGATAGATAGATAGATAGATAGATAGATAGATAGATGATAGATAGATAGATGATAGATAGATAGATAGATAGATAGATAGATAGATAGATAGATAGATTAGATGATAGATAGATATATTGCTTTAGTCATTCTGATAGGTGTGAAGCAATATCTCATCATTGTTTCAATTTTAATCTACCCAGTAGCTGATGATGTTGAACATGTTATCATGTGTTCACTTGCTATTTTTATGTCCTGTTCAGTGAAACGTCTTTTTATGTCTTTTTTCCATGTTTTAATTGGGTTAATGGATTTTTTTTACTGTTATGTTTTGCTCATTCCCTGTGCACAATAGATAACAGAGACCCACTGGATATGTAGTTTGCAAACACTTTCACCCATGCTATAACCTGTCTGTATCCCCAAGTTGGGTTTTATGCAGAACTAAAAATTTCAACTTGAAATCTGCTAGTTCAACTTAGCAAACCTCCCTGATATGAATTTTGCCTTTGTTGTGATGTCCAAAAACTCTTTGCCAAGCCCTGGATCCCAAAATTTCTTTTCAAAGTTTTCTCTCCAAAATGTTATAATCCATATGTTTTAAACTTAAGTCAATGATTCACTCTTATTCTTTTTTAAACAGACTTTATTTTTTAGAGTAGTTTAAGATTCACAGCAAAATTTAGTAGAAAGTACAGAGGTTTCCCATATACTCCCTGACCCCACACATGTATAGCCTCCTTTAGTATCATCCCTCTCCAACTGGTACATATGTTACAAGTGATGAACCTACATTGACATCATTATTACCCTAAGTATATAGTTGATGTTAGAGTTCACTCTTGGTGTTGTACATTCTATGAATTTGGACAAATGTGTAATGACATGTATCCATCATTACTGTATCATATAGAACAGTTTCATTGTACTTAAAATTCTCTGTTCTCTGCGTATTTATTTCTTCCTCCTTCTCAACACCTGGCAACCACTGATCATTTTACTGTCTCCATAGTTTGCCTTTAATAGTTGGAATCATACAGTATGTAGTCTTCTCAGATTGCCTTCTATCATTTTGTAATATGTATTTAAGATTCCTACATGTCTTTTCACGGTTTGATAATTCATTCCTTTTTATCTTTGAACAATCTTCAATTGCAGTGATGTATTATAGTTCATTTATTTACTCACTTAACTGAAGGACATCTTGGTTGCTTCCAAGTTCTGGCAATTATAAACAAAGTTGCTATAAACATTAGTTTGTAGGTTTTTGTATAGATATAAATTTTCAGTTCATTTGGGTATATATAGAAAAGTATAATTATTGGATTGTATGTAGTTTAGTTTCATAAGAAACTCCCAAAATGTCTTCCAAAATGCTGTACAATTTTGCATTTCCACCATCAGTAAATGAGAGTTCCTATTGCTCCACATCCTTACCAGCATTTGGTGTTAATACTGTTCTGGATTTTGGCCATTCTAATAGGTGTGTAGTTTTACCTTATCATTTTAATTTGCATTTCCTTAATGATATATGCTATCGATCATCTTTTCATATGCTTATTTGCCATCTTTATATCTTCTTCAGTGAGGTACCTATTCAGGTTTTTGGCCCACTTTGGAATTGAGTTATTTGTTTTCTTACTGTTGATTTTTAAAAGTTCTTTGTATTATGTGGATTACAGTCCATAATCACATTGTTTTTGCAACTATTTTCTCCCAGTCTTATCTTTCATTCTCTTGACAGTGTCATTCAAGCAGATATTTCTAATTTTAATAAAACATAGTTTGTTGATGATTTTTTTCCCTGGGATCATGCCTTTCATGTTGTATCTAAAAGGTAATTGCCAGGGCACCTGGGTGGCTCAGTGGGTTAAAGCCTCTGCCTTAGGCTCAGGTCATGATCTCAGGGTCCTGGGATTGGGCCCGACATTGGGCTTTTTGCTCAGTGCAGAGCCTGCTTCCCCTTCTCTCTTTGCCTGCCTCTCTGCCTACTTGTGATCTCTCTCTCTCTCTCTCTGTCAAATAAATAAATAAAATCTTTAAAAAATGAGAAGTAATTGCCAAATACAAGTTTATCTAGATTTTCTCCTATGTTGTCTTTTACTAGGTTAATAGTTTTATGGTCTTTTATTCACTTTGAGTTTTATTCACATTTAGATCTTTTATTCACTTTGAGTTAATTTTTGTGAAGAATATAAAGTCTATGTTTGAATTTATCTTTTTGCATGTGAATGTTCAGTTGTTCCAGCACCACTGGTTAAAAATAATGTCAGGGGACCTAGGTGGCTCTGTTGGCTAAGCACCCAACTTTTGATTTCCACACAGGTCATAATCCAGGGTGTGAGATCAAGCCCCATGTTGGGCTTGACACTCAGTAGGGATCCTGCTTCTGTTTCTCTCTCTCTCCTTCTCTTCTGCCCCTCCTCCTAGTCACGCTCTTATGCACTCTCTCTTCTCCTTCTCTCTCAAATAAATAAATAAAATCTTTAAGTTTTTTAAATAAGAAATACTATATTTTCTCCATTGTATTGCTTTTGCTCTTTGGTCAAAGATTAGTTGGCTATATTAATATGAGTATGTTTCCAGTCTGTGTTCCATTCCATTGATTTGTCTGCTCTTTCACCAATAGTACACTCTCTTGTTTACTGTTGATTTATAATAAGTCATGAAATCTGGTAGTCTTCCAAGTGTGTTCTCCTTTAATACTGTAGTGGCTATTCCAGATCTTTTCCTTCTGCATATAAACTTTAGAATCAGTTTCTTAAAATCCACAAGATAACTTGCTGGATTTTTATTGAGATTGTGTTGAATCTATAGGTTAACTTGGAAAGAACTGCCATCTTAATATTCAATTTTCTTATCCATGAGCATGGAATAGTTCTTCGTTTACTTAGTTCTTTGGTTCCCTTAACCAAAGTTTTATAGCTTCTCTCATATAGATCTTAACTCTATTCTATTTGTACATAATATTTCATTTTGGGGGTCTTAATATAAATGATAATATGTTTTTAATTTCTAAATTCTTGTGTTCATTGCTGATATATTTAAAACTGACTGACTTTTATATATTATCCTTTTACCTTACAGCCTTGCTGTAATCACTCATTAGTTCTTGCAACGGACAATTCTTTTGCCAGTTCTTTTGTATTTTTCCATATAGACAATCTTGTCATCTGGGAACAAAGATGGTTTTATTTTTCCTTCTCAACCTGTATATCTTCTTTTCCTTTTCTTGTCTTTTTGCACTAGCTAGAACTTCCAGTATGATGTTGAAACATAGAGATGAGAGGTGACATCTATGCCTTTTTCTTATCTTACTGAGAAAGCTGTTTCTTCCCATTAAGTACAATGTTGGATACAGGTTTTGGTAAATATTCTTTTTCAAGCTGAGGACATTTCCCTCTATTCCTATTGAGAGTTTTTATCATGAATGGATATAGTATTCCTCCAAGTATGTTTTATGCATCTATTAATCTGATCGTGTGATTTTTCTGTTTTAGCTTGGTGAAATGGGTTATGTTAATTTATTTTCAAATGTTGAACCAGCCTTGAATACCTGGGATAAATCTCATTTGGTTATAGTGTATAATTCTTTTTGTACATCACTAGAGTCAATTTGCTAATACTTTGATGAAGATTTTTGCACATGGAACATTCTCCAGGATAAACCATAATGTTAGGCCAGAAACAAATCAACAAATTTGAAAGCATTCGAACCATACAAATACAACCAAAATGGAATAATATTAGAAATAAAAAAGCAGAAGGAGATTTGTGAGAATTAAGCGTACTTGTAAATAACCAATTGGTCAGAGAAGGAATTACAAAGGAAATTAGAAAATACTTTAAGTAACTGTAAATGAAAACACAACCTGCTAAAACTATGGTATACAACTAACACACAATACTTAGAGGAAAATTTAAAGCTATATATGCCTTTAAAAAAAGATTTTAGTCAATAACCTTACTTTTAGCCCTTAAAAGCTAGAAAGAAAGGAAACTAAAGGTGGGGCAAAAAGGTGGAAAAAAATAATAAAGATTGGAATGGAAATAAATAAATAGATAATAGAAAAATACAGAAAAAAATCAATGAAACCAGAAGATAATTTTTTGAAAAAGGTCAACAATATGTATAAACTCTTACCTAGATGAACTGCAGAAAGAGAGAGGGAAAGAAAGAGAGAGAGAGAAGATTCAAATTACAAAAATTGGAAATGGAAGAATAGGAATTACTACTAATGTAAAGGAAAAAAGATTATGAGGGAATACTAAGAACAATTATAAATTAGAAAATAGAGAGGAAATTGACAAATTTCTATGAAGACAGAAACAACCAGAACGAACTCAAGAAAAAACAGACAGTAGCTTTTCCTTTAACAGTTAAGCTTTTAATTTGACTAGAGCCAATTGCTACATGAGTTTACTGACAGAGATTTATATTTTTCTTTAAGTGGTGACTCAGCTTTTCCAAAACTTCATGCTAAAATGCCCTTTGATCATTGATTTTTACTGTCAAGTTATCCAGATTTTCCAAATATATTTGCCCATACATATTTGGATGTGCCATTGAGATCTTTACTATAGTCCAATAATCTTTTAGTTTATTTTGGTGCCAGCACCACGCTGGTGTTATTATTATAATATTATAATATCAGTATCTGATATGATTAATGACTCTTTTTGCTATTCTTTTAAAAAAATCACAGTTGTCAAAAGACATTCTTTTTTTTTTAGTTTTATTTAATAAATTTATTTATTTAAAGATTTTATTTATTTGACAGAGAGAGATAGCCAGAGAGGGAACACAAGTAGGGGGAGTGGGAGAGGGAGACACAGACTTCCCGCAGAGCCAGGAGCCTGACACGGGGCTTGATCCCAGGACCCTGAGATCATGACCTGAACCGAAGGCAGATGCTTAATGACTGAGTCACCCAGGTGCCCCAAGACATTCTTTAAAAAAAAAAAAAAAAAAAGATTTCATTTATTTATCTATCAGAGAGAGCACAAGCAGGAGGAGTGGAAGTCAGAGGGACAAGCAGGTGCCCCATAGAGCAAGAAGCCCAATTCAGGACCTCAGGATTATGACCCAAGCCAAAGGCAGTGCTTAACCAACTGAGCCACCCAGGCATCCCCAAAAGACATTCTTTCTGTTATAATTTTTTAAATAAATGGTTGAATTCTTAATTTTTTTCAAATTCCAGCAACAGTTTGATTGGGCTTTCATTGATTTTATAGACTAATTTAGAAATAATTAACATGTTTGTATTATTGTCATTCTATCTTTGGACATGGAATGTCTCATTTTTTAAAACTTTTTAAATATCACTTAAAAACTTTTTTTTCATTTATTTTAACTTTTTGAGAGAGAAAGCTTGCACACATATGCACAATCTGGTGGAGGATCCGAGGGAGACAGAGAGAGAGAACCTTAAGCAGGCTCTGCACCCAGCTTAGAGCCCAACACAAGACTCAGTCTCATGACCCTGAGATCATGACCTAAGCCAAAACCAAGAGTTGGACGGTTAATCCATTGAGCCACCCAGGTGGCCCCCAAAGGCTAATATTTTCAATAGGAATTGTATCTTATTTTTTTCTTGTTATTTGAATTAAAGAGTATGATTACTTCTTTTGATGTCTGACTGCTGACAACTTTAATGACTCATCTGTCCCTCTTACCCTTTTACCTCACATCTTGGCAACTGTTAAGAAACCCCAGTGTTCCCTCTTCTGGCACCAGTTGAAGTTTGAAACTGTACAAACTTCTGCCCATGTACAGGAATATGCACTCAGCCCTACCCCTACATCCCAACCCCCATCACAGTAATCCAGCCTGATTTCCTTTTCCCACTCTCCTAAGCCATTTTCTGACCTACCTGGTAAGACTGCTCTGTTATCACCAGAAAGTCTCATTACGTAATATACCTTTTCATATCCTTTGGGTAAGTGGGTGTGACAAAGTTTTGGTTGTGTGGGGGGGGGGTCCAATTTCCTTTTGCAGGTTGACAGCAACATTGTGGTTCCTGGTATTTTATTTTTATTATAGTTTCATATTTTGCAAAATTTGCATTGTGCAACAATTTTACTTTTGTAGAGATATTTGTCTTTAAAAATTGGTCATATAGCTATATATTGCCAAATTCTGCAGTTTTAATTATTTGTGACTTAATTCTCTTGGATTTTCTATTTAAATTATCATGTAATTTATACATAACAAAAGTTCAATCTCTTCTTTTCAAATCCTGACACTTGACAATTTTTTTCTTTCCATAAAATATTATCTAGGATTTCTAAAGCTGCATTAAAAGTCATGACACTAATAAGCATTTTTATCCCATCCTGACCTTAAAGATAAGACATCTAAAGATATCCTATTAATGTAATGTATGTTGTAGATTTTTAGAATGTAATATTTGCCAAGATAAGGAAGGTTCCTTCTACATTTTATTTTCTAACAGTTACCTTTTAATATCATAAATAGATAGATTTTGAACTTGTAGAAATCTATCTCTGAATCTATTGAGATAAGAGTTTAAATTTTTTCCTGCCTACCAATTTGGTAAATTGCAAATTGCTTGACAGATTTTCTAATGTTGCATTATCCATGCAGTTCTTAGTTAAATCAAATTTTGGCATGTAGCATATTAACTGCCATCCAAATCTAAGTGTTTTATAATCCCCCTAAGGTTTTTTTGAAACCAAAGATCATTTATTTTTTCAAAAACATAGGAAATTTTATTTATTTATTTTTTAAAAACATAGGAAATTTTAGCAAGAATGTATTTTGTAATATTCAAAAAGCAATCTGAATGACATTGATTCTTTGGAACTTGTTGAAGTTCTCTCTTCATGATGAAAATAATGAATACTTGACAAGATCATGTATTCTCCATATGTCAAATATGGTATTCAAGATATAGCCATTGGCTAAACTTTGTTAATTTTATAATTTACATATTCTATTTCTCAGCTTTTGTTTTCTCAATTTATAAGCTCTGAAAGAGATGAATTAAATTATTTATTTGTTTGTTTATTTCTACTACAGTTCTATCCAACTATGCATATACACATTCAAAATTTATATTGTTAGATGTAAATTATTCATAATAGTAGCATCATTTTTCTAGTTTCTTTTTATGAGTATATAATATTTCTCATTATCAATTGAAATATTTGACATAAATTTTGTTTTGTCTTGACATAGCTTTTCCCTATTTCATTTTCAACCTTTTGTTTCAAGTGCATCTACTGGAAACAGTATATTTTTGGACATTTTATTTTTATTTTATTTTTTAAAGATTTTATTTATTTATTTGGTATATATAGAGAGATCACAAGTAGGCAGAGAGGCAAGCAGAGAGAGAGTGGGAAGCAAGCTCCCTGCTGAGCAGAGAGCCCGATGCGGGGCTGGATCCCAGGACCCTGAGATCATGACCTGAGCCGAAAGCAGAGGCCACTGAATCACCCAGGCACCCCTGGATATTTTAAAAAATAAACTGAATCTGAACATTTTTGTCTCTGAATTCTTGTTTTTAATCCATTTGGATCTATCATAACATTTAAAAAATATCACTGAATAAAAATGAGTTTTGATATAAAATTCTATGAATTTTCATATGCTTATGAAAATTCTCGTTCATGCCCTTAGATTCATGTAACCACCACCAAATTCAGGATACAGTATGATTCCATGACCACCTGCTATAGACTGAATGTTTGTGTCACCCCAAAATTCTATCGAAGCCCTAACCTATCCTGTGATTGTATTTAAAGATTAGGTCTCTAAAGAAGTAACTTAGGTTACGTGAGGTCAGAAGAGTGGGGCTCTGATCTGATCAAATTAGTGTCCTTCTAAGAAGAAACATCAGAAAATTCATTCTTGGGCGCCTGGATGGCTCAGTGGGTTAAAGCCTCTGCCTTTGGCTCAGGTCATGATCTCAGGGTCCTGGGATCAAAGCCCCGCATCAGGCTCTCTGCTCAGTGGGGAGCCTGCTTCTTCCTCTCTCTCTGCCTGCTTCTCTGCCTACTTGTGAACTCTCTCTCTCTCTGTCAAATAAATAAATAAAATCTTAGAAAAAAAAAGAAAGAAAATTCATTCTTTTTCTCTCTGTGCACGTGCAACAAGGAAAGACCATGTGAGGACACAAGCAAAAGGTGGCTGTCAGCAAGCCAAGAGGAGAGCTTTCACTAGAAACCAACTGTGCCAGACCTTGACCATTGACTTTTAACGTTCAAAACTGTGATAAAACAAATTTGTTATTTAAGCTACCTAGTTTATGATATTTTTATAGCAGAATAATACAGACCTTGGTACAGAGAAGTGGGTACTTCTGTAACAGATAACTAAAAATGTAGAAGTGGAAAAATTTGGAATTGGGTAATAAGTAGAAGCTGGAGAACTTTAAAGTAGCAAGCTAGAAAAAAGCTGAATTGTCATGAAGGAACTGCTGGTAGAAATATGGATGTTGAAGATTATTCTGGTGAGGGGCACTTGGGTGGCTCAGTTGGTTGAGCATCCAACTCTTGGTTTCAGCTCAGAAGGGTCCTGAAATGGGGCTTAGTGTTGGGCTACCTGCTTAGCAAGGAGTTTGTTTCCCCTCTCTCTCTCTCTGTCTGCCCCTCCCTCCACTCATGCACTCTCCCTCTCTCTGTCTCCCCCTAAAATAAATAAATAAATCTTAAAAAAAAAAAAAAAGGTTGATTATGGTGAGAGCTCATGAAGAAAAGAGGAGAGCTGGAGAGAGTCTCCAACTTTTTTTTTTTTTTTAAGATTTTATTTATTTATTTGACAGAGGGAGAGAGATCACAAGTAGGCAGAGAGGCAGGCAGAGAGAGGGGGAAGCAGGCTCCCCACTAAGCAGAGAGCCTAATGCGGGGCTTGATCCCAGGACCCTGAGATCATGACCTGAGCTGAAGGCAGAGGCTTTAACCCACTGAGCCACCCAGGAGCCCTGAGTCTCCAACTTCTTTGAGAATTCAAAAATAATTATAAACTGTTGGTGGAAATATGAACACTTAAGATCATTCTGGTAAGATTTCAGGTAGAAATAAGGAACTGATATTGGAAATTAGAAGAAAGGCAATCCTTGTAATAAAAAGGCAAAGAACTTGGCTGAATCATGATCTAGTGTCTCATGGAATATAGAACTTGCAGATAATGAGATTGTATATTTAGCTGATGAGACTTCTAAGGAAAATGTTGCAGAAAATAAATTTATGTTACCTAGTGTGTGTACTAGTTTATTGCTACCTGGTGTGTGGTATTTTGTCATGGCAGCCCAAGCAGACTAATACACTACCCAAATTCCTTTATGATATCCTCCATCTCTAATCCCTGCAAACCACCAATTTGATCTCAACTACTACAGTTCTGTCTTTTTAAGAATGTCACAGAAATGAAATCATGTATGGCATAATTTTTTAAGCTTGCATCTTTACTCAGCATAATGCCTTTCAGATCCACACAAGTGGTTTTGTTTATCAATAGACCATTTTTTAAAATTTCTGAGTAGTATTCCATCAAATGAATGTAGCCCAGTTTGCTTACTCATTTACTGATTGAACAAAATGGGTTATTACTAGGTTTTAGTCAATTATGAATGGAGCTACTATCAATGGGCTTTGTGTAAAAATATACTTTCATTTCTCTAAATATTCAAAAAGTGCAGTTGCTGATAATACAGTAAATATATCTCTAACTTCATAAGAAACTGCTCAACTTATGGTAAGTGCTGTGAAATGTGTAAGACTGATGATTCACAGACATGTACCTTGGGGCAAATAATACATTATATGTTAATAAGAAAATAAACTAATAAAATGATAAAAAAAAGAAACTGCTCAACTGTTTTGCACCATGGCTGTAGTATTTTGCATAATCATCTTCTATGTTCTATAGTTCCAGTTGCCCTTCATCCTAACTAGTTATTTGCTCTTTATTCTAGAGCTTCTAACTGTTACGTAGTAGCATCTCAATATAATTTTAATTTGCATTTCTATAATGTCTAATTTTGTTGCATATCTTTTCAGGTGCCATCTGTATATCTTATTTGCTAAAGCATCTGTTCATATCTTTCACTCAGTTTTTAATTGAGTTGTTTGATTTCTTACTACTGACATTTGAGAGTTCTTTATACATCCTAGATAGAAGTCCTTTGTTGTATATGTGATTTGCAAATATTTTCTGCCAACATGTAGCTTGTCAATTCACTTCCTTAAACATTTCATTTCTTAAGCTAATGTTTTAAATTTTTATTAAACACATCTTGTTATTTTATCATGAATTGTGCTTTTGGTGCCATGTCTAAAAAGTCTTCTTAATTTCAAGTCATAAAGATTTTTTTCCTGAAAATGTCTAAAATGAAAAATTTTGGATACATGATAATTCAGATAGATGATTAATTTGAGATCTTTTTGTATAAGTTTGAGTTTAGGTCAAAGTCTAATTTTGCATATGGATGTCCAGTTGTTCTGACATTATTTGTTGAAAGGCTTGTCCTTGGTCAGCAATTATTTGAACATATTTTAGGGGTACATTTCTGGACTTCCTAGTCTGTTCAATTGGTCCATGTGTCTTTCCCTTCACTAGTATGATACTGTTTAGATTTTATTATTACAGCTTTATGGTAATTCTAAAAATGCAGTGGAATTTCTCCTCTTTAACCTAAAATATTTTTTATTTAATTTTAGGAAATTTATTCCATTATATCAAGTAATTTATTTCCTGCTTATTTTCTCCCCTTCTAGTACCTCCTATTATCCAGAGTTTGACATCTGTACTTAAATATTTCATTTCTCTTTTCTACTCCTTTAAATTATTATCTCCTTATCCTTCAACCATACCTTTGAGAGTCTCTCCGCATGATCTGCCAGCTCACTCATTTTTTCTTTAGCTATGTAAATTTTATTTATCCCCTTAAATATGTTCCTTCCTAAAACAGTTATATTTCATAAGTTAAAAATAAACAGATTATTTTTTATGTTTTGTTCTTTTTTTCATGATGCTAATGTTCTCTTGCCTCTTTGAGATATTTATTTTGGTTATTTTATTTCCTCATTTTATCTTTTTTCTAGTTTCACTTCACAGGGAAAAAAATGGCTGGCTTTTTCTAGTTGTACTTAATTCTAGATGTACTTCCTACGTGTAGTTCTTTTTTTTTTAATTCTTAATTAAAATTTAATTAAGATGTACTTCTTAATTCTAGATGTACTTCCTACATGTAGTTCTTTTCTTTTTTTTTTTTATGTGAGTTCATGTTCTGCTGAGGTAACAGCTAACCAGGCCAGTGGTAGGTGTTGGAGAAAGGCTATAGGCCAGGCCTCAGATTTCATTTTTCCGTATCACTGACATAGTTTTTCACTGTCAGTTATGGTTTTACTGCCTTGAATCACAGATTTCACCTCCATTGATTTACTTCAATTATTTTATTTCAAATTACTCTTCCAGTATGTGAAATAAAGTGATTCATACACAGTAATCAATATTTAACTATTTATTGCTACTATTGTATGATGATGATGATGATGATAATTTTTTTCAAATATATCTGGCTAATCCTTACCTTAGGACTTTGAACTTTACCTTGCTTCTGTTTTCCTACCTCTTCCATGACTCAGATTTCAATTAAAAATTCATTTACTAGAAGATTTTCTTGTCATCCTATTTAATATGCCTCCTCTTGAATCATTTTCTATTATGCTAATTTATTTTATTTTTATCACTGTACATACTTCTATTTGCAATTACAAATTACATAATTTTATTTGAAATTACAAATTTTATTGTTTTTTTATTTTTTTACTAAAATAATGAATTTTCACTAAAATAATTTCACTAAAATAATATAATGCAAATGTAAAATATAAAGAGTGGTTCTGTAACCATTTCAGTTACTATCAGACAAGCACCAAAACCTAAGCTTATATAATGTGATGTGTATTAGTTTTTAAAATGTGCACAAATTTCTTTAAGTATTATTTATTGAATTTGATCAAATAGACACAATTTGACAACATGCTTATTGAAAGAATTTCAGATATTAGCAATAAATTTAAACCTTATATCTAATCCTTTTACTGTTTTTCAGGAATGCGGTCAAAGAACACAAAAAACTTTATACCATTTATGAAACCAGGTGAGTCCATATCTTCAATTTATTTATTAAAAAGTTTTCTGCTTTTTACTAATAATACACGTATTATTAATCATTATGAGTTTATAACTTATCTTACTCTATATATTTTGTGTTTGAAACATCCACCAAAATTATTGTAAAGTATACATAAAAACTAAACAATAATAATAATAATGTAATATGGCCTTAAGTTATCTTATATAATTTTCCTATCATTGTAATTAAAAATTTTAATTAATAATTTTTAAAATTGAATTTTAATAAGGCATCTGATTCTAGGAGTAAGTGTATTCAAGGTTAAAATAGAATGTTTTAGCAGTAGAAGAAACTTTAAACATTATTATTTTATATATTGGAAAGTTAGCCCAGAAAGGTTAGACTTAATTAAGACCACACAGCTAATCAGAGGCAGCATTAGGAAACCATAATATAGGGGTGCCTGAGTGGCTCAGTGGGTTAAAGCCTCTGCCTTAGGCTCAGGTCATGATCTCAGGGTCCTGGGATAGAGCCCTGCATCGGGCTCTCTGCTCAGCGGGGAGCCTGCTTCTCCCTCTCTCTCTGCCTACCTGTGATCTCTTTCCTCTCTGTAAAATAAATAAATAAAATCTTAAAAATAAAAAAGGAAAACACAATATATTATTTACTTTTATCAACATGCTTTTAGATTGCTCCACAATCTGTACTTAAGATTGTGTACTGCCTGAGGAAAAGGTTCCTATCTAAGAATTTTGTATGTATAAAAGCATGTTCTCCAGCTGGTATTCACTTGGTTAAAAATGGGCTCCAACAACAAAACTTTGCAGCAATAAAATTTTGAAAACATGTGTTTAAGAGAAACTAAATCATTTGTAAAATTCTTGTTTATCTTTAAAAATTTAGCTGGGTTATGGACACTGGCGAGAGTATGTGCTATGGTAAGTGCTGTAAATTGTGTAAGCCTGATGATTCACAGATCTATACCCCTGGGGCAAATAATATATTATATGTTAACTAAAAAATATATAGATAATGATGCAACACTCATGTATTGATGACTCTGCTGAACACCCAAAATATTTCAGATTTATTTGTAGCCCAATTCAATTTCCCTTTCGTCTTGGAGGTAAAATAAAACTCAGGATAGTAAAAAAAAAAAAAAATCAGCTACAATATAAATTTACAATTAAAATTTCTCTACATACCAACCACCCCCAAACTCCAAACTCAATCAGCATTCCAAGCAAAGTTTATCCTTCTCTGGGCCCACTATTTGGTAATGTTTAAAGCTTTTCTACATAAAGTGCATACAATTATTTCCTTTCTTTCTTCCTTCCTTCCATATATCCAGATTCTAAGTACTACATTATGAACTATAGTAGTTATTCAATATTTTTGGAAGAAGTAATAATTTATTAGAACATATCATTTTAGTTTGTTGTTTATTATATACATATAATTTAATTAATTTTCCAAATATTTCCTTAGGATAAATTCTTAAAATCAGTATTGCATGGGAAAAAAAGTATACACATTCAAAATCTTTTAAATTTACATATAAGTTCGTACAGAATTTTGAAAAAATTACAAGTATAGAGTACTAGTATTTACAAGTAAAACAGCCAACACCAAATTGGGAAATAGCAAATTAAGTCATCTCAGAATCTCACTCCAATCCATGCCATCCACTTCCTTCCCCTGTTTGACAAAGGTAATGGTTACCATGGTAACGTCATGACTTCTATCACCATCTGCCTTAGGTTGGATTCCCTAGAAGCAAGATTCTTTCCAAGATGACGATTCTTTTTCCAGTGATTTATAGAAGAAATACTATCAAGGAAAATTTGTGAAAGTGATTTAACAAGTATGATATCAGAGGTAGATAAAATACAAAAACATGTTTTTGAGACATCTAGCCTCTACCTGCTCCCTGGGCATTCTGTAACATCAACTGTAGAACAAAGTTTGTCCACCTAGAAGCCTAGAGGTTATACACCAGTATCAAAACACTTTAACAAAGCACTATCCCAGCAGAGCATCACTTGACAGTGATCTCCAGGCAAGGAAGCACCTAGGCAATTATTTTGAAAAAAAAAAAAAAAGTAAGTTTGAGTGATTAGGAGCCAACACTGCATGTGGGAACTAACAAAGGAAGTCTGGTACCAACAGAATATGCTGCAAACCATGGTCTGCCCCATGAAGATCCATTTTCTTTTCACATTAAATTTATTCCACAGGTTTGTAAGAATTCGAATTGGTCACAATTTCATGGGAAATTTAGCAGAAAGGATTTCTGGCAAAAATCACAGCTTACACTTTAACAGTATTTCCGGAGGCCATGTTAGATATGCATCGCCTCTGTGCCCCACCCTATCATTGTAGTTTCTCCTAGAAGAGAACATAGGCAGCGTGGATCTCAAGCCAAAAAGCAAAAATAAACAAGTAGGACCACATCAAATTAAAATTGCCTGCAAAAGAAATCAGCAACAAAATGAAAAGGAAACATATGGAATAAGAAAATATTTCCAAACCATAAATCCGATAAGGAGATAATATCCAAAATATACAAGGAAGTCATAGAACTCAATAACAAAAACCAAATCTAAACAAAAGCCAAACAATCCAATTTAAAAAATGGGCAGATAATCTGAATGGACATCTTTCCAAAGAAGACAAACATGTCAGGTATGTGAAAAGGTGCTTAACATCACTAATCATCAGGGAAATCCAAATCAAAACTCAAAACTATAATGAGATGTCACCTCACATACAGAGGGGCTATTATCAAAAAGACATGATATAACAAGTGTTAGCCAGGATGTGGAGAAAAGTGAATCCCCAGGATTGAATCACTTTTCAAGGTCACACTGATGTGATCTTGCCAGGAGATCACATCAACAGTGTGATGGGAATAAATTAGTGCAGCCACTTTGAGCAACAGTATGGAGCTTTCTCAAAGAATTAAAAGTAGAACCATCATATGATCCAGCAGTTCAACTTCTGAATATTTACCTAAAGAAACTAAAAACAAACAAAAAACAAAAAAACAAACAAAAAAAGAAACTAAAAAAAATTTGAAAATGTATCTGCACTTCATGTTCATCATGTTCATTGCTGCATTATTTACAATGGCTAAGATATGGAAATAACCTAAGTGTTCATTGATGGATAAATGGATAAAGAAAACATGGTATGGATATATACAATGGAATATTATACGACCATGAAAAATAAGTAAATCTTGCCATTTGTAGCAACATGGATGGACCCTGAGAGCATTATGCTAAGTGAAATAAGCAGAGAGAGGGACAAATACTATATGATGTCAGTTACACGTGGACTGTAAGAGAAAGAAGGAAGGAAGGAAGGAAGAAGGAAGGAAGGAAGAAGAAAGTAAAGAGAAGAAAGAAAGAAAGAAAGAAAGAAAGAAAGAAAGAAAGAAAGAAAGAAAGAAAGAAAGAAAAAGAAAGAAAGCAATGAAGAAAGATTATAGATACAGAGAACAGATTGGTAGTTTCCAGAAATGGGGGTTTTGGGGGGGGATTGGCAAGATTCGTGAAGGTGATCAAAAGTGCAAACTTCCTGTTATAAAATACACAAGTCCTAGGGATGTAATGCACAGTATGATGACTATAGTTAGTAATACTCTACTGCATATTTGAAAGTTGCTAAGAGAGTAAATCCTAAAAGTACTCCTCACAAGAAAAAAAATTTGTGACTATATATGGTGACAAATGTTAACTAGACTTATTGTTGAAAATATTTTGCAATATATACAAATATTGAATCATTATGTTGTACACCTGAAACTAATATAATGTTATATGCCAATTATACCTCAATAAAAAAGAAAATATGAATGAAATGCTCCAATAATGGATCATCTGGAAATCAAACATGTTTTTATCTCTACTATTCCTCTTCAAAATCATATGGGTCAATTCCCCTGCCAATATGACAACTCCCTTGTTTGCCTATTGATTTACTGGCACAAGGATAACAAAGTGACTGCACAATAACCATAGCTTTATGCTTAATAAAGCCATTACTGTATCCACTTGTAGAACTGTCTCCTCTCTGGGAACCAGGGCATGTGGATTCACAATGTTGATCAATTTTTATTGAAAAAAGTCCATAGTTTACATTATAGTTCACTCTTGGTATTGTAAATTCTATAGGTTTTGACAAATATATAATGACATGTATCCATCATTGCAGTGTCATACAGAGGTGTTTCACTGTCTTAAAAATCCCATTCCCACCTATAGATCCCTTCCTCTTTTCCCTTGAATCTTCAGGAGCCAATGATCTTTTCGTTGTCTCCATAATTTTGCCTTTTCCAGAATGTCATATCGTTGGCATATTATGGTATGTAGCCTTTTTTTTTCAATATGCAGCCTTTGTAGATTGGCTTCTTTCACCTAAAAATATGCATTTAAGATGGTTCAATGTGGGCGCCTGGGTGGCTAAGTGTGTTAAAGCCTCTACCTTCAGCTCAGGTCATGATCTCAGAGTCCTGGGATCGAGCCCCGCATCGGGCTCTCTGCTCAGCAGGGGGAGCCTGCTTCCTCCTCTCTCTGCCTGCCTCTCTGCCTACTTGTGATCTCTCTCCCTCTGTCAAATAAATAAATAAAATATTTTTTAAAAAAAGGTGGCTCAATATACCCCAATAACACAAATGTAGTGATACAAAGGGGTACCTGCACCCCAATGTTCATAGCAGCAGTGTCTACAATAGCCAAACTGTGGAAAGAGCCAAGGTGTCCATCATAGATGAATAAAGAAAATGTGGTATGTATGAATATATGTATATGAATATATATATACATATATATGTATATATAATGGAATATTATATCAGAAAGGATGAATACTTACCATTTACAAAGACAATTATCATATATGGAACATATATGATATAAGAAGACCATAGGGGAAGGGAGGGAAACAGAATGGGAAATCATCAGAGAAGGAGAAAAACCAAGAGAGACTCTTCACTATGGGAAAGAAACTTAAGGGTTGCTGGAGGGAAGGTGGGTGGGTTATTGGGTGATTGGGTGATTGGATGATGGGCATTGGGGAAGGCATATGATGTGATGAGCACTGAGTATTGTACAAAAGTGATCAATTGTTGAACACTGCATCTGAAACTAATAATGGCTAACTTGGCTAATTGGATTAAAAATAAAAAAGACTGTTCCATGTATTTGTGTGGCTTGATAGCTCATTCCTTTTTATAACTGAATAATCATCCTTTATATTGATGTACCACAATTTATTTTATTATTAAAAAATTATTTATTTGAAAGAGAGAGAGAAGGAACAGAGCAGAGGGAGGGACAGAGGGGAAAGCAGACTCTCCACCAAGCAGGGAGCCCAACTTGAGGCTCAGTTCCAGGACCCCTGGATCATAATCTGAGCTGAAGGCAGACACTTAACAGACTAAGCCACCCAGGCATTCCCACAGTTTATTTATGTATTTACTTATTTAAGAACATCTTGGCTGCTTCCACACCTTGACAATTATGATAAAGCTATTGTAAACATTCATGCACAGGTTTTTACGTGTACTTACGTTTTTAATTCATTTGGGTAAATATCAAGAAATGTGATTGTTGGATCATATAGTAAGAGTATGTTTAGTTTTGTGAGAAACCACCAAACTCTCTTCCAAAGTGGCTGTACCATTTTGCATTCCAACGAGCAACAAGTGAGAATTCCTGTTGATCCATATCCTTTCTAGCATTCGGTGTTGTCTGTGCTTTGGATTTTATCCATTCTAATAGGTATATAGTGGTGTCACATTGTTGTTTTAATTAACAATAACAGTTGTCATCAATTCCTTGATGACATATAATGTTGAATATCTTCCCGTATGCTTATTAGCCATCTGCATATCTTCTTTGGTTAGGTGTCTGTTCATAATTTTTTGCTCATGGTTTAATTGAGTTGTTATTGTTGAATTGTAAGAGTTCTTTGTATAATTAGAAACCAGTACTTTATCAGATATATGTTTTACCAGTATGTGGCTTGTTTTTTCATTTTCTTAGCAGTGTTTTATGCAGGGCAGAAGTTATTTATTTTAATCAAGTCCAACTTATCAATTTTTTTCTCCCATGGATTATGCTTTTTGTATTGTATCTAAAAGTTCAACACTAAACACAAGGTCATCTAAATTTCCTCTTATGCTATTTTCTAAGAGTTTTATAGATTTTTATTTTACATTTAATTCTATGATCCATTTTGAGTTAATTTTTGTGAGGGTGTAAAATCTTTGTTGGTTGGTTTTTGCATGTGAATGCCCAGTTGTTTTGGCATTATTTGTTGAAAAGGTTATTCTTCTTTCATTGAATTATCTTTGCTCTTTTGTCCAAGATCAGTTAGCTAAAGTTAGGTGGATCTATTTCCACACTCTTTATTCTGTACCATAGATATTTTTGTTCATTCTTTCACTAAAACCATGGTCTTGATTACTGTAGCTTTATAGTAAGCCTTTAATTTGAGTAGCGACAGTCCTCCGATTTTGTTCTCCTTCAATAGTGTGTTGGCTTTTTTGGATCTTCTGCCTTTCTATATAAGGTTTAGAATCCATTTTTCAATGGATACAAATAATTTTCTGGGACTTCAGGATGGCATTGAATCTATAGAGCAAGTTGGGAAGAATAGATATCTTCGTAATATTAAGTTTTCCTATTTATGTACATGGACTATATCTCCATTTATTAGATCTTTAATTCTTTCATCAGAGTTGTAGTTTTGTGTTTGTCCTTATTTGAATCTTGGACATATTTTGTTAGATTTATCTTTCTTAATTTATTTTTTCTTGAAGTATAATTAGTATACAGTGTTATGTTAGTTTCAGGTGTACAATATAATGATTCAACAATTCTATACACTACTCAGTGCTCATCTTGATAAGGATACTCTTCATTCCTTTTATCTATTTCATCCATTCTCCCATCCACCTCCCCTCTGGTAATCACTAGTTTGTTCCCTATATTTGAGTCTTTTCTTGTTTTTGTTTTTCTCTTCTTTGTTTTGTTTCTTTTTTTTTTTTTTTTTAAGATTTTATTTATTTATTTGACAGCGAAAGGGAGATCACAAGTAGCCAGAGAGGCAGGCAGAGAGAGAGGGGGAAGCGGGCTCTCTGCTCAGCAGGGATGGATGCGGGGCTCAATCCCAGGACTCTGGGATCATGGCCTGAGCCGAAGGCAGAGGCTTAAACCACTGAGCCACCCAGGCACCCCTTTTGTTTTGTTTCTTAAATTCCTCATATGTGTGAAATCATTTGGTATTTGCCTCTCTCTGACTGACTTATTTCACTTAGCATTACACCTGCTAGGTCCATCCATGTTGTTGCAAATGACAAAATATCATTCTAATTTATGTATGAATAATATTCTATTATATATATACCACATCTTCTTTATCCATTCATTTATGGTTGGACACTTGGGTTGTTTGGTTATTGTAAATAATATTGCAATAAAAATAAAGGTTCATATATCTTTTTGAATTAGTTTTTTCTTCTATTTTGTGTGTAGCGACCTAGTAGTGGAATTACTGAATCATATGGTAATTCTATTTTAAAATTTTGAGGAATCTTCATATTGTTTTCCATGGTGACTGCACCAATTTAAATTTCCACCAACAAGTGCAGGAGAGTTTCCTTTTCTCCACAGTCTCACCAAGAATGTTACTTACTTCTTATCCTTTTGATTCTAGTCATTCTGACAGGTGTGAGGTGGTATCTCAATGTGGTTATGATTTGCATCTCCCTGAAGATAAGCGATGTTGAGCATCTTTTCATGTGTCTGTTGGATATTTGTATGTCTTTTTTGGAAAAACATTTACTCAGTTCCATTTATAACCAGATGATTTGTTTTTTTGGTGTTAAATTGTTAAGTTCTTTATTATTTTGGATATTAAGTCCTTATTGGATATTTCATTTGCAAATAATTCTCTTATTCAGCCTTGCCATTTTTTTAATGGTTTCCTTTACTGTGTTGTGAGATTTATCTTTTTTTTTTAAGATTTTTTATTTATTTATTTGACAGAGAGAGAGATCACAAGTAGGCAGAGAGGCAGACAGAGAGAGAGAGAGGAGGAAGCAGGGTCCCTGCAGAGCAGAGAGCCCGATGTGGGGCTCAATCCCAGGACCCTGAGATCATGACCTGAGCTGAAGGCAGAGGCTTTAACCCACTGAGCCACCCAGGTGCTCCATGAGATTTATCTTTAACTATCTAAGTTTTTTCTGCTAATGATCTAATGGTGTTTAGTTATATTATTCATTTATTGATTACCATAGAAATTATAATAGACGTTTTTTAAAATTTTATTTTATTTTTTCAGTGTTCCAAGATTCATTGACTATGCACCATACCCAGTGCTCCATGCAGTACATGCCCTCCTTAATACCCACCACCAGGCTCACCAAACCCCCCAGACCCCTCCCCTCCAAAACCCTTAGTTTGTTTCTCAGAGTCCACAGTCTCTCATGTTTCATCTTCCCCTCTGATTTAGCCCAATTCATTTTTCCTTTCCTTCTCCTGATGTATAATAGATATTTTTATTAGTGTCAAACATGAATTATTTTTCACTTTCAAGATAATTCTTTTTATCATTAATCTAAATACTATATACATCCTTTACTCCTACAAGTTGTTATTATTAGATTAGTATATTTTATACATTCAATATTAATTCAGATTTATTTACATACTTACCACTAATGTAGCTCTTTGTTCCTTTTTACAACATCATATTTCTCTCAGAATTTAGATTATGTGTCCTTGAAGGATTCCTTTTAGTACATCTCTTAGTATAAGTGTGCTGGCAACAATTTCTCTAAGTTTTTTGTCTGATAAAACTTTATTTTATTTCAAAATTTAAGAGTGTTTTCAGAGAGTATAAAATTCTTCATTGGAAGCTACTTGCTTTGTTCACTTTATTTATTGTGTTCTTTGTTTTCCTATTTCTATTCAGAAGTCTATTGTCAGTCTTATTGTTGCACGTTGGAGTTAATTTTTACATTTTCAGACAAGTGTTTATGATTTTGATGTCCAAAAGTTTTACTATGATGTATTTAAGTGCACTTTTCTCTCTCTTTATTTTGATTTGGTTTCAGTTTTTGTGAATCTGTGGCTTAATCTTTTTTTTACCAATTTTAGAAATGTCTCAGCCCTTATCTCCACAAATATGGCTTCCACACCATTCTCTGTTGTCCTCTTCTGTATCTTTAATTATCATCATCATATCTTTTTACTGTTATCTCATGTCTTTTATTCTTTTTTCCGTTTTTCCCATGCCTTTTTTTCCTTTCATGCTTTAATCTGTTTATTTTTTCCCAAAAAATATATCTTCAGGTAATAATTCTTCTCCTCAGCTAAATCTCATCTGCTCTTTGACCCATTTTTAATGTGTCATTGTACTTTTCAGTTGTGGGATTTTTACTTAATTCTCTTATATAGATATTGATTCTATGAAGTATTTCTCCATCTTTGATCTATTTCCTAAGCATATTAATCAAAGTTTTATTAAAGTCTACATCTGATAACTCTGCTATCTAGATCATAGTTGTTTTATTTTCATTATTTGTTTTTTACTGGCTCTAGATCTTGGTGTATTTTTCAAGTTTGATTCAATGATAGACATGTGTTTTGAAATATAAAAACTCTAGATCAGCATTGTCCAATAGAATTTTCTGTAAAGACAGAAATGTTTATATATATGTTGTCCAAAACCATAGCTACTATCCACCTGCAATTTTTGAGCACTGTGAAATATGACTAGTGTAACTGAAGAATTGATCTTTTATTTTATAAACATAATAAATTTAAATGTAAATAGACACATGTACCTTATGACTAATATTTTGGACAGCGCAGGTCTAGAGAAAGTTTCTTATCTGACATGGTATATTAAATGTTGCAAGTGCTCTATTTGATATTTCTTCCACTGGAAAAGATATTCTTCAGACTTCTGCAAGTAACTACAGTAGAAACAGATCATTTTAATGCAGTCAGGCATGGAGCTGAGTTTCATCATGTCTTAACTTTATTTCTGGTTCATACTTTCTCTTAGTTCACAGGTCCTAAGGATCAAAAATGAAAGTCGAGTTTATCTGGGTTCTCCACCTTAACTGGCTCTTAACTCCAATTTTTGTCTCCTCAGAATAAGGAGAGTGTTGGTAGTACTCCTTAGCTTTCCAACCTGCTATTACCTGCTTCCTCGTACTCAGCCTCTCTGCCTCTTGCTTCTACAACACTACTTAGAAACTGGCAAATGTCCTAGCACATTCTTTTCTGTGATTCTCTTTTTTCCCCAGGATTTTGATCCCTCAAGTCCTCACCCTTTGGTAGCTCCGAACTCCATTTTTATCTCATTAGCCCTGTGAGATATCTGAAAGCTCTTTTGGTTTCTCTGCCTCTTAAAAGCTGCTTTCTGTTCAACTCTCCAGATTCAGCATCCACGCAGCTTATAAATCATCAGTTAGGCTGCTATAGAAGCAAACCATGAGATAAGTATTATCTAGAGTAAACTATTAGAGTAAAAGTTTTTTTATTTGGCCATTTCATCATACACTGGTAGGGGCATGGGAAATTTTTATAGAGAAGGGAAAATAGCTAATAAAAGTCAACCAATTTAGTCAGCTGCCATAGTAGACAACTGGGGCTGAAATCTTCAGGGGGATTGTGGAAAGTGATGCAAAACACATATCTCAGAATTATCATATTCAATAGTTGAGATATCTGGAGTCTTTATACTAACTGCCAAGGGCCGCTTTGGAAAGGAGGCAATGTCAATAACACTCCCTCCCTCCATTGCATAGCTTGTCACTACTTAGAGCAGCATTCTGAGGTTCCAGAATAAAGCAAGTCATCAGATTCGGAGACGTACATACTGGTAATTGGACGTCTGGGAGAGCACACTAAAAGGCTGACAGATGGAATAGAACAAAGATAGCATCGAAGGTCATGTTCCTCTCAATGAACTTGCCCTCTTTCCAGGATTTTGGCCTTTCAGATCCTGGCTACCTTAATTGCTCTCTAGTACCCTCTCATTTATATTTTTTCTATTTTTATCCCCTTTTTTATACTTGTTCTAAGTAAAAGGAAGAGTCCCCTGAAAGCTAGTCAGTCATAGCTGACAGTGGAAATTTGGGTTATATTTTGAATCCAGAAAGTATTTTACTGAATGATTTATGGGTCTGGGAATCAAAATATCTTTTTATTGATTTGGAAGGTGGATAACTGTACCAAATTTGTACCAGTTAAATTGAAATATTTTTAGGACCATCAAGTAAAAAGCATGTATTCATTGGTAACTAATTTCCTTATTTGAGTGATATAGTAAACATATGTTCTTTCTTGTTAAAATGTTCTTATTCTTTATCTGTTATTTTTTTCATGTGATTGTATATGAAAGACTAAAGAAAGAGTAAATTCTTCTTCAATATCATCACCCACAATTCATTGATAGAATTACTTTGAAAACAAAATAGAAAGTGCTAAATAAGGGAAGGTTTTCTCCTAATCTTATTGTTTATGCTTGCAGAATTTTAACATTCCTGGGCTTGATTCCAGACCACAGTAGTGCCCTGTTGAACGATTCTGGCCTCTAACTTGCTGAGAGCTAAGTTTTCCTTTCTGGTACTGCTGTTGGTATCAATTCTCATGTTCCCTGAAGCATTTCCTCACAGTGGCTGGGTTTTGCTAGTTAGTGACAAGTGTCAATGCACATCTTCCCTTGTCCCTGAAACTCACCATTCAGCTATTTCCCTGATCCCCAGGAAAGCTGTTCATCACCTGGCACAATACTATTAGCATAGAGCGTGCCCAGCATTAGATTACCAATCAGAGACTCAAAACTGAGAGTTTCCAAGGACCGTCAAGGGCTACTGTACAGCCATCACGGTAAGTTAGGGAAATGTGGATCAAGGACAGCGTTTGGTAGACCAGTCTTTAAACATTTTTGATGGCACATATTAACAGTAAAATAATGAAATGAAGCCCATATATATTTATTTTTCTTATAAAATACAATAACACAGATGAAATTTTTCTAAGGTCAAAATATCCTCTAGTCCTGCAGTGCTTGGGTGGCTCAGTTTGTTAAGTGACTGACCCTTGATTTTGGCTTGGGATGATGTCAGGGTTATAAGATGGAGCCCTGCTGAGTTTGGAGCCTGATGCAGTGAGTGTCCTTGTGATTCATTCTCTCTCTCTGCCCCTTCCTCTCATCCTCTCTCTCTCTCTGTCAAATAAATAAATAAACACATCTTTCAAAAAAATCCTCTCTATTCCTCTAATCCTCCTCCCTGCAGTGGAGTATCTTGCTGACTTCCTGCGGAAACCATTAATATAGACAAAAAGAAAGCAGGATACAAGGAAATCCAAAGGCACTGTAACTACAAGAGTTTCATTGCAAGAGTAGCCCAAGGTCAGTTCTTGGAATGAAAGTGACAACAGGCAGAGAAACCAGTGTGTGCCAAGTTCCACAGGACATGATCACTGAATTAGCTGCTCCCTCCCCCACAGGACAATATCCAATTTCAGAGGAGCTTAACTAAACATTGTAAGCGGAATGGTTAATGAGCAGCTTCAAACTGAAGTGGAATATTTAGAGAATTAGTGTAGTTTCCCAGGAGCAAATCCAAATATATCCTGAGCTTATACTGAGATAGTTTCTTTGCCTTCAAAACCTCACGTTCAATGCAATATGTCATTGGCTTCGCAGTTATATTTGTATCTGCTGTACAACACCAAAAAGTGTAAGGGTAAATTTCCTCTCTATTGTGATGCAATTCAACCTAATTTTACTTAGAGCAGAAATGAAGTATAATGTGACTTTAGATTACATTGTTTAGATAGGATGAATCAAAATCTGATACTGAATTTTGCAATCAATCCTACTTCAGGAGACAAATAAAGGTATGGGTGGTACTTATAAAAACGACCTCAGATTACCAAGGGAAGTTTGTGTTCAACCTTCTCTTGTACAGTGTTCCTCATGTCATCCATGCTTAGCAGCAATAGTAAAAACACCATGAAGGTGCCACCAGTGTTTGTGTTCTTTTTAACCACTGGCAGAATCCAGTGCAGGGTCTCCTGTATTTGTCAAGTCCACTTGTCCATAAAGACGAGAAGTACACTGTCACACTCTACCACCTGACTCTTTCCTTATTTTTTTAAAGATTTTATTTATTTATTTGACACAGAGAGAGAGAGATCACAAGTAGGCAGAGAGGTAGGCAGAGGGAGAGGGGGAAGCAGGCTCCCCAATGAGCAGAGAGCCCAATGGAGCTTGATCCCAGGACTCCGAGATCATGACCTGAGCCGAAGGCAGAGGCTTTAACCCACTGAGCCACCCAGGATCCCTGGACTCTTTCCTTATTAGATGAAATGGACAGCATCAAGTAGCTTTTGACTTATTTATCTTTATTATTGGTGTTTATCTATTAATACCATATAGTAGCCACAGCTCCATTTATGGGTTATGTGCATCTGACAAACTGTGACAAGCTTTGGGTGAATGTCCAGTCACAATCTTGGAGATGTGTATTTTATCTTAGAAGTGCTTGTTTAGTCCTAATTTGAAAGTTTGTTTGTGAATGTTGTCAAGGTTATTTAAAAAAAGAAAAAAGATTTGTAATTATCCTAATTTTTCTTATGTGACTTTTTCCCACATCCAGTCCATCTATAAATTTTGCACCTGAAAAATCTAAAAATAAGAGTTTTTGTGTAGGTCATATATTTAAGAGCATTAAGAAACTAGTCACAAAAATGTAAGGTGTTTTGTGGTCCCCACAGCAAGTCTCCCTACATGACTTGGTTTGGATCATCTCAGGAAATGTAAAGGAGCAATGGAGAAAGTGTATCCCACACAGCAGCAGCTAGGGTTGTGCTGAGAAGCAACTTACTAGTACATTCTACCTGGGGACTTTAGTGGGCTCGGAACTGAGATCACTCAGAGACAGAAAGCCAATGAAGTACCCCTTATGATCACCCAAATTCACCTGAAGTAATTTCCAGACCTTGGTGCAAGAAAGGGTAATCCAAAGAGAGTCTGGCAGTGTGGCTGAGTTGAAGAGCAAGAATCGCAGTTCTGAGAAACTAAGATTATCATAACTTGGAGACAAGAGTCTCAGAGTAGAAGCAGGTACACAGAAAAAGAGGTTCAGACATGTGGTACATTTGTGTACATTTGTGTCTTTGGTTCAAAGTACATTTGGGTCTTTGGCTCAACGTCATTCTGCATATGCATCGAGTAAACTCTGCATAGCTAGACAAAGAAAAGATGTGCAGAAAAGACTCGAACAATTCTAAGAGATTACACACAGCCAAGGATCATTTGAATTCCCAATATCCAGAGTAATATCCAGAGTGAAGAAAACTCCTTAAATACATGAGATATTCAGGAGACTTTAGAAAGATAATGTCTTAATTATAGGGCTAAACTAGACCTAGTGGAAAATCTACCCTGGACCCACCATTATAAAAGCTTAAAAGCAAGTCTTGAAAGTGTCAAGTACATCCATGGAAGCCAGCCAGAACAAAGTACACCAATCTTTACTAGAATATAGCAAAGCTAGAACTCAAAAATGTAAAATTCATGGGCCCTGGGTGGCTCAGCCATTTAAACATACAACTCTTGATTTTAGTTCAGATCATGATCTCAGCGTGGTGAGATTGAGCCCCCACACTGAGCCCACAGCAGGCTCCACGCTAGGCATGGAACCTCCTTAAGATCTCTCTCCCTCTGCCCCTCCCTCCAACTCGCTCACTCTTAAAAAAAAAAAAAAAAGTAAAATTCATTATGTGGTATTTTACTGTGCATAAATTATACCTCAATAGAAATTGAATTTAAAGAAAAAAGTAAAATATCTTTATCTTAACAGATAATGAATTTGGTAAAATATAATACTAGCTCAATTTTAAAATCTAGCAATCTGGTAATAGGAGATAGCTTCCTAAGGTAGATAATGGATCATATATCTCTACTAACATTACAGTTAATAATGAAGCAATAGACACATTCTCACTGAGTGATTAATAACTGCTATCAACTTTGTATTTAATAGAATGCTAGAGTTCCTAACCAGAACAATAAAACAATAAAAAAAGTTAAATGTCAAAGGACATAGGACAAAGAATTAAAACTCATTTGTCATACATAATCATTGTGTACCTATAGGGTCACACATTAATAATAATAAAACAGGGATTCAAACTTAGTCTCACTCTAGAGTATTTGATTTCTTCGGCAACGATTTATTAGGAAATAAGAATTTTAAGAAAAGCTACAATTTACAGAAACAAAAAACCCTGCCAAGTTTTTGCTGAGGAGTACCTTGCTACAAAGGTACTGAAGAATACATTTTTACTAAGCAAATATGAATACCTTGGGGGAAGATAAAAATTTTATTGAAAGACATAAACAAATACCTAAATAAAGGGGGGGATAAATTATGTTCATAGGTGGCAAAATAAAAGTCACTTTTCTCCTTAAAATGACCTGCAAATTAACATAATTTTAGATACTTAACAGGCCTTTTTGTGAAACTTGACCTGTCAATCCTAAAATTTATATGGGGAAGCTTAGAATAAAGACAATTGAAGTAGAAAAGTAGTAAGTAGGGACTTACCCCTTATCAGGTGTCATGACAAAGCTATGGTAAATAAAACTATGGCACAGGGGAGGCATATAAGCCAACGTACCAGACCTTCTAGTAAAAGAGATCAATATAGAAAGGTTTCTAGTCAAAGCCCAATTCATCTGCATGAATTCAATTTGTATAAAATATTTGAGAAATATAAATACATATATGTTGAAAAAACAGGGAGATGTGATTAGAAATGTACTTTAAATATTGCATTGATTTGATTCTTTGAGCAAAAATGGCAAAACATGTTCAACCAAAACTTGAAATTAGATAAGACTGCTCCTATAATGAGAAGCAGGCTAAAAAGTTGCTGTAAGGGTATTAAAAGAACATTCATTTTGTGGTTTGTTCATAATCTATGAATAAAAAGCCTATGCATATATATATTTTTTATTTTTGGCAACCTTTTTAATGTTTGTCATAATAAAATACATGTGGATTCTCATATCTGCTTCTGCATTTATTTTTTTAATTTTTATTTAAATAGAGCAACAAGAACATGAATATGGAACATGAGAGAGGTGGTGCCATAAATCAGACAGGAAAGTCTGCATTCATTAACACATGATGCTGGGACAACTGGCTATACATGTGGAGAACAATAAACTATGTCTTTATCATACACCTTGCTCAAAATTAGTACCAGATGGACCCAAGACATCAAAATGAGGGGAAAACTCTACTTAAATCTTAAACAGAACAACAAAAAAAGGAAGAATACCTTGATGATAGTAGTGGAAGATAAGTTTAAGTTTCTTAAAACACAAAAAAGCACTAGTCATAAAAGAGAGGTGGATAAATTTAAGTTAATAAATTTAATAAATTTATTAAATTTAGTTAGCTTAATTTTAATTATTTATTACTAATTTAAATTGAATAGCAAAAATTAACACATACACGAAAACATTATAGAAAATGTGAAAAGACAAACTCCAAATTGGAAGAAGATATGTGCAACTTTTACTAAGACATAAAAAATAGTATCCAGAATATATATATATATATATATTTTTTAAAGATTTTATTTATTTATTTGACAGAGAGAGAGATCACAAGTAGGCAGAGAGGCCGGCAGAAAGTTCGGGGGAAGCAGGCTCCCCACTGAGCAGAGAGCCTGATGCAGGACTTGATCCCAGGACCCTGAGATCATGACCTGAGCCAAAGGCAGAAGGTTTAACCCAATGAGCAACCAGGCCCCCACAGAATATATTTTTTAAAATCTTCTATTGTGTTATAATGAGCAATAGATATGAACAATGAGACTACAAATTTTTAAAAACATCCTAATAGCTAGTAAACATAGAATAATTATTAAATTTCACTAATACTAAAATACAAGTTGATTGGTAATGTATTAAAAATTCATACAATTATATTTGTACAAATTAATAACTCTTGTATGCCAATAGTGTTAATGATGTAGGGAAATAAGAAACTTTAAATAGAGCTAATGAGTCTATAAATAAATACAACCACTTTGGAAAGCAATCTGCCAATATTAGTATTTGGAGGTATGCATATCAGTGATTTTATTTCTTAAGAAAATTTCATCCACTTAAATTTATGCAATAAGATACTTATTCATCAGTACACAATAGGGAATTTTTTAAAAAAACCTAAAGGAAAAACTAAAAAAACTTAAGGAAATGAATAAATAAACCATGGGGAAAATTAATATCTCTATAGTATTGAATCTTCTTAGGCAGGAATATTATATATCATTTTATTTCCTTTCCTTTATTTTCCCCCTTATATAAGTTTAAACATTGTGGTTGGCTTAGCCCAAGGATTTTATAGTTTTCATAGTTATGTTAGTCACATGGCTTTTTATTACATTTTTTAATGTTAAGAAATATCTTTTCGTGTTGACTTTTTCATGTAACTACTTTCCTTCCTTTTTCCTTCATTCTTTCCTCCTTCCTTCTACCTCATTTAGTTTAATTTTGTTGTTCTCTTTAAAAATTTATTCACTTGAATATTTAGCTCCCAAATTTTATTCTTTTTTATTTTTTGATAAAGTAATTTAAGGTAGCAATTATATATAAGTGGGAGTTTGGGGGATAATTTTATGATATTCTCTTATTTCTAAATATATGATTATTTTAGCTATAATTTTTCTTAGTGATTTAATATTTAGGTAAAGAGATATTTTGGTTATCCTTTAGTTACTAATTTGGGATTTTATTACATTGCCTGCTGCATATCGATTTCTACCTTTAAAGTTTTCTTGACAATTTCCTTATACATAATACACAATTTCTTTGAGTAGTCTGTGTGTTTGCAAAGATTTTGTTGGCTACATATGCATATGTGCCTGTATTATGTTGTATTTTCACCAAGATACTTAAATTTGTCATCAAATCTCCTATATCATATTTATTCTGAGAGATATTTGTTATTATTATTGATCTTTATTATTTACTTATGTACACACTATATTAACACCATTAGAGAAGTAAATGAGTAAATAAAACCTATTTTACAAGAATATGTTGCAGATAACTCGTTTCCAAGTTACCCATTTATTGCATATTTTTCAGAGAGTTAGTGGTCTTAGAAATAAGGCATACATTTATCCAAATTTAAAAATAATTAAGGTGACAGATTAAGAAGCAGAATGGTCACAATTAATAGGTAAAATATATGTAATATATATGTGTTTTATGTATATTATTATTAATGGAAAAAATATATAACCATGTATTAGTGAAAAAATATATATATAAACATTATAAACATATATATATAACACATATTTCTTTTTTTTTTTAAGATTTTATTTATTTGACAGAGAGAGAGAGATCACAAGTAGGTAGAGAGGCAGGAAGAGAGAGCGGGGGAAGCAGGCTCTCCACCAAGCAAAGAGCCTGATGTGGGGCTCAATCCCAGGACCCTGAGATCATGACGTGAGCCGAAGGCAGAGGCTTTAACCCACTCAGCCTCCCAGGCACCCCTATATAACACAGATTTCTCTTATTAGTTGTGACCACTCGTTAGTGAAAAAATGCATATATAACCATACATGAAATATATATATATAAAACTATATATAAAAAATACATCATGTATACAAGAACTCATGGTGTATTTTTACCTTTCATCAATGTTAAAAATTTATCTTTCTCCAGACAAATTGTGTGAATAGCATAGATAAGTAGTTAAGATACTGAGTGTCAGAAACAAAGATGTAAATCGATAACTAGAAGGACAGATTTGAGTACTCAGTAGTTGCTCCAGCAACATTTACCTCTTTAAACATTAGTTTCCTCACACATACCATGGATGTTATAAGTGCATCCTCTCTTACACATCATTAGAAGGTTTATGTGAGGTGTGACACTATGTAAAGAACAATTATTTCAATGCTGGGCATACAGGAAACAATAAGTATTAATCACCAGTCCCATAATCTATTTGGCAAAGATTTGTCTTAAAAATTCCTTAAAAATCCATTATCATATGGTTTCACGTATTTGTGGAACATAAGAAATAGCATGGAGGACATTAGAATAAGGAAGGAAAAAGTGAAGGGGGGGAAATTGGAGGGGGAGACAAACCATGAGAGACTGTGTGGACTCCAGGAAACAAACTGAAGAGAGGAAGTTGGGGGGATGGGTAAGCATGGTGGTGGGTGTTAAGGAGGGCATGGATTGCTTGGAGCCCTGGGTGTTATACGCAAACAATAAATCATGGAACACTACATCAAAACTAATGATATGGTGACTAACATAATATAATATAATAAAAAATCAACAAAAATACAAAAATATCAATAGAAAAGTGAGCAAATGAAGAGCGATTCATGAAAGGAGAATAAGAGTATGTGTATGGATAAATATGCTACTAATAATAAGTGAAATAAACAAATAATAAATGTAGTAACAAAAAATCAAGTTAAAATTACAATTAAAATCCATATAAAATCCATACATTGCATATAACAATATATAGAATATACACTGCCAAAAAATGTAATCTCTTTGGTTCAAATGTGAACAAAACACACACTCACTTAATGCTTGAGAGAGAGAGAGCTGTCAGCTGCTTTCTGGGGCACAGAGTCAATATTTTCTGGGAATCTCAGCAAGAGGCTTGCCATTTGAACTGAAAGTTCCACTGTTAAAACTTCATCTGAAGGAAACAAGTAGACCAGATGAAAGTGATGTTTTAGAAGTTCCTACATCATAGTTTTGTTATAGGTAAAAATTGGAAATTATTGTGTAACTAATCACAGGGAATAAGTTAAATAGATTATTGTATAAGAATTACTATTTAGGCACCAATAATGATTTTGAAGTTTATTAACTTTTGGAAATTTGTTAATAATATATCATTTAGTTTGTTATGAAACCAATTACAAAATCTCATTCTCCCAGAGTAGTGTGTGTGTGTGTGTGTGTGTGTGTGTGTGTGTGTGTGTATAAAATGACCTTTGAAAATATCAAGGATATACACTAAAATGATAACAATATTTTTTGTTGGGTTTAAGTCAATCTTATATTATCTTATTATTTTCCTACAGTGATATTTATCATTTGTATTATTTTTAAAAGATTAAATAAGGATTAAATAAGGAAAATATATTAAAAGATAAAGGATCTATATACATTATTAATTACTGGTCTTAATATATGACATTTGCATTCATTTCTTATCTTCCAATTACCACCAAAATGATACATGTTTTAAAGTTTGATGATGCCTAGGTCACTATCATAAAATGCATGATGATTACTACAGTGGCAACAAATAGTCATATTGTTATCAAATATTTGCATAAGTAATTATTTTTTTAAAGATTTTTTATTTAAGAGAGAGAGAGAGCATGAGTGGGAGGGAAGGGACAAGGGCAGAGAAGGAAGCAGACTCCCTGCTAAGCAGGGAGCCCTGGGCCTGATCCCAGGACCCCAAGATCATGACCTGAGTAGAAGGCACTTAACTGACTGAGCCACCCAGGCAGTCTGATAGCTCATTCTTGATTACCATTCCTCAAAAACAGCAATCAATGGTAGTAGATCAATACCTTATATTAAAAAATACAATTTAAGGATCTCACTTGGAATTGTAACAGATGTATAAAAATATGAGAAAGACATCTTTAGACAGTATAAGCAAACTTACAGATTGCTTTTTTTTTAAAGATTTTATTTATTTATTTGATAGAGAGATAGAGAGATCACAAATAGGCAGAGAGGCAGGCAGAGAGAGAGGGAGAAGCAGGCTCCGTGCTGAGCAGAGAGCTCAACGCGAGGCTGGATCCCAGGACCCTGAGATCATGACCTGAGCCGAAGGCAGAGACTTTAACCCACTGAGCCACCCAGGCGCCCCTTACAGATTGCTTTTAAAAGGAAAATATGACTTCTGATTTCATCCCTGACATGTAAAGGAGGTTGGAAATAATCACTGGCATTTTCCAAACAAGAAAAATCTGAATAATGTGTAAACTCACAATTTCTTTTAGAGGCATCAGAGAACTGAGGTCCCATGGTAAGCCACTACCCTGAAATCTGGAGATACAGTATAGAGGAGTCTATGAAGAGAAACAGCTGAGACATTCATCTTGGAGCAAGTCACTGACATCATAATCAGGCTAGACCACTCAAAGGGAAAGTTGGATCAATTGCAGGAGACAGAGTGTAGAAGAGAGTAAGATTGAAGGACTGCTGAGGGTCTGAGGCACAGTTTGGGGCGATTCACACTTTTGTGGATTTTACCTCCCAAAAATGCCACCTGGTTCTCACAGTGAAGATCTGAGGAACATTCCCTAGTGGTTCTGCAATGAGGAAAGGAAACATAACTATGCTGAATTACCCCCAGAGCCTTCTCTCTAAGAAAGGAAGGCCTAGTTTCCAAAGACAATTTTATTTGATCCTCACACCACTCTTATCACCTTGAGATTTGATCACAATACTATGAAATGCCTCTTTTCCCCCATCCTTGACCACAACCCCAGCAGAGCTTCGATCGAATCACTCTTCTCTAAGGAAGAGTGAACAGGAAGCCCACATTGAAGAGGGGAGACAAAAGCAAGAGGAATTTGACCACCCTGGTTCCCCAGGTTAACCACTCTCCAGATTAACATATACTCTCGCATCAAGACCTTGTTACCTCAGCTTTCATTACCTGACACAAGTCCAGCTTTCAACAAAAAGCACATGGAATGCCAAAAGGCAAGAGTAGAAGCACAATCTGATGATGCTAAGCAAGCAATGGACCCAGGCTCAGATATGACACAGGTGTTAGAATTATGCAAGAGGGCATTTAAATAGCTATGATTAATATGCTCAGGGCTCTAATGGAAAAAGTAAAAATATGCAAGAACAGATAGATAATACAAACAGGGAGGTGGACATCCCAAGAAGGAATCAAAAGGAAACACTAGAAATCTAAAAATAGGAACAAAATTAAAAAATGTTTTTCATGGTTTATTAGTACCCTGGGCATGTCCAAGGAAAGGATGAATGATCCAAGGGAGAACAAGAGAAAATGATCAAATTGAAATGCAGAGACAATGAAAATAAACAGTGGGACCATTTGAAAAGGTGTAACATACACATTATTGGACTAAGAGAACAGGAAAGAGAATATAGAGTATAGGAAATAATTCAAGTGTGAATGTCTGAAGTCCAAAATTAATGACAGACACACCAAAGAACAGATCCTAAAAGTTCAGAGAATTCAAAGAAAGATAAATACTAAAAACTACCAAAAACAACAAAAAACCAACCCTGCCCCCCCCACGCACAAACTGCCCCCGCAACACACACACAGATATATCACATTCAAACTGCAGGAAACCAAAAACAAAAACAAAAACAACAAAAACAAAAAGGAAATCTTGAAGGTTGACAGAAGGATGGGGCACCTGGTTGGCTCAGTTGTTTAATCATTTGGCTCCATTTAGGTTTAGGTCATGATCTCAGAGTAATGAGATCGAGCCCCACATTGGGTTCTGTGCTGGTCATGGGCTTGTTTCGATTCTTTTTCCCTCTGCTTCTGCCCTGCCCTGCCCCTGACCCCATACATGGGCTTCTCTTTCTGGGAAAAAAAAATTCAGAGGAAGGAAAAAAAAAAGTACTCTGATGTGGAACAAAGATACAGTGAACTTTTAATCAGAAATCATGCAACCAAGAAAAGAGTGGAATGAAATGTTAAATGTGCTGAAAGAAAAAAAAAATTCAGACTAGATTTCCATATCCAGTAAAATTATCCTTCAGATGTGAAGGAGAAATAAATACTTTTGAGGTGAATAAACCTGAAAGAATATATCATCAAGAGACCTGGTGTACAAGAAATGTTAAAAGAAATTCATTAGGAAGAGGGAAGATTATACAGGTCAGAAGTTTGGAATGACAAGAAGAAAAGAGTTATCAGTGAAGTTATAAATTAAGATAAAGTATTTAATTTTTATCCTTAATTGATCTAAAAGATACCTATTTATTTAAGGTGGTAATAGTAGCAATGTATTAAGTGATTATAGCAGATGAATAATTAAAATTAATGACAGGTCAGAAGAAAAATTGGAAATATTCAGTTATAAGATAACTGTATTGTATGTGAAGTAATGTATTGTCATTTGAAGATAGATTTAGATTAGTTAAAATTTATACTGGAAGAATATATATAGGTATGCCTAGGTCACTCAGTTGGTTAAGTGTCTGTCTTTGGCTCAGGTCGTAATCCCAGGGTCATGGGATTGAGTCCTGCATCGGGCTCCTTGCTCGGTGGGCAACCTGCTTCTCCCTCTGCCTGACACTCTCCTTGCTTGTTCTGTGTCTTGCTCTCTCTCTCTCTCTCTGACAAATAAATAAATAAATAAAATATTTTTAAAAGAATATATATATAATGAATATATACATATATAAATATATATATTTAAGAAGAGTATCTAAGGAAGCACCTAAAAGATTTTTAAAATAATGTAATTTATATGTTAAGAAAGAAGATAAATGAGATCATATAAAATGCTCAATTAATGCACAAAAGATAGGAGGGATAAAAAGAAACAAAAAACAACTGCAATGAACAAAAAATATTTACAATGATTGTATATATTAATCGAACTACGTAAATAATCACTTCAGAAGGGAAGGACACACATATACCACTTAAAAGGCAGAGATATCAGACTGGATTAAAAAAACAATACCCAACTATATGTTGTCTATAAAAAAATTCACTATAAAAATAAATTTACAGGTTAAAAGATGGAGAAAAAATATGCTGTTCTGGTGAATAGTGTCCACCCCAAGGTCATGTCCACACAGAACCTTTGAAGGTGAGCTTGCTCAGAAATAACAGTTTTCGCAGACGTAATTAATTAAGGTGAGGCTGTACTGGATTAGGATGCGCCCTCAATCCAAGACCTGGTGTCCTTTAGGAAGTACCCATGAAAACAAGGACACAGAGACCCTCAGGAAGAACACGCAATAATGGAGGCAGAGACTGGAGAAATGCGACTGCAAGCAAGGATCACGAAGGACTGCTCACGACCCACCAGAAGCCGCAAGAGTCAAGGAAGGATTCTTTGCTGGAGCCTTCGCAAGAAGCATGACCCTGCTCATAATCTTGCTCTCATTGTGGCCTCTAGAGCTGAAACAGAATAGATTTCTGTTGTTTTAAACCTCCCGTTCACGATAATTTGTTACAGCAGCCCTAAGAGACAACCACATGTGCTAACAATCATCAGAATAAGCTGGAGTAGTTATAGTAATTTCAGACAAAGTAGACTTCAGAAGAAGGAAATGGTCAAGGATGAAATGAGGTATCACATGATGATAAAGGGGTCAATTTTCCAAGACATAACCATCCCCACCATTAGAGCCAAGACTGGTCTACAGAGAAATGGCAGCTAAATATAATGCGCTGTTCTGAATGAGATCCTGGAACAGAAAAAGAATGGAATCTGAGTAAAGGATGGGCTTTATTTGTGTACGATATTAATATTGGTCAATCGTGACAGATAGACCTATCACGTGAGATGCTAATAATAGGGGAAACCGAGTATTGTATATATGGGAACTTTCTGTACCTTTTACACAGTTTTTCTGGAAATCTAAAACTGTTTGAAAATAAATAGTATGTGTGTGCGCGCACATGCGTGTATTCTAAGGGAAGAACAAGACTAAATAAGAAAAATTAGAAACATCTTATGACATTTGTAAATCATATTACCTGGGTAAAAATATTGTATAAAAATGAAAACCTGAGTTGTCATTTTTTCATGCATTAAATGCTCAAAGATGAAAAAAATTAAATGAACATTTATGTGGGTGATCTGAATCCGTCACTGTCATACTCTGCTCATGAGAAGGAAATGTTACAACTTTTGGGGGAAAAATTGGCAATATTTATAGAGGTTTTGTTTTGTTTTGTTTTGTTTTGTTTTTACAATGCCCATACCATTTGACTAAGTAATTTCATTCCTTGAAATGTTTCAGAAGGAAAGTGTTAAAATGAAAACAAAGGTTTGGTCTCAAGATGACAGAAATAAGACATACTTATAATATTGAATATTAAGTATGACATGCCTTGCAAAATGTCTCAACAGCCAACACGTTCTTAGTAGAAGGCCATTTGGTTTTTAATGTCTTATCTTTATAGGACATATGTCAAGGGCCAAGCAGAGCTGGAGAGAGCTAGGTTGCTAGTTTTTGGAGTAGTTGATTAGGATGAGCTGAAGTGAAAGTAACTTAAGCCTTGAACCACAAACTGCAATGTTCACAGAAGCAAGAGGCTAAACAGGAAAAAGGGCCAGCTCTCCCATGTTTCATTTTTTCCTGTAGCAGTGCCAGCAAGCCCCAGCGGATTAGTTCTGATGCGGGGTCATCTTTTTTACTAAGGAGCTCCAAACAAAAAGCCTCCAGACATTTTTTTGTGCCCAGAGGCCAAGAAGAAGAAAGGAGGAAGGGCTAGAAGTGAAAAGTACTGACCTTTAAGTCAAACTGGAGAAGAGTGTCCTCAAGGTCATCTTCTCCCGATAAAAAAGGGGAGGCACAAGGGAAGGTTTTAGCTGAAAGACCCAGCAAAGAAGCCTGCAAATGGGGGCGCCTGGGTGGCTCAGTCGTTAAGCGTCTGCCTACGGCCCAGGTCAGATCCCAGAGGCCTGGGATGGAGCCCCGCATCAGGCTCTCTGCTCGGCAGGAAGCCTGCTTCTCCCGCTACCAATCCCTCTGCTTGTGTTCCCTCTCTCGCTGTGTTTCTCTCTGTCAAATAAATAAAATCTTTAAAAAAAAAAAAAAAAAAGAAGCCTGCAAATGGAGGTGCCCGGGAAAGGAATACAGATATGCATAAGAGCAGGGTGGTGGTGGGCTAAATCCTTGATTCAACTCCCCTGAGAAGCCGCCACACTCTGATTGCCACCAACCCCGGTGTGAAGAGGACCTGCCAGGTAGAACTTTGTAATTATCTGTGGTTGGGCCGAAAAAAATCACACATGGGTGTTAGTCTGGAGCTAGAGTCCTCAATATACTTGTAACTTCAAAAATGCTTTTCTCGGGCACCTGGGTAGTTCAGTCACTGCCTTTGGCCCAGGTCACTATCCCAGGGTCCTGTTATCAGGCCCCACATTGGACTCCTTGCTCTAGCAGAGAGACTGCCTCACCCTCTCCTCCCCACTTGTGCTCTTTCTCGCTATCTCTCTCTCTCTCAAATAAATAAAATCTTTAAAAAATTAAAAAATGCTTTTCTTTTGCTGTTTGCATAGAGGAAAATATATCTATGTTCCCAAGAGCAGTATGTTTTTTAACAAAATGGCATGTGGCAAAATTGTTAAGTGACATCCAGTCACAATGGACAGAACACTAGCATCATACAGAGACGTTTTGAGAAGAGTGTCAAGAATCAAAAGGGGGCAGGTGTCAGAGATGTCATGTTACTGAGTGCAAAGTAGCTGTTCATTAAAAACTACATTTGTTGGGGCCCCTGGGTGGCTCAGTCAGTTAAGCATCTGCCTTTGGCTCAGGTCATGATTCCAGCTCCTGGGTTGAGCCCTGCTTTGGGCTTCCTGCTCAGTGAGGAGTCTACTTTTTCGTCTCCCTCTGCCCCCCTCTCACTTATGCTCTCTCTCTCTCTGTCAAATAAATACATAAAATCTTTTTTAAAAAAGAAAAACACCAACTTGTTTGATGCACAGAAAGCAATGTTACAATCATTTTATATCCTGACATGAGAGTTTGTTGCTTACTTACAAATGGTTAGGAAGTTAATTGGGAGTTTTGGGTGGATATATACTATAGCATAATCTATCCCACTTAACATAATAAGAAAGAGTCTGCTGATTACAATGTTCTAACCAAACATCTAAAATTCAGGGACAGGTCACTGACCTGAAGTGGGAGATGCCGCTATATGGATTAAGGGCATGTATTGCATGGAGAACTGGGTGTGGTGCATGAACAATTAATCTTGTAACACTGAAAAAATAAAAGTATTTGGGGAAAAAAAAGAATCTATTAACTTCAGGAATCATTAAATGATTAGTTACTCAATGGCTGTTAGGGCAAAAGAAAAACATTATTTTATATTCAAACAATTGATGAACTAGTGATTAAATCTAGAAACTACTTTTGATTCAGCACAGAGACAAAATGAGATGGAAAATATGGGAATTTCATAGTCAGTGTTATAGGAAACTATTAATGTAAACTATGTTGTGAAACCTAAGAATTCTAGGGGAGCCTGGGTGGCTCAGTGGGTTAAAGTTTCTGCCTTTGGCTCAGGTCATGATCTCAGGGTCCTGGGATCAAGCCCCACACTGGGCTCTCTGCTCAGCGGAGAGCCTGCTTCCCCCTCTCTCACTGCCTGCCTCTCTGCCTACTTGTGATCTCTCTCTCTGTCAAATAAATAAATAAAATCTTAAAAAAAAAAAAAAAAGAAACCTAAGAATTCTAGAAAGATATTCTGGAAAGAAGAGGTCAGAGAAAGCAAGAAAGTAGATATTATAAGGGGTATGTTTTCTGGAAATTATTACATTCATGACCTCTCAGATAGAATATTCACAAAAGTAGGTAGAATAAAAAGAAATCCACATACAGACTCTCCTTGGTAAATATGTAGACATCACAATTTCCATGAATCTGAGCAAATTCCAAACAGTTGTTTAAGCTGAAAGAAGTACATCAAAGACACAGAAAGGATAAACCATAAAATTGATACCAGTTTATACAAAAAATTGAAAAGAGGTCTGAATACAATGAGCTACTCTTACCAAACTACTGGTAGGAAATTTTGGCTGTCCAGATATTTAAAAAGTCCTGTCATATTTAGCATTCAATATATTTTTTAAAGATTATATTTATTTGTCAGAGAAAGAGAGAGCAGCACAAGCAGGGGGAGCAGCAAACAGAGGGGCAGAAGCAGGCTCCCCACTGAGCAATGTGCCCAATGTAGGACTAGATCCCAGGACCTCAGGACCATGACCCAAGCCAAAGGCAGACGCTTAACCAACTGAGCCACCAATATTGAGTATTATAAGTAAATCTCATTTCTGACTTCTTGAAGCCTAAGCCTTTGTTTCCATTTTGACACCCTAATACACTACAACCTTATATTTAGCTAACTAATATCCCAAAATAAGGAAAAAATACATTAATTGTTCAAATACATAGGAAAAATCCAAGACCCCAGATAGTCAAATCAATCTTGAAAAAGAAAAGCAAAGATGAGATGTCACAATTCTGGACCTCCAGTTATATTACAAAACTATAGTAATTAAAACAGTTGGTACTGGCAAAAAAACAGATACATAGATCTGTATCTATGTATTCTGGAACAGAATAGAAAACCCAGAAATAAACCCACAATTATATGGACAATCAATGTTTGACAAAGCAGAAAAGAGTAACCACTGGGAAAAACACACTCTCTTCAACAAATGGTGTTGGGAAAACTGGTCAGCCACATGCAAAAGAGTGAAACTGACCACTTACACCATATGTAAAAATAAACTCAAAATGGATGAAGGATCTAAATGTCATACCTGAAACCACAAAAATCGTAGAAGAGAGCCCAGAAAGTAATGTTTCTGGTATTGGGCATGACAATATTTTTCTAGATAAGTCTCCTGAGACAAGGGAAACAAAACAAAAATAGAGTATTGGAACTTCATCAAAATAAAAAGCTTTTCAAAGTGAAGGTAATAATCAACAAAGCTAAAAGGCAGCCTACAGAATGAGAGAAGATGTTTGCAAATTATATATTTGATAAAGGGGTAGTATCCAAAATATATAAAGAATGTATACAACTCAGCATCAAAATACAAACAGTTCAATTTAAAAATGGGCAGAAGACATGAATAGATGTATTTCCAAAGAAGTTATGGAGATGGCTAGCAGGTACATGAGAAGATGCTTAATATCACTCATCTTCAGGGAAAGGCAAATTAAAGCAAAATAGAGATATCACAGCGTACCTGGGAGGATAGCTAAAATCAAAAACACAAAAACAACAGGTGTTGGTAAGGATGTGGAGAAAAAGGAACCCTCTCGCACTGTTGATGAGAATGCAAATTGGTGGAGCCACTGTAACAAACAAGATGGAGTTTCCTCAAAAAGTAAAAAATAGAGCGACTCTATTGTATACTAATTGCTCTACTGAGTAGTTACCCCCAAAATACAAAAGCCCTAATTCAAAGGGATACCTGCATCCCCTATGTTTATTGCAGCATTGTTTACAATACCCAACTTATGAATTCATCCTATGTGTGAACTGAATGTATAGAATTCATTTTATACATTCAATAGATGAACGTATAAAGAAGAGATTACACACACACACACACACACACACACACACACACGATGTATTGGAATGTTACGGAATATTATTCAGCTATAAAAAAAGAATGAAATTCTGTCATTTGCAATGAAGTGGATGGAGCTAGAGAGAATTAATGCTAAGTGAAATTAAGTCAGTTAGAGAAATACGAACACCATATGATTTCACTTATATGTGGAATTGTAGAAACAAAATAAAAGAGCAAAGGGAGAGAGACAAAGAAAGATAAACCAAGAAACAGATTCTTACTTGTAGAGAACAAACTTATGGTTATAAGAAGGGAGGGTTTGGAGGAATGGGTGAAATATGTGATGGAGATTAAGGAGTGCACTTGTCATGATGAGCACTAGATGATGTAGGAATTGTTCAATCACTATATTGTACACTTGAAACTAATATAACACTTTATGTTAACTATACTGGAATTTAAAAAATCCTAAATGCCAAAATCTCTTTCTGTACCGATGAGGTCCTAAAAAAGTAAGAGATAATCATTGAAATTGCTTCTATATAAGAATAAAATCTATATAAATGTTTTAAATAAGGCTGTAAATTACTATAATTATAATAATAAAAAAGGATGCAAATGTGGAAAAAGAAAAAAGAAATATAACTTTTTCATGTTACAAAGTAAGTAAATAAATACAATTCAATATGGATGTTGTGCATTTGAGAAATATAAACTCAAACAATTTTTGAGAATGAAAGTAATTCACAAAGCCATACAAGAAAAAAATTCATGAAATCAATTATGAACAGGAAAGAGCACACAAAAATAAAGTCCAGAAAATTTTAATTCATAAAAATATAAATTGATTGAATTCTACAAAGTAAACAAAAATTACCAATAAAAACAGATAACTCATTCCAATTATACTATCCATAAGGAATATCTAATAGCAACAACTATGCAAGATTAGAGTGGAAAACAATGAACAAAGATACAAGGTAAATAGAAAGAGAATTTCATTATAATATTAAAAAATAGTGCAAATAGCAATAAGTTGAACAACTCATTGTTTTGATAAAAGATGGCAATAAGCAATTAAAGGTCATTGTAGATTTATTAAGTGACATGTACTTAAAACAGAAAGACACAATGTTAAGAATCTTCAGGATGAAAGGGAAAAAATGGATGATAACATAACAGCACCAAGAAAGTTTAACATATCTTTTTCAGTCATTTGCAAAAGAAGTAGACAAAAATAAACATTTAACGTAAACATTTGAATCATATAATTAATAAGTCTTTCCTGAATTTACCAACTTGGTACCTAAAAACATTAAAAAAATCTTCTCAAATCTTATGAGGCATTTAAAATTGTTGATATATTGCAACACACCAATAAGTTGGAGATAAAAAAATACTGGAGATATTTTCTGATTCCACTGCAGACTATTTGGTGTATAATAATAGCAATGCAATTAAAAGAATCACAGCAAAAAGCAAAGTAAAATCTCTATCACTCAGAAATTTAAAAATTTTTTTGGCCAAAGATAAAATAAAATTGACAATGTAGAGTACCATTCCATACCAAAAACCACTAATATAGTCAAAGCTGATTCAGAAGGAAAGTCATTGACTAATGCAAAACAAGAAATAGGAAAAAAAAATTTTCAGATTCTATTTATTTATTTGACAGAGAGAGATCACAAGCAGGCAGAGAGGCAGGAAGAGAGAGAGGAGGAAGCAGGTTCCTTGCTGAGCAAAGAGCCCAATGTGCGGCTAGATCCTGGGACCCTGAGACCATGACCTGAGCTGAAGGCAGAGGCTTTAATCCACTGAGCCACCCAGGTACCCCAAGAAATAGAAAATTTAACAATTTTAACATTCAAATCAGGAAGTGAAAGGAAAAGTAATAACAAACACACAGAAATAGAAATAAATTAATAAAAATTAAATTATAAAATATTTGGAAAGCTAAAGAAAAATAGAAATGACATTAAATCCAGTATCTTTTCTAGGAAAAAAAAAAAACTAAAAACTTTTTTTCCCAAATATGTTTATTTTATTTTTCCAGTGTTACAAGATTAATTGTTAATGCACCACACCCAGTACTCCATGCAATAAGTGCCCTCCTCAATACCCACCACTAGGCTTGCCCAACCCCCACCCTTTCCCCTCCAAAACCCTGTTTGTTGCTCAGAGTCCACAGTCTCTTATGGTTCATCTCCCCTTCTGATTTCCCCCCATTCCCCCTTCCCTTCCTTCTCACAATATCGTCCATGTTTTTCTTTATGTTCTACATGTAAGTGAGACCATGAGATAATTTTTCTCTCCACTTGACTTATTTTACTCCGCATAATCTCTTCAAGTCCCGTCCATGTTGATACAAAAGTTGGATATTCATCCTTTCTAATGGAGGCACAATATTCCTCCATATCTTCTTTATCCATTCATCTGTTGAAGGACATCTTGGTTCTTTCCACAGTTTGACGATTGTGGCCATTGCTGCTATGAACATTGGGTACATGTGGCCCTTCTTTGTACCTCATCTGCTTCTTTGGGGTAAATACCCAGTAGTGTGATGGCGGGGTCATGGGGTAACTATATTTTTAATTTCTTGAGGAATCTCCACACTGTTTTCCAAAGTGGCTGCACCAGCTTGCAATCCCACCAACAGTGTAAGAGGGTTCCCCTTTCTCCATACCCTCTCCAACATTCATTGTTTACTGTCCTATTGATTTTGGCCATTCTAACTGGTGTAAGGTGGTATCTCAGTGTGGTTTTGATTTGAATTTCCCTGATGGCTAAAGATGATGAACATTTTTTCATGTGTCTGTTAGCCAAAAAAATAAAAACCGTTATTTATTTTTTAAAAAAGAAAAGACACAGATACCTGAAATTACGTATAGAAATGCTATTTCTGTTAAATGTGTGAAAATCTGTAATTTGTAAGGTAGTAAATGTATTCATATAATCTTTCTAGGGATGTCTGGGTGGCTCAGTCCGTTAAGCATCTGCCTTGGACTCAGGTCATGGTCCTGGTGTCTTGGGATCAAGCCTTATGTCAGGCTCCCTGCTCAGCTAGAAGTCTTATATATAACTTTATATAAAAATCATATATATATATAATTTATATAAAAATTTATATCTAAATAAAATTTATAAAAATAATGTAATTTTTATATGCCCCAAAAATCAAAAATCAAGATTCATCACTGATTAAAAGCAAAAAAACCCATAATGATGTTTGAATTGAGTGATACTTCCTTAACATGTTAAATAATATCTATTCTTACAGGTATTATATAAATCAGATCTTAATATGAGGAGTTACATGTTTTCTTTGTTATATCTGATTATAAATAAGTTGTCAAGTAACCATTGAAAATAATTGACAAAAGTGTCAACAATTATCACTCATGTTTAACATTGTTCTGAAAATTTGAGCCGATTCAATGAGAAGAGTTAAATCCTATGACATATAGCCAAAGAAAGACAATTATCACATGATCTCTCTGATATGAAGAACTTGAGAGGCAGGGCGGGGGGATGTGGGGGTGTGGGGAAGAGAAATGAAATAGGATGGGATGGGGAAGGAGCCAAACCATAAGAGACTCCTAAACTCACAAAATGAACTAAGGGTGGCTGGGTGGCAGGGGGGTAGGGATAGGGTGGCTGGGTTGTGGACATTGGGGAGGGTATGTGCTATGGTAAATGCTGTGAAATGTGTAAACCTGACGATTCACAGACATGTATCCTGGGTCAAATAATACATTATATGTTAATAAAAAATAAAAAATAAAAAAAGAACAAAAAAAATCATATGACATATAGCAATTGAAAATGAGTACACAGTTACATTATTTTAGATAGTATATTCATCGAAAATAGTAGAAAGAAAAAAATTAATATTTAGAACCAAAAGAAAAATTCAGTTAAGTTCTGGGTTTCAAAATGAGTGTATAGTAAACAATTTTCCTATAGGCTTCCAATATTTTCATTTAAAATATATATTGGGTAAGCTTAAAGCTGGGATGGTATTGTGGAGTCAGTGGATGATGGGGTTGGATTGACCGCTAGTGGGTACAGGGCTTTCTACAGATGGATGAAAATGTTCTAAAAAAGATTGTCCTGTTGGTTGCAAAACGCTTTGAAAGCAAAATTAAAAATAACATAAAAGCAGAAAGAACAACATAGAAAAAGCAGGAGGTAGACATTTTTAAAGATTTTTTTTTTTTTTTTTTGACAGCAAGAAACACAGCGAGAGAGGGAACACAAGCAGAGGGAATGGTAGGGGGAGAAGCAGGCTTCCTGCAGAGCAAGGAGCCCGATGCGGGGCTCGATCCCAGGCCCCTGGGATCTGATCTGGGCCGAAGGCAGACGCTCAACGACTGAGCCACCCAGGCGCCCCGACATTTTTAGACTATAAAACATTTTTACCAAAAAATCAACACAAGACAATCCATAATTTTTTACAATGTAAAAAGAAAAAGAAAATGGTTGTCCTTGTCTGTTTGGGATATATAAAAACAGAACCAAGTGGAACTGTTAAAACTTAAATAAAATTTCTAAAATGACTGTGTCCCTGGACATGATTAAAGGCAGATTAAATAATGAAGAAGAAAAGATGAGAGAATTTGAAGACATAACAACACAAATTATCCAAACTAAAAATTAGTGTAAATACAGACTGAAAAAAAGGGGATTTAGTGACCTATGAGACCGTATATAAGTGTTCAGCATATGTATAATTAGATATCCAGAAGGAGAAGGAATAATATTTTAAAAAATACTAACCAAAAATTATCCAAATTAAATGAAAGGTATAAATACACAAATCCAAGAAGCTCTGTTAATCCTAGAGAAGAATAAACAAGTGAACAGCATACTTAGAAATATCATAATAAAATTGCTAATAAGTATCTGAAACTAATGATGTACTGTATGTCGGCTAACTGAATTTTTAAAAAGTGCTGATAAGCATTAAGAGAAAGATTTAAGAAGAAAATCTTAAAAGTAAGCAAAGGGTATATATAAAGATGTATATGAGAACAGTAATAAGCAATTCTATTAATTTCTCATCACAAATATACAAGTAAAAATAGCAATAGAATACTACATTTAACTATTTAAAAACCATAAACTTTGAATTTTATAAATAACGAAGTAATCTTATGAAAATGTAGGCAAAATATAAATTTTCTGACAACCAAAAGCTATGAGAATTTGGCACTAGCAGACATGCACTAAAGAATGCTAGAGTAAGCTCTTTAGACGTAAGGAAAATCATATCAGATAGAAACTTGTTTCTGTACAAGGAAATAAAGGGTGGTGGGAATATAAAACATGTAAGTAAATATAATTATTTTCTTTTAAAAACATTTCTGTTTTTGGTTAAAAACATTTCTTAGAAGATATTTAAAGCAATAACAATGTGGAAAACAGTACACAGGAGGTGGTGGAATTGCACTGTGGTAAGGTTCTTGCATTAAGTATTAAGTGGTATTATTATCTTTGATAATAGGCTGGCTACATAAAGATGAATTCTCTAATCTTTTAATGATAAAACAAAGTTATAGTTAATAAGCCTGTATACAGTAAAGATAGAATTGCATGCTAAGAAATAATCAATTGACTTTTAAGAAGGCAGAAGAAATTGGGAAATGGGAAAGAGCATATGAACTAGAAAACAGATAAAATGGTGATAGGCTGAAACAGATGAGTATTAAAGAAATCAATGAAACCTAAAGCAGATTTTTTTGAAAAGACTACTGAAAGCAATAAACCTTGAACTAGCTTTATCAAGAAAAAAACAAGAAGACACAATAAACTACCAATATCAGGAAAGAAAAAGGGAGCATAATTATGTATCTTCAGACTATAAAATTGTAGCAACAAAATATTATAAGCATTTTTGTCAATAAATTTGACAACCTAACATGAAATGGGCAAATTTATTAGAATATATACATTTGCAAAATTGTCACCCAGAAGTAGACATCTAAATAGCTTTGTGCCTGTTAAATTATATTTATTATTAAAAATTAAGGAAAACTTCAGATGCAGATTGCTTCATTGATGAATTCTAAAAAAGAAAGAAATGATAGCAATCTTACAAAAAATCTTTCAAAACTTAAAGGAAGAGGGAACATATTGCAGCTTCATTTTGCACTTCACAAGGAAAGGCAAAATATACACAAAAATGCTCATGAATGTAAGCACAGAAATCTTTAACAAAAAATATTAGGAAGTCAAATTAATTGGTTTGTTAAAAATGTTAGCAACATGACCACATGATATTTATCCTGGGAATGGAAAACTTGGTTATCATTTGAAAACCAATGTCATTAACTACATTAAAAGAATAGAGAAGAAAATCCATGTGAATATCTCCATAGATATAACAACAACTGAAGAATCTGGCAAAATTCCACTCTATTCTTGATACAACTGTCCACAAACCAGAAGTAGAAGACAATTTCCTTGATTTGATAAAATATACCTACAGAAAACTTTTTTCTTTAGCTTTTTTTTTAAAAATTGAAATCATCAACTTACAGAAAATTTTGAAGTACTTCACAACAAACTTTTCCCTGAACCATTTTGCATAAGAAGCCATGCTGATGACTATTATCCTCAAAACATATACAAAAAAAAAAACCAAAAACCCAAACATATACAAGTCTGTGTCTATGTTATTACAATGTAATTATCAAAATCAGTTACTAGATATTAAATTACTACCATGCAATCTTTAGACCCCATTCAAGACCTACCAATTTCCCCATTAATATCTTATAAATGATTAAATTCAGAATTATATATGCAATAAGATTCCCTGACTCTTTAGTTTTCTTCAGTTTGGGGACAGTTTCTCAGTCTTCTCTGGAATTTGATGACCTTGACAATTCTGAATAGTACAGGGCCATTGTAATTGAAGTTGTAATTGGAGTATTTCACTTTGGAATTGTCTGATGTTTCCTCTTGATTACATTCGGTTTACACATCTTTGTTACAAATGTTGCAGAACTGATACAGTATTTTTTTAGACTTTATTTGACAGAGAGAGGGAGAGAGAGAGAGCACAAGCAGCAAGAGCCACAGGCAGAGGGAAAGGGAGAAGCAGGCTTCCCACTTAGCAGGAAGTCCAATGCAGACTGATCCCAGGACCCTGTGATCATGACCTGAGCTGAAAGCAAACGTTCAACTGACTGAACCACTCAAGCACCCCCTGATGCAGTATTCTTATGTATTGTATCATGGGGCACATTATTTTGATTTATCTCATTCTTTAATTTATTCATACTGATCATTTGATTAAGGTGCTATCTGAAAGCTATACTATTTTCATCTTTATAATTAGTATTTTGTGGGACATACTTAAAAGCTTATAAATATATCATTTGTGATCAATTAATTAATGCACAAAAACTCCAATTTTCCTATTTTCTTCTGTGGGTTGTAGTTCCTTATTGTTTTCATTTATTTTTATGCTCAAATTTTTCCACAACTGGCAGCATGAACACATTCAAGTTGAATTCTGTGTCTCCGATATGTCTCCCTTATTCCTTGATCACGTCCTTATTTTCTGTCACAAAATATTCTAGTATCACCTTATACTATCCCTGCCCACCTCAAGAATCACCTATTTTCTCCAAGAACCAAGTTGTTTTTTTTTTTTTTCTTAGAAAATTATATGTAGAAGCCAACATTTGGGTGCAGGAGATGCTGAATGCTATTGGAATGTCACTGTTCCCAGGCTTTTTTGGTGGATAGAACTAAAGAATAGATGTATATATGTATGTGTATGTAAATAAATATGTATGTACACACACATATATATGTGTATATATATTTGTATTTATATATTTGATCAATGCCCCACTATGTAACTGATCTCCTTTTGCTGTCCCTATCCCCATTCCCTGCATACATTCTCCTTTCCCTGTTCAGGTTCTGAATTTCCATTTTAGGTCATCCCAGTGCATGAATGCCCTCCTCACTTTTTCTGGGCTCTGAGTTTCCGTGACAGAACAGCCCAGCACATGGATGCTCACGTCATTTTCTCACCTCATTCATGCTTATCTTGGGAATGCCTTCCTAATGTTGCTTGGGTTCCAACTCCTTTTTACAGGTTAACCCACCTTTTATGGATGCACTTCTCATTCTGCTTAGGCTTAGAGCCTCAATAGGATAGACCCCATGCCTGGACACTCTCCTTACCCTCTGAGACACCGATTGCCACATTAGCTTAACCTCCATTGAGATGTGGCTTTACCTCATTTTGGCTCTGATTTCAAACACTGGATGCTTTCTCTACATCATTGCCTTTCTCAACTCCCATGGGTCCTGACACCCATGAGAAACTGTCCCAACCCAGTAATACTCTCCTTGTTTTGGCTGTGACTTCGAAACTAACTTTTAACCAAAAAATACATCTTTTCCAGCTATGAAACCTCATGCCTTCCTCACATTGCCTGGGCTCTGACATCCTAGGTCAGAGCCTAAAAGCACTGTACTCTATGCCAGATGCATATCTTGTACTACTGTACTCTTAAGAATAAACTTTTCAGAGAGATACAGAAATAGAAGGAGAGGAAAGAGAAGAAAAAGAAAAGAAGGGAGAAAAGAAGAAGGAGGAGGAGGAGAGGAAGGGGAAGGAGAAAGAGAAGAAGAAGGAAAAGACAATGGAGGAGGATGAGAAGAAGGAGGAGGAGGTGGGGAAGGGGAGGCGTAGGGGAAGGGAAAGAGAAGGAAGAGAAAGAGGAGAAGGAGGGAAAGGAGGAAGAGTAATAAAAGAACAAGGAGAAAGAAGAAGAGAAAAGGTAGAGAGAAAAGAAGAAAAATAGAAGGAAGAAGCTAATATCATACTTAATGGTGAAAATAAACAAAACAACAAAAAACCTGAACATTTTCCCATAATACTGGAATAAAACAAGGCTGTCCACTCTCACTACTTCTATTTTGCATTATACTGGAGGTCTCTGTCAGTGCTGTAAGGCAAGAAAAAGAAATAAAAAGCATCCAGATAGGAGAGGAAGAAGTAAATCTATCTATAATCACAGATGACATAATTTTTTGTATAAATACAAAAAATAAATTCTATTAAGGTAATAAATGTATTGAGCAAGGTTTTAGGGTGCAATGTCAATATATAAAATTCAATTTTATTTCTATATATTATCAAAAACAATGAGAAATGAAGTACTAAAAATAACTTTTATAATAGCATAAATATGAAATACTTAGGGATAAATTTAGTGAATCAAATGAAGACCTTTGCATGTAAAACTATAAAATATTTTTGTGAAAAATTAAAGATTGTCCAAATAAATGGAGATATACAGAATTTTCCTAGACTTTTAGATTCACTATTGTCAAGATGTCAGTTTTCCCTAAATTCATCTATAGATTTTATGTAATATAAATTAAAATCCCATGAGGTTTCTCTATGGAAATTAATAAAATCATTCTTAAATGTCTATAAAAATGCAAAGACCTTGAGTAGTCAAAAACAATTTTGAAGAAGAAAAGCAAAGTTGTATGAATGTCAATGAAACAGCTAAATAAAAGATTACCATAAAGTCGATTGATTTTCAACATAAATGTAGGGGGAACTCAATGGAGGAAAGAATAATATTTTTTAAAAAAATCATACTGAAATAACTTGAATTCCTATGGAACAACAACAACAAAAACCTTGACTCTTACCCACATCATCCGTAAAAAAATAGCTGTAAGTATATCTATATCTAATATATCTAAATATTAATGATAACTTCTTAAAGAAAGCAAAGAGAAAATCATAATTTTTGATTAGGCAAAGATTTCTTAGGTAGCATACCAAAAGTATGAACTATAAGGGAGAAGGGTTACAAATTTAAATTCATCTAAATTGATTTCTTCTTTTCTTTGAAAAATACTGTCAAGGAAGTGTAACAGCAAGGCCACAAACTGGGAGAAAATATTCACATTGCAAATATTTGACAAAGGACATGTACTCAGGGTATATAAAGAATTGTTATATCTTAAAAAAAAAACTAGGAATGCAATTTAAAATGGGAAAATCTTATATATTCAAAATGAAGGTATGAGTGGTCACTATAAAATAAATTATAGTCGTTTATATACTTACATGTCATTAGGAAAATGCAAATTAAAATCACAATGACATAATACTCTACACCCACTAGAATGGATGGAGATGATATGGAACAGCTTGATTCTCATGCATTGATGTTGAAATGTAAAACCCTTAGCTACTGTGGAAAATATTTTTGTAGTTCCTTATACTAGCTTATGTACAACCCAGCCATTATACTCTTAGGTATTTATGCAAGATAAATTAAATTATATATCCATACAAAGACCTATATATGACTTTTTATTTATTGTAGCCCAAACAAGGAAGGTTCAAAAACAGATTAATGGGTAAATAAGTTGTGAAATAGCCATACAGCAGTATACCACTCAGGAGTTAAGAGAAACAGACTATAGATCTGCAATAGCATTTATAGATATCAGAAAGTGTGTAGTAAAAGAAAGAATCCAGGCATAAAATAACATATGCTGCATAACTCCACTTATGTGAAATGTTAGGCCAAAAAAAAAAAAATCTAGAGCTTAGGTCAATGCTTGTCTAAAATCCCTGGGAAAGATATGTAGATTTAAGGATTGAGTGGGAATTTGGGAGGTGGTGAGAACGTATACGAGTTTATACATTTGTTAAGATTTGTCCAACTATATATTTAACACTTTTTCTCATATACTATGCCTCCAGTTGATTGTGTTGTTTTTAAAGAGCTTTGAAATATATTGTCAGAAGCTAAGTTGATTCTCTATATATAAGAGGCAACTATGATTGAACAAGAGACAGTTTGGTGAAAGGCATGTGGGTCAGCCAGGTAAAGTGATCACATGACACTCCTCATTTATCTTTCCTTCTTTCTTCCAACCTCAAGGACCCCAAAATATTATTCCAGCCTGTTTAAACAATTTTCCTATGAAAAAATGTCATTCCCGTTCTTTCTTTCTTTTTTTCATTTGTATTGTGTTATGTTAGTCATCATACAATACAGCATTAGTTTTTGATGTAGTGTTCCAAGATTCATTGTTTACATGTAACACGCAGTGCTCCATGCAATACATGCCTTCCTTAATACCCACCACTGGGCTCACCCATCTCCCCATCCCCCTCCCCTCTAAAATCCTCAGTTTGTTTCCCAGAGTCCACAGTCTCTCATGGTTCATCTCCCCCTCCAATTTCCCCCCTTTGCTTTTCCTTTCCTTCTCCTAATGTCCTCCATTTTATTCCTTATATTTCACAAGTAAGTGAAATTGTATGATAATTGACTTTCTCTACTTGACTTCACTCAGCATAATCTCCTCCAGTCCCATCCACGTTGATGCAAAAGTTCAGTATTCGTCCTTTCTGATGGCTGAGTAATATTCCATTGTATATATGGACCACATCTTCTTTATCCATTTGTCTGTTGAATGGCATCTGAGTTTCTTCCACAGTTTGGCTATTGTGGCCATTGCTGCCAAGAACATCAGGGTACATAATGACCCTTCTTTTCACTACATCTGTATCTGGTGTAAATACCAAGTAGTGCAATTGCTGGGTCATAGGGTAGCTCTATTTTTAATTTTTTGAGGAATCTCCACACTGTTTTCCAAAGTGGCTATAGCAACTTGCATTCCTACCAACAGTGTAAGAGTATCCCCTGTTCTCTTTCTTCTGACATGAAAATTTACCCCTTGTGAGACCCCATATCCCTTTTCTCCTTCAGTAGAAAAATAAAGTGAAAAGTGAATCAATAATTTCTTGTTGCTTTGGCTAGTATATTAGCATTAGATATGGAACTATTCCTGGTTTCAGGAATCCTGTCAAGAAGAGTCAAAGGTTGGAAGTGCCTGGGGTTCAGTGATCATCCAACCCTTTAAAATGGCTATGTAAGAGAGAGCTGATGTAGGAGGTTGGGTCCAGGGGCTGCATGCTTAGCCTTTGTTGCTCATACAAGCGCAAGCTGGGCAACAGCCATGATGAGTCTTATAACTCATGTACATTAATTACACCTGTATATACTCTCTATAATGTTTTGCTTTGGTTTTGCCTTCATATTATAAAACACTGCATTTTAGATGATACTTTTAATAACTTGCCAATTGATTGATGATTGGTCTGGATTCTCCAGAAAATATATCCTGAGGCAAAATGTAAATGCTACAGTTCTACTAGAGTGTATAATACTGATGAGAAAACAAGAATGAAGGACAAGTGGATTGAGGCATGGAGAGAAAACACATAGGAACTACTGCTGCATCTCAGGACATTTCTTAGGGAGAAAAAAGGGAGAATTGTTTATCTACCTGGCTCCCACTTCTCATTCACCAAAGTTCTACCTCATGAAAGGCTAGCTCTCCTACAACTTCAGATTGCACATATGCAAGGACTAAGCAGGTAGAATCTTGGATCTCATTGTCAACTGAGAAACTTAAAACAGGGAGGTGAGAGACAAGGAATGTAGACATGAAGTGAAAGATATGTGTTTATTCTTATGTAAAGCTGATCAGAGCTCTTGTGGAACTGCACGTTCTGGGAACTGGGGTGAAAAATAAGGCCAACAATCTCAGACACTGGTTGAGCTAAGATCTTAAGCGGTACACAGTTGGATAATAATTTCATTTGTCATGTGGATTTGCAAGTTTTAGAACATATAAAATAGTAGAAAGGGGGATAATACTGTTATCAGCTTTACTCAAACACTTTATTCTTATTGTTTTACGTTCTAGAGCTGTGATCCCCAGTGAGCCATTTCTCTAAAAGAAGTATAAGCAAATAGGAGAAATAGACTGAAACATGAAACATGAATATGGAGGGAATGGTATAATAATACAGAACTCATTTTCCTTACTATTCCATTGCATATTAACAGGACACAGAATAGAAAGTAGTTGTGACCAGACTTTTCCAGAAAACAATTAGGGAGCTATTTTTATCTCTTAACCTATCTTAATATCAAACTTTCAGGTTCTGCGGTCACATTTTCTGTTCCAAAATAAAATTGCTGATTTTTAAAAGACAATGATCCTTAAAATTAATGCACAGAAACATGCCAACTTGAAAATAAAGGTCTAGATTTAGATATTTACCTACATAAGGGCTCAACAGTAGAAAGAAGACTTTAATTGTTTTTTATTATTTTATTTATTTTGGAGAGAGTAAGAGCAGTGGGAGGAGCAGAGGGAGAAGGACAAGCAGACCCTGCACTCAGCGGGTAGCCACATGTGGGGCTCAATGGATGCTTAACCAACTTAACCAGGCACCCCCAAAACTTCAATCTTTATAGAAAAAAAGTAAGTCAATACAGAAAAAGAGATATCTATTAATTAATTAAGCCCTAGAATGGCCCAAGAAAGTCTAACAAGCATAAAAGTAAACTTGATTTGTAGGTTTCGCTGGTTGACCACAGGTAGGATTGTGTAACCATGTTCCTCAATATTAGAAGTCTGAGGCACAGAGAAACTTTATTGAAGATTATTCACTTAAGAAAAATATACAACCTATGGTCATGGGTGAACAGACACCCCTAGGTACACTGTGGTGACACACAGGACAGGGTGATCTGTGGTGTACATTGATTGGTCTGTTTCTTAGCCAAAGTATCATTGATCTTCTAATGAGAACCAAAGGATGGAAGCCTGTCATGGGGAAAATGAGTTTCCTTGCTTTATATTAAGAACCACGGACAGCTCCACACTCTGCAGAAAAAGCACAACCCTGGAATGACAGTCCAGAGTTCTAGCTTACTGACAATAAGGTGCACATAATCAGGCCTCTCTTTACCATTCATTATAAATGTATTTACGTGAGCAGGGAGGGCCCAGTGCTCGTATGAAATGTTCGCGGGTGAAAGTGAGAGGAATAGTTTAATGAGCCGATTTTTAAAAACTGTCTTACAGTGTATAAATAATTAATCGGGCCGCCATGCGAGGGGCTGGATGATGGGTCAGGCGGGAAAGCCCGTGGGTGGGGGCAGGGGCGGGGATCCCCGCGTCGCTGTGTGAATGCTCAGTGGCTGTGGGGGAGAGCGGATCCCACCCAGATTAGGTCGGAAGAGCAACGCCATGTGCTCCAGGATCCGGGCTCTCCTGCTGCCCATCTGGCTCTCCTGGACCCTGGGGACTCGAGGATCTGAGCCCCGCAGGTGAGGTGGGGGCTTTCCCCCGACCCGCAGTCTTTTTCTGGAGGCTGTAGCGCGCAGTCCCTTGGGTACAGGCACTGTACTGCACCCACTGGCTTTCGGCCTATGTCGTAGCTGAGCGGGGTCGTAGAGGGGGTAGGGACCAGGAAAGGGATGGGGGAAAGCGGATAGCGTTTCCCTCACCGCCTCTGACTGTGTCGCCTTGGGTCCCCTCCTTCCCCCGGTCGCAGGGAGAGCCGCGGAGCTCGTTTCGCCGCGGAGCCGGCCCTGCTCCTCGCCGCGCAGTCGCGGCTCCAGCTTGCTATCCCCCGCCGAGCTCCAGGTCCCGCTCCGCAGCCGTGGGGGCGGGAGGGAGCGCCAGGGGCCGGGGCCACGGGCAGCGGAGAGTGCGGGGGAGGCCAGGGTGAGCTGCGCAGCCGACTCCGCCTCCGGCTCGCCTTGCCTCCTCCCCCTCCCTCAGCTCCCTAGTCCGCTGCTCCTCCTCTCCCCGGGCCCGCTCCTCCCCCTCCTCTCCTCCCCCTCCCCCTCCGCCCTCCTCCGCTGGGGCCAGCGCGGCGGCGGCGGCGGCGGCAGCAGCAGGAGCAGCCCCGGCTGCGGGTCGCGACGGCGGCGGGGCGCCCCCTCCCCCGTGCCGGGGCGCGGCGGAGGGATGTGGGGCTTTGCGGGAGGAAGGCTTTTCGGCATTTTCTCGGCCCCAGTGCTGGTGGCGGTGGTGTGCTGCGCCCAGAGGTAGGGTCGCGGGTGGGTTGACGGGAAGCGGGCCGGGCGGCGAGCAGGGCGCGCGGCTGTGCGCGCCGGGCGCTGGCGGGTGAGCGGCTGCCTAACCCTGGTATCTGTACCCCTTGCCCCCTCCCCCAGCGTGAACGATCCCGGGAACATGTCCTTTGTGAAGGAGACGGTGGACAAGCTGTTGAAAGGCTACGACATTCGCCTAAGACCCGACTTCGGGGGTAAGTGGGGTGTGCGCGGCCGCTGCGGGAAGCGCGACCCACCGCGCTGGCGGCCTGGGTGGAGGAGGGAGGTGGAGGGCTCTTAAGCCCAGCTGCGGCGAAGTAGGGTGGGTGGAGGGCATTTCGCTTGCTCCCACTCCTCGGGTAGGTACCCCCGTCCTCAGAGCCACCCGCACCCCGTGCCCGAGCTTGGCTAATCAGTGTGTCGTGCACTTTCCGCAGGTCCCCCGGTCTGCGTGGGGATGAACATCGACATCGCCAGCATAGACATGGTTTCCGAAGTCAACATGGTGAGTGCCCGCCCTCCCCAGGGCTGTCCCTGAGCCCCTGCCCCACTATCTGGGCCCACAGTGCTGGGCCAGAGGCCTTCTTTGACGGGGTCGAGCTTCGCCCGCCCGCAGAGGGAGCGGCTCTCCGGGAGCCAGCCCCCAGTTCGTGCGGCTTCCTCCACTCGCCCGGTGTGCGCTGGGGGCGTCGTTGGCGTCGGTGCCATGAGGAGGGCGCACCCTTCCTGCGGAAGGAAGGGGTCCTGGGCTGGCCTAGCGCTGGGCTTTCACCGCAGCCCTCGTGCTCCCAGCTCCTTCAGGGGTCTGTCACCTGGTCCTGAGGCTTCCCAAGCTCAGTCTCGCCTCCTTAGCAACAGGCGCTGGGGAACTGGGGGAGAGAGGCGAGTTGTGGGGGTGGCTCATATTCTAGGTAAGAGGTACTTAGGGTTTCCTTTGTTGTCTTTTGGAAAGAAATGTTGGCAGCTGGAGAGAACCAAGGACAGTGGCCTGTGTATTCTGGGGTGTCTCAGGTCAGTTTCCTTGGTTTCAGTGGCTTTTCTAAGGGCAAGCTCTTTGTGAATCTCGAAACCCCGCTCCGCCAAGTCGCTGTCGGAGGTGCTGACGGAGCCCGGGCGTCTATTGAGAACTGAAGGTCCTGGGCAGCAGGCGGGCTGCTCTGCCAGGAGTGTGGAAGACTAGTGAGCCCAGTGTCACTTAGAGCTATGTTCATGCTGTCGGGATTTAATATTGTAACCTGTGGAAAGCAGAGAGGTCCGTGTCCCGAGGTGCGAAGCTGGTACCATGGGGTTTTTGCTCAGGGCACTTTAGAACAACAGGGAATAAGGGGGGAAATGACCCCTTTCATTTGTTAATTGAGCTGAAATATCCTGGGATTTGGAAACAGACTTAATTTTCTGTTGAGTGGCACTTTAGAAATTTTAAGAATGAACATTTGGAAAGTATTTTTTGGGAGAAACCATTTGGCGACTTTTCTTTCCAACATAACATTGAGAATATAATATATCTCAGGTCTGGTGTCCATCAGAGTCATCTGAGCGAACCGGTTTTAATGCTTACGCCCAGATTTTTCACTTCAAAGATATCTGTAGCCCTTGCCCCCTCCCCCAGCGTGAACGATCCTGGGACATTCAGGAATGATCCTGATCAAATGGTGAAGTGGAATCTTGGGGTCTCTGTATTTAAAACTAGTGCTTCACACTTTTTTGAAGCAAGGATTTTGTGGACAGTATTTTGAGAAACATCACAATAAATTATATAAGTTTGGACTTTTACAAATAAATTAAAACTATTGTTTAAATAGACTGTTGAGCAAAATATATCTAAAATATATACTACTGTGGATTTTGTAGGGAGAAACCTTTGACCACACAAAATTAATTTCTTCAAATTTTCACTCTTACTCTAAAGTTTTAAAATTATAATATGTGATTTCTTTCTTTTCTTTCAATGTATATCATTTAGAACATTTTTGTAGAAGTCATTATAATAAAAGTGTTAGTAAGAAACACAGCAGGAATATCACTTACATGCATAACATTCAAAACTAACATTATGTATGTTTTACTTTTTATAATCTTGTAAAAATGATCCCGCCCAAAGGTATGTTTTATGATCTTAAGGGAACAAAGTTGACATAATCTGTGATTTTCTCAGTTGAGAATTTCACATTCTCTAGAGACAATTCTTTATGGAAGATAATTGAATATTTAATGGATTATTATATTAAAAATCTGTATATTGGATGTCAAATGAAAGAAAAAATATATTGATGTGGCCCTTTAAGAACTTTATACAATATTAAACCAACCAGGTGAATAAGGAGGATGTGTTCTTGTACATTATTGCACATTTTTTTTAGTTAATTTTTAAGCTTAGTTATCCAGTTGTCATCATGCTGACACTTGGTACCTTTGAAAACTACATCAGTAGTTGCCTAATTCATGCGCCGTGAATTGAAGTATCCCAATTTTCTCTGGACCCAATAATAGAAAGGCAAATTGAAGATACAAGCCATTATACTGAATAAACTTTAGTTTATATGTCAAAACCAATAATCATGCATAACATAGCCATAATATACTTGTATGTATTTTTTGTGTTCTCATAATGATAATTTTTGTAGCTCTCTAAACATATATTCATTATAAGCAAAAATTGGGAATTGATAAGATTGGAGATTGAAAGCCATTAGACAGATGGGACTGCCTCACGTTTGAAATCTCTTCAAGTGGACTTAGTAAAATCTTATGCTAGAAAAATATGATTTCCTTTCACATATTTGCTCACGATTATAGTTATGATATTTGACCTATTATTTTTTTAAAGATTTGTTTGTTTCTTTGAGAGAAAGAATATGCACATGCACACATGTGGGGGGAGGGGCAGATGGAGCGGAGGAGAGAATCCCAAGCAGACTCTGCTGCTGAGCTCTGAGCCAATGTGGGGTTTGATCCCAGGACCCTAAGATCATGAGCTGAGCTGAAACCAAGAGTGCCATACCTAACCGACTACACCACCCAGGAGCCCCTTGGCCTATTACTAAAGAAATAGCAGTGGTTAAGCATCATTTTGGAGGTCATATTTCATAAGGAAAGAACAGAAATACAAGCATAAGATTAGCACTATCCTTCAATCATGTTGCTTAAAAATAATAAATTCTATTTATGAATTCTTTAATCACCTTACTGGTCATACAAAACTAAGTTTTGTGAGGTAATAAAACTGGATAAAAATTGGCCTTGCTTTAAAAATATTGTAGCTATTAGAAGTTGCAACAAATGGTTTTAACGAGTAGCATGTAGTCGGTCCCATCAGCGGAACAGAAGAAAGGAGCACGCAGAAAAGAGAGAGGGAAGGGGCCGGTAAGATTGGGGAGGAAGAAGAAAGATTATTTCTAACATGGAAGGTTTCAGGGGTAAGTGGCAAAGACTGGGGGGGAGTGTTGTGGATTAGGGAGGAAATTGGCAAAAGTTTGGATGAATAGATAAGCAGGATAGGAGACTGTGAAGGGAAGATTCAAAAGGTAAAATTGGAAAAGTACAATCCCTGTTCACTTAGGTTCTTCTCTGTCAGGCCAATTTCAGATGCTAATTGTGGAGAAATAAGAAGCCCTGTAAATGTTTTAAGCATGTGATTGACTTGGTTTGAGATGCGGTTCAGATGAATCTTTTGGCTAAAATGTAAATTTAGAGGCATGAGGATGTTGCAGTAGAAGAAAAATTTACAAGAAAATTAAGGATAAATGATCATCGAAGTTTCGTTCCTTGAAATTTACTTGTTGGGTTTTTGTAGATATATATTTTGTTAAGATTTATTTATTTATTTATTTATTCGACAAAGCAAGAGATCACAAGTAGGCAGAGAGGCAGGCAGAGAGAGAGGGGGAAGCAGGCTCCCTGCTGAGCAGAGAGCCAGATGCTGGGGGGTGGGGGGGGGGCTGGATCCCAGGACTCTGAGATCATGACCTGTGCCAAAGGCAGAGGCTTTAACCCACTGAGCCACCCAGGGACCCCCATAGATATATTTTTGAAAACATATATTTAGTGAAATAAAAACTTACCAGTGTTTCAAATAAGAATATATAAAGCATGTGTATCTCGAGGTGGAAGAGATATGCACATGTTCATGAACTTTTGGGGGTGATTTTAAGAATAACATACACTGCATAATACTGGTACTTTTCTTTTTAAATTGTTGTAAAGCACAATCTTTATCCACTTGGGGTACCTACAGATGGTACCTCCAAAGAACACCTCTGTTTTCAAGTAAATAAATAAATTTGTATAGATACATGTGTACATCATCATGCTTTTTGGTATTTTGTAGAGACAGTCTAAGAATGAATTTGAGTATTTCAGTATTTAACATTATTTTGCTATAACTTGTGTCATCGAGAATAGAGATAGTCTACATTTCCATTTTCCTTAATCTTCCAATTCTTCTTTTCATGCACCTTCTTAAAAATTAGCTGACTTGACAGCAGTCAAATAAAAACCATTTTGTCTAACATAACTTCCATTGTTTCCCTTAGCTTTTGTTTTAAAATTTCATATAATTTTTAAAGATTATTTATATTTAGTTTACATATGTAAGTGACATTATATACGTGAAAGAACACTGTTGACTGAAAAATTTATATGCATTTTTTATAATTCTGATGCTTAAGTATTGGTCTAGTGTATAAAAGCATATGTTGAATATTTAGATGAGGAGATGAATAAATGAGGGAAAATTATTGAAAATGTAGGAAACAAAGAAATATTAAAGATATAAAACAATTAGAAAATTTTATTTTCAAAACAGTATCTTTAGTCAGAATGAAGTAGTTCTATAACTCTTAAAAAATAAATTTAAAATGAAAACAGTATTTTAAAGTGCTCATGGGTTCTTTTCTAAATTTGACTAGAATAAGCCATTGCTTGATTTATTAATTCAGAGAAGAAACTACACATACTTGATTTTTACTTAATTACCTTTAGAGTATTGAGGATAGAAAACTAGGTTTAAACTCTAGTAGTCTTAATAGTAATTTCTATGATTTATCTTGTATTTTGTTATTTTATACTTAATTAATCTTAACAAAAATGTAACTGCAGGATTATTTTTATATCATCCATGTAAATCATAAATTGTCTTTTTTGGTGTTGTTGTTTTTTTTCCTGAGTTCCTTTTAGGTAATATATAATGTATATCCTTAGTTGTTATGAGATGTGTATTCATCCATTTTTCTATTCTATTTCTATTCTATCTGTTCTATTGTATTCCTTTCTCATCTGTTGCATTTTCTTATTATAAAATAGACTTTTTAAAAATGTCTAGATGTAAAATGAGTATTTTATATAACATAGTTTTGGCACATCACAAGAAGCAGCTTTGGAGCTACATTCCTGTAAAACAGATACAGTCTCACTCATGTACAAAACCAGGCATACACACACACACACACACACACACACACACACACACACACACAAACATACAGACGTTTGCACTATCACTTTGTCTTTCCTCTCTTTAGGAAGAGTAGGAAAGAGGGGATCATCTTGCCTAGAGTGAGCTGGGATCCGAGGTCTGGAGAATTCATCTTTCTGGCATTTTTGACCAAATTTATGTTAATCTCCCTTCCCTACCTTTCAGAGTCTAGAGGTTTCTTTATCAGTAGAGAATGCTAAACCAGAGTATAGTGTCCAGCATGGTGTTAGAATCTCAGGTGGAGTAAGAGCTGAATCCCCCAGGAGTCCAGGTAGTATGCTGAAAAGAGCCTAAGGCAGTTGGAGTTTTTAGTTCTAGTTCCAAGTCTATTGGAACATCTAGCTTTAGGCAAATCACTTAACATTCAGTAAATCAGTTGCAGGCTTTCCAGCTGCCCATAGCATGCCTACAGAATGGATTCCAAAGTGATATCACACTTTTTCTACAGAGAAAATCGTAGTAGACAATCACAACTACACAAAAACTCGGTAGAGAGCTATCCTTTACTAATTTTTTCCTAGAGGCTTGGGCCATATTTAGAATTTGCATATTAATTGTTATTAGCATTTTTAAGGTTGGAAATGTGCTAATGCTCTTATTTCAAAGTAAGCTGAGGGATGATTCAGCAGAAAGGAAAAAGTGTTCCTCTGACCCAGTTGGGGTTGGAAAACTGCTTACATGGAAGGCACTCCAGGGGTAAGGTCCACAGAGTATGTTGGCATTTGGCTCCAGGTTGCTGCATTTTGGAGGTAAGTCTGTTTACTGGGGACATTACTTTTCACTGGCAGTATGTTTCATGCATAAGTGATGATCATACAGCAGTGCTGAGGCACTGATAAGAAAGCATATAATGAACTTCAGAGATGGATGAAAATAATATCTTACATAATATGCTTTTTATGAAGGGAAGTTTGTGTTAAATATTGGAAGGAATGGTATAGAGAGTGCAAAGAGAATGCTTTCTGTCTTTTCCCTCAGGAAGGTTGTAAAGCTTATGTTGCTACATTTCTTAAAAGATGGATTTTACACACATTGTCCTGTTGTGAACCACCTCTTGCCTGTGCCTGGCTCAGGATTGTGTGGTGTGCTGTACGTAGAAATATTTGGTTTGAAGTAATGGTGCAAATATGAGTATTTACATACAAAAATTTTTTCCAGTTTTTGCAAGTAAAGCAATATGGCTTCAACATTTGACACTGCTGTTGTGACTCTTCTTCCACTGGTATAGGACCTTTCTTTCTTATATGGGTTCTGTATTGTATTATGCATACTGTGATTGCATAAGAAGCTTACCAACCATTTAGAATCCTTTAAATTATTTTGTATTACATGTTGAGGTGTGACTTAGGGAAATGATAACTAACAGTTTTATGCCATTTTGCAGCTTATGAACTACTTCAAGTATTTTGTCATTTGATCTTCAAACCTGATGGTAACACAGGTGTTAGTCTCATCTCCATTTTTCAGAAGAGAAAATAGTTGTAGGACTTAGAAATAGCAGTAACATGGCCCTGCTTGTTTGGTGTTTCTTCTTTATACTAGAGAGCAACAAAAAGTGCTCTGTTAGGAGCACACAGGATTTTGTCTTCTTCTGTGACCTTCATTGTTGTCCAAATTAGATCCTCCCATTCTGCTTTTCCATGAAAGCTTATTCTTTGCTTATAACACTTATTACACTGTTACATATGATTAGGGTGTATTTATTAACTTAAAAATCTTTCTCCTCCATTTCTTTTCCCATTAGATTATTAGTTCCATGAGGCAAAACTATGTCTATGGACAGTCCTTGCACTTGATAGGCACATATTAGACGGTTCTTGAAAGAAAGTATATGAATGAAGAATGAATGAATGAATGAATGAGTGAATGAATACATAAGTGTATAAAGAAATAGATGTGTAGCTTTCCAATGAAATATTTCTATAACCCAGAGTTTGGGCTCATGACCAAGGAAAAGCTTTTCCTGGCTCAATGTGATGTATTGAGATTTTACTATAGGGCTTTAATTCAGCCATAATTTGTGTAATTGTACACAATATAATACCTTCAGCATATTTTGAGCTGCTATCCCTTTCACTGGAGAGCTTTTATTCTGATTTCATAGCAGAAAGGAGAATATCATAGCAGTGTCTGCGTAAGGGTTGGTATGGATGTTCTAACATCAATTAATCATTGCTGCCTTCTTACACTCAAAGTTTTGTGTCTACTTGTCAAGTATATATGGGTTGAGTTTTTCTATATGGCACAAGTTTTAATTCTTGTATACAGATTCATCAGGCTTTGCTTTTCCTTCCCAGTGACCACTCAGTAGTGTAGTGATAGTGCGGTGGTTTTCATTTGTTTGCTCGTTTTCCCGCACATTTTACTTCTGGACCATTTATGCCAGCCATTACGAATATTCTTAAGCTGCAAAATTTGGAACACTAAGACTAAGCTAGGTCTCACCTCTTGGCAATTTGCCCAGTATCACCAGTTCAACAGAGAGTCAAGCTTCTGATCTCTCTGGCTGGGGGTGTAACATTCCTTTATTCCTTCTTATCGGGAGACCACATCAAGTAAGAGAAGTCATTTGTAAGCATTAACTCATGTGTCCCTCTTTTCATTTTCCATCGAACTTAAGCATTGCACAGAGACATTAATACAGTGAACAAAAACTTTAGCATACATGGAACTGACATTTCACATGAATGGGAATAAAATTAAGACGTGAGAATGTCACAGCTCTTTAAATGCCCTAATTTGTGCTTCTCCAGTCAGTCTGAAAGAGGATATGGATTCTATAGATTACATCATCATCGTATTTTTTTTTTTAAAGATTTCTATTTATTTGACAGCGAGAAACACAGCGAGAGAGGGAACACAAGCAGAGGGAATGGTAGCGGGAGAAGCAGGCCTCCCACAGAGAGGAGAGCCCGATGCGGGGCTCGATCCCAGGCCCCTGGGATCTGACCTGGGCCGAAGGCAGACGCTTAACGACTGAGCCACCCCAGGCGCCCCTCATCATCGTATTTTTATCCCAGTTCTACAATGCAGTAATTCTTTTTATGTTAAATATTTGCTAAATCCACATGCTATGATTCATGACATGAAATATATTTGTTTTATTTTGAATTAACTTTAAAGGATAGCAAAAACTACTGATTTAAAGCTATATAACTCGGATTGTGTTTGATACATATGTATAAAATACGTTACTTAGTTCAGCATCACATCACTGTTCTTATTTTTTTTAAAGATTTTATTTATTTATTTGACAGAGAGAGAGATCACAAATAGGCAGAGAGACAGGGGGAAGCAGGCTCCCTGCTGAGCAGAGAGCCAGATGTAGGGCTCAATCCCAAGACTCTGATATCATGACCTGAGCCCAAGGCAGAGGCTTTAACCCACTGAGCCACCCAGGTGCCCCATATCACTGTTCTTTTTAAACTGAACTTTTGAATAAGACTTAGCAGTTGATAACACTAATGAATAGAAAAAAACAAGTTTTCTGGGTTACTCATTGCTACCATGTATGTATGAATGTGTGCATCTATGCAAACCAAAATTTGTTTTAAAAGAAGCTACAATTTGGGTTATTTGTTATAATATTATTGATTTTTCCAATCCTGCTGAGGCTAAATATCTATCTAAGAGTTAAGTTCAAGTATCAGGTGGGGAGTAGACAAAAATGGTTACAGAGCCTAGGGCTTGTCCTGTAGAATACGTTTAGTAAATATTTGTTAAATGAATTTGTGTAGTGAATGACCTTTGTAGTAAAACTGTAGCTTGGTAGCTCAGATGGTTAAGCATCTGCCTTTGGCTCAAGTCATGATCCCAGGGTCCCGAGATCAAGCCTTGCATTGGGCTCCCTGCTCAGTGTAGAGCCTGCTTCTCCCTCTTCTTCTGCCATTCCCTCTGCTTGTGTTCTCTGGCTCTATCTCTCTGTCAAATAAATAAACAAAATCCTAAAAAAACAAACAAAAACTGTATCTTTTATTAATTTCCTTACAGAAATTCCCCTTTGTGGGTGTTTGTTTTGCACATAAAACAAACCGTAGCTTTATATGTGAGGATTCTTGTGACCTTGTTACAAATATATATATAACAGTGTCATTCTTATTATCTAGACAGTGATTCCAAAACTTATAGACCAAGAATCTTTGTGTAGTATTAAGAGTTATTGCAGGGAGACATAGCTAAATGTTCTCCAAGTATGATTTCTCATCATTAGTGAATTCTGTGCTTTGCCTTTCCAAAACAGTACACATTCTAGAAAAAAGATTGGGAATAATTGTTTGAGTGTATGGGGACCAGGACTGATTGTGCTACATTCCTTTTTTTATGCTGTTAAACATTCTACAGATGATTCATTGGTAAGGGGACATATTTAATTGTGCTATTGGATGACTTTTTATTTCTGAATCTTTCCTTTGTTTTGGCCCTGGGCACCAAAATTTGCTGTGAGAATGTCATTTCATGTGGTATGGGCTAAAATAATGGTTTCTTAAGAGAACACTGTTCTATAGAATGTAAATGTGGGCCCCATAATCAAAATATTTCTGCTCAAATCATATTGGAAATTATGTTAAAGATGTAAAATAGGTTTCTTTGCTGCAGGAATTTCAGGCCCATAATATGCTAATGAGTTTGTAAATCTTCATGAGGGAGTGAAGAATTCAGTATTTTAAAAATTATGTTTCGGGTGCCTGGGTGGCTCGGTGGGTTAAAGCTTCTACCTTCGGCTCAGGTCATGATCTCAGGGTCCTGGGATGGAGCCCTGCATCAGGCTCTCTGCTCCTCAGCGGGGAGCCTGCTTCCCTCTCTCTCTCTCCCTGCCTCTCTGCTTACTTGTGACCTCTCTCCCCTCTGTGAAATAAAAAAAAAATCTTAAAAAAAAAGTTTATTAAAAATTGTGTTTCACTGGGCATTTTTTCTTTGTGGGTGGGGGTTAGGGGATCCAATTAATACTTGTTCATGAAGTTTTTTTGTAGAACACTGTTTAGAAAATATGGGGCTAATCCACTGAATCACAAAGGCCAGCTCCTGTGAATGATAACTGAGAAGATTGCTACATTAATAAAACCTCTTTGAGGTCACCTGAGTGGCTCAGTTGTTAAGCATCTGCCTTTGGATCAAGTCATGAGTCCAGGGTCCTGGGATCAAGCCCCACATCACACTCCCCACTCAGAGGGAAACCTGCTTCTCTCTCTCCCACTTACCCTTGTGTTCCCTCTCTCTCTGTCTCTCTCTGTCAAATAAATAAATGAAATCTTAAAAAAAAAAAGAATAGATTTTAAAATAAAAAATAAAAATAAAACCTCTTTTTGTGAAGATGTCCACAGCATGAAAGGTACAATTTTGATCAAGAATCTACCAGTACTTATGGGGATGGGTTATTTTTTAGAAGGAAAGATTAAGCATCTGTTATAACTGATTGATAAAAAGCACAAAGATTTTGTTCCATAATTATAGACTTTGTCATTTTGAGGGAAATCTCTGTGTTTTAAGCTTCCTTGTTTTCTTGTATTATAAGAGTACAAGTACATGATACAGAGGCAGAGATGTATGTGTTAAAAAAGAGGAGATACAAAAGGCTCTTGGGCCAACAGCAGCAGGTTAATATTGAAAGCAGAATATGGTTCCCTGAGGCTGTTAGGCTTGGCCAGTGGTTTTTAGATGGTGGTCTATATGTTATTCGTATTTATGTGTAATACAACATTCTGTTTGGATGAAAGGTTCTTGTGATAAGCATATTAACATCCCCTAGAGTAATCTGTTTCTAAAATTTCCTTTATGACTAATTTTCTGGGGGGATTATATTTGTTTATAAATACTCAGTGACAGTAGTCTATAAGGCAGATACATTTTCTGGATTTTCTATAAACTACAGTGATGTCATAAGAGGGAATATTGCTCAATATTGCCTCTACCACTATGGAGGCCCCACTGGGTATCTGTGGTGGGCTCAGGGATTATAAAAGACTGGTGGTTCCTGGGTGGCTCAGTGGGGTTAAAGCCTTTACCTTCGGCTCAGGTCATGATCTCAAGAGTCCTAGGATCTAGTCTGGCAACATGCTCTTTCCTCAGCACGGAGCCCGCTTCCCCCTCTCTCTCTGCATGCCTCTCTGCTTACTTGTGATCGCTCTCTCTCCGTCAAATAAATAAATAAAATCTTTGAAAAAATGAAAATAAAAGACTGATGGTAAGGGGCACCTGGGTGGCTCAGTTGGTTAAGTGTCTGCCCTCGGCTCAGGTCATGATCCCAGAGTTCTGGGATCACCCACCATAGGGCACCTGCTCAGCAGAGAGCCTGCTTCTCCCTCTCCCTCTGCCTGCCACTCTCCCTATGTGCCCTCTGTCAAATATATAATCTAAAAAAAAAAAAGACTGGTGGTAATAAGCAGGTAAGTCAAAGTAGATCCAGAAAGTAAGAGATTCAGAATGTTATTTGATTCTAATAGTAAATGGGGTTTTGTTTGCTTGCTTTTTTTTTAACATTTGGAAGCACAGAAAGCTGGCTTTATTTTATTTTTTTAAAAGATTTTATGTATTTATTTGACAGAGAGAGATCACAAGTAGGCAGAGAGGTAGGCAGAGAGAGAGGGAGAAGCAGGCCTCCTGCCGAGCAGGGAGCCCAATGTGGGGCTCAATTCCAGCACCCTGGGATCATGACCTGAGCTGAAGGCAGACACCTAACGACTGAGCCACCCAGGTGCCCCCAGAAAGCTGGTTTTAAAAAAAAGATTCTTATTTTGGAAATATAGTATCTGTTTCTTTCTATATATATCTCTATATATGTATATGTAAAAAATATAAGAAATATGTATTACGTATAGATTTATAAGAAATATAAATATAAAATATAAATATGAAAGAAACATAAATATCTATAAGAAATAAATGGAAAAGAAATATGCATATTTCTTTTCTCCCACGCTATGCCTTATTTAGCATTACACTGTATTATTTCAAAATTTTAGCTTTATTTTATGATTGAAAAGCCACTCTCAAAGCTTGAGATTTTATATTATTGTTGTAAATGATTTGGAATTTTAATTATCTAAGTGATTTCCTCAATACTCCAGGCTGTTTTACCTTTAGAGACCATAGGGGGTCTAACTTGCGTGATTGCCCTCTGCAGTGGAAAGAGTTGCTTGTCAGAACACAGAAATCCCATAGAAGGGTTTGTTGGAACTTTGGTCTGTCGTTCAGATGCAATGGTCCTCAATTTGATCTTTTTAAAGAGAGTGTTAGTAGGATTTTCTAAATTGCCTTCTAGTTCTGGTTTCTGTGTGTCTTAGAGTCTGTGAGCAGATAGAACCATAAGGGGACCTTCTATTTGCCTTACACAAACCACTACTTGTTCATTTGATACTGCATGTGGTTTGATTGGTTATCTGAGAGGCTGTCATCTGGCAGTTTGCAACCTTGTATTCTAAGCATGGCCAATGTGAAACCCAGAATGTTTTTTTTGGGGGGGAGGCTACTTATTTCATGTGCTATGAAATCCAGACATTTTGAACATGAGGAGATGGGATTTTAAGCTCTGCATCCATGCTCATCAATTTTCAGGTCTCAGACAGTGGTATTTGCTTTTTCAGTCTGAATGTAGAATTATTAATTTATGAGCAAAAACTGTAGTGGTCTGTTAAAATGCTTTTTCTTCCCTTTGCATTCGAAGTATAACCTTTACATTACCACCTAGGAAGAACAGTAATGTCTTAGTTGTTGTTGGATTCCAAATTGTCTATATTCAGGTTTTTAAAAAACTCTACAAAATGTAATTCGTGCATCATTTTTTAATCTTCTATGTTCTTTTATTAACATAACATAATTTTAATATTGCTTGAATTCATAATCCAGTCCAAAAGGAAGAGGGTACAGACCTGGGCAGTATCATCTGGACTGCTCCATTCAGCCAGTTTGGGATGCTAAGGCAACATTCAGGGGAGAAAATTTTAAACTTAGACCTCAAGGGTAGAATTTCCCTATTGTGGCTCTACAAAAAATAAAGCTTTACCATTTTCTACTTTTTCTTAATTCCTAGTCTCATTTAAAATTAAATTTCTTATATATAAAACCCAATCAAGTGAACCTATGTGGATATAGAGATGAAGATTTGGCTCACCTCTACTATAGATTGCAAAATAAAATGTGTAAAATTGTCTAATTTTATTCCATAAAAGTAAAAATGTGGGTGTATCAATTATTACATTATTAAGAAATTACCTATTTAGGACAATATAGATTAAAATGCATAATGTGACCCAAACTTAGATCTAACCAATCAGTAACCAAAAACAAAAAACTAACAACAAAAAACCCCCAATAATTTTCAAAGTGCTCAGCTCATATTTTTCCACTGTAGGTAAAATCCTGCTAATTTGTAGTATCTGGTTAAGGGGAATTGTAGCACAGTCTAAAATGACTTCCTGATTTACCACTTTGAAATTTTAATTATTCTACAGCGATAACCCCACATATATATATTACTCAAAGGTTTTTTTCTCAGCAGTCTTTCTCTCCCTCCTTTTCCCTCTCCCTGTCTCCACAGACAAGAGAGGTATGAAAGCTCTGGCAAAATTCAGATATTAAAAGGGGAAGACACTTTGTTCTAAATGTAACCAAATTAGCACTCTGAGAGTAGAGCCAACTCTGAGGATCATGAGCAGTGGCTGGTTTACTGAGATTAAGGAGAAAAAGCCAAAAAAGGGATAGATGTTCCTGAATGACATTTATCTCCCCTTACCAGATTAGAAGTAAGGGTTTTACCTGTCAGTTCCTCTCACCATTTATTCTTTTGGGATTTTGAATTCAAAATTTGGATACCTCAAGAGCCAGTTTGGCTTGATAATGTTTCTCCTTTTACCATATCTCTCAGTTTCTGAAACAATGAAAGAAAATCCTCTTTTTTTCAAATTTTTTTAAAGGAAAACACAATGAAATTTGTTTAACAAAGATTGACAGGAAAGCAAGTATCTATTAATTGATATCCAATTTCCCGATATAGCAGCCTTTGCCCAAGACTGTACTTGCTCACGCAATAATGTGCAAACAGATAAATCAGAACCTGCTTGTGTTACGATACTAATAGAAACTGTCAGTTAACCTGGAGAGAGACTCTCAAATCAGTCTCAACTATTACTGGACTATTTTCTCTGTCTGCTGCCAGATAATGTGAGTGTTTCTAAGTCACACTTCTGTGGAGATTTTTGTGCGACTATCAAAATTATAATGGAAATTGTGAAAACAACGATAATCACAAAAAACCCTACAATGTAAAAGAAAGCATGGTGGAATTCCATTATACTGATAGTAGAGCCTAATGAGATGGTAAACAACAAGGGTGTGGGAGGTTGTTTTGTGAATATGTACGGCAAACATTATTTGTGATGCTTCAGCATGAAGTGCTATACCTAATTTACACTTGTTCTAACAGCTAGTCTAAAAATAGACTATGTGTATAGATTTTTAAAATCTCAAGCTTATCAAAGCACCTTGCATTTATAGGTCAGCACTAGAACTTGCTGGAAAGAAGCAAAGCAACAAACTTTCCTTTTTTTTATTTTATTTTTTTCCTTTTTTTTTAATTCTCAAAATAACTAATGTCACTTAATAATTACTTCTTGTATTGTCTTTCACGATTTGACTTTTTAGTTCAACTGCTCTGTTAACTAGCATATTGTTGTTTTGTCTGTTTCATTCCAAATATTTTTAGCTTTAAGTGATGGCCTAACTAGTGTCTAACTGCTATCATAACAAATAGAATGTCCAGGGAACCTCGCTGGCTCAGTCAGGGAAGCATGTGACTTTTGATTTTGGGGTCATGAGTTTGAGCCCCATGTTGGGTGTAGAGATTTCTTAAAAAATTAAAAATCTTAAAAAAAAAAAAATAGAATGCCCAGTATCAGAAATCCACATGATGATAGTTTGGGATTTTTCCGTGTTTCTCCAGTTTAGCACACCTGTTCAGACTTTGCCTGCATTACTTCAGACTTGAGACCTCAGGCCCATGTAAAGTTATTAAAGAAAAAAATTAAAAAAAAAAAAAAGGGACACCTAGGTGGCTCAGTGGGTTAAAGCCTCTGCCTTCTGGTCAGGTCATCATCTCAGGGTCCTGGGATCAAACCCTGCATTGGGCTCTCTGCTCAGCAGGGAGCCTGCTTCCCCTTCTCTCTCTGCCTGCCTCTCTGCCTACTTGTAATCTTCCTCTCTCTCTCTCTATCTTTCTCTGTCAAATAAATAAAAATTAAAAAAAAAATCTTAAAAAAAAGTTATTAAAGAAACTTCACAAGGAGGGTGCATGAGTAGAGCCAGGAGTGAGTGAGCTCATGAGTGAGTTGGACAATAAATGTGTGAGGTATAAATAATTTTCAACTCCATGGTTGCCACAATGGTAGAAATGAAGAAAAGACTGACAGACAGTTGGGCCTGGGAAGCTGAGAGATATGCAATCAACCAGATATACAATCAACCATTACTGTTGGTATTCTGAAAAGCAATTTTGGGGAAATATGGATAGAACTAGAAAGCATGGAAAAGACTTTCAGGGACTTATGGGAGGAATAAAAATACCAAAAATGAGCAAACTTGTTTTCAAGAAACAGGATTTTTTATTCTTTAAAAACTTGGGATACTGGGGTAGCTTTGCCATGTTTAATTAGAAAGTAGATACATACCAATGTGTACTATGCAAAATATTAAGTTGTTTATTTTTGCTCTCCCCTGATTCTGTCATGCCCAGAAATGGCAGTGAAAGCCATTCAGAAACAACCACAATTTCTTGATTACCCTTGACCTCTGATTGTATCTTTTTTTTACATCAAAGTCACACATGTGACTAAAGGTGTGTCATTCTGCATTTGAGAAGATCCTTTTTTCTGGTCCTCTTGTCTCTTTCTCCCTAACTTCTTCCTTGTTAGAAATTTCAGTTTGACACCTTAAGCACCTTGCTCTGCCTCTCATACCAGATACTAAAGAAATCTCTTTCAGGCTTCTGTAGTCCTCATGAATGTATTCAGCTTTTGCCCAGCCTTCAAAAAGTACTATAAGCAAGCGTACCCACCAGGAGGAAATAGGTTCTGACTACAAAAAGTCTCCCAGGATATAATTTTATTATTTAATCTTCACTGTTTTCACCACCTAGGATATTCTCTCTCCTTAAGGTCTCCATTCTAATCTCACATCTTTCCTAACAGTGTTGAACTCAAATTTGTTTCTCTCAGAAGATTAAGAGCATGGACTTCCTTTGGTTCCTGCTCCTGATGTCTTTCGTAGAGAAAGATGTTTTCCCTTCTGTCTGAAATCCATCCTGCTTTGTGTGCTTTATGTTTGGCTTTTCCTGTGGCCACATTCACTACATCTTTTCAACGTATCTTCCTCTCCATTAGGTTCTTTCATTTAGTCTTTATATGGGAAAAAGAACATATCTGTATATAAAAGAGATAAACCAGGCTCTTCCCTTGACTGCACTGACTTCCTTGACCACATATTTCTGGACACTACTTCTGGTCCAGTATCAACCTGCAGTCCTTGCCCATACCCTTGCTAAAAAGGCTGCTAGGGAACATGTGTGCATGTACAAGTGTAGTGATCAGGGATCATTCTTCTGCATGTTAATGTTGGGTAGGCTTCCTGAATTGTGCTCCTCTATCTTGTGACTCAATCCTAAAGATACTTTTTGCTTTTCCTTTTTCCCCCCAGTATCCAGTTCACCATGTCTTGCCCCAATAATTTTAGTAATATATTGAAGATTCACTCCTTTTTTCCCCATGGCCTTGCTTTGGATCCCTCAAATGCAGTGATCATGATCTGTCTGAAATCTGTGGTTCTCCCATATTCTGGTCACAGTTGTAAAATATTGTCCTTCTACTCTTCTTGATGTTTCCAGGATGGGAACCCCTAATTGGCTCCAGAGTACCTGCTGGATATGTCATAAAATGGGTGATTGGTACTAATGCCTACAGTGACAGGGATGTTAGGATTAAGAATTAGCTCCAGGATTTGGAACAAAGTGCCTGTGGGCTATGTCTGTGCACATGAGGTTAATCATAAGGGAAGAGAGTAGAGCTGGAAGCTTTCCAGTTCTAAGCTGATATCAGAGCCTTCCCCATTTGGTTCATACAAGGGACAAGATTTGGGGTTCTTCCTGAGAAAATTCAAGAACAAAAGAAATGATGGTCCTGGATGAGAGTGTTGAGTATGCACATTGAGTTTTGAGAGAGCACTCAGAATCTAAGAGCTGGGTTAATAGTGCAGCTTTTACCTTGATATGGTCAACTTCCCTGTGATTACCCAATTTCGCTTTTTTTTTTTTTACCCAATCTGTTGTACAACCTTTAATGTACTTATTTTTTGATTACTTTTCTATTGGCCTTCAGTTGCTTCCCTTGTACATTTCTTCCATCTCCCATATTATGTATCCCTTTACTTCCATATATTTCAACTATCAGCTATAATGAGATGCTTTAAAAATGAGTATTGATAGTGATGATATTTGGAATGTCAAGATGGCCAGAGGCAGAAAAGGAAACCACCACTCTGATACACAGTACAGTGAGACAGACAGAACCATTAAAGACATTCATCAAAGAGAGCAAACAATGAATGCTGAGGAAGTAATTGTTAAATTCTGAGAGCTGGCAGGGTGTGTGCTATGGACTCCTCTCCCCCAGACCATCACCTTAATCTTGGGTAACTAAAAAGTTAAAAAGGAGAATCGGAAAGAAAAGACAGAAAGGAGTGGGTGTGAGAAAGGCTCTTGGTCTGCTAGTTAAGTAACACTATGATGTCGAATTTTAAAACATATTTGAAAGCATACTTTTTTTGGATAGAAAATTACATTTCTTGGGAAGGGCAGGGGTGTTGTCTCAGCTAAATGCCTATATTTAATATGTACCCTCCTTCCTTGCCAAGTACCCATTAGAAGTCAGGTTATATGTTATATCAGAAAATTAAGGATGGGGATAGAGCTTACTGACTATGGTACAAAAGCATAGCTTTTACTCCTAAAATAATAAAAATCAGGAATTAATTAGAAAAAGGACAAACTTGACAAGTATGAAAATTGGAGAAGTGGTGGCAAAACTTGTGCCCTGACTAAATGTCGTTTGCTGAGATGCTGAACCAGTAATACAAGTCACTTGAGAAATGTGTTGATGAGTTAGATATACCACTGTTTTTTTTTCTAAGTGCTTTGAGAATATTGGGATATAATGAAAGTGAAAAGCCACACATTAAATTCCAAATCAGAAGGATGAGGTGAGAGGTGGTTAGTTTGAGATCCTTTATCTCATGACCTATTATGTCTAGAGAGCTCTGTTTAAACTGAAGGAAATCTGATCACTGCTCTGTTATTACTGTTGGGCCTTGTTCCAGGAGTTGGAAACCATAGACTATGGAACAATGCAGCTTTCCATCTGCAGTTGTACTGGATACATTCCGTGCATTTCTGGTTTGAATTTCCACAATGAATTTGTCGCCAGTTGATATTTAAAAGGTTATTATTATATTTTAAATATTTGATTAACATGAATTGTAAAATATGCTCTGTTAAAGAAAGAGAAGAAGGAATCCCATGAATTCTAGATAGCTGTATCATCAAAACAATTTTTTTCAAGTTAGCTAAAATAAAAAATATGAACACTTAGGATTTGGAGAAATCTTACAAAAATGCATTATATAACTTTTAACATTAGCAGTTCATGAATCTTCCATAATTTAGAAAGATTATGAAAATCTAGAGATTCTACTCTTCTTAGATGCTAATTGCTTTTTATAACACATTATTTTACAGGAGGAAAAGAGCCAAATGTTGCAGTGTTATGTGGGGAACTTAAGGGAAAAAATGATTCTGTCATAATGAAATGTGAAAATAAATTAGCTTTGGAAAACTTTTATGATTCATGGTATTTCTGAGTTGAAATACTTTATTAGCAAACCTTTTCTTATTCACCCAGTCTAAATAGTATTACTCTTGACCTCTTTACCTTTCTAGCTACTTCACAAGCTTCCAGAGGTTGTCATATTTCTATCAGTTTTCTACCATTCCATGAGTTAAACATTTCAAGAAATTCGATTTCTTTAACTTAATAGAGCCATTTATAATAAAATAGCTCCTTGTATTAACTTTCCTCTTCATAATCAACAGTAGCTTATTTAAAACTAATGTAAATCTCATATTTTCATTAATCTTGATTCACTTGTCTTAGTGTATTTAGCCTGTCTCTTCTTATTTAATTGAGCATGTTGCAGAGATGGGTACCATGCCAGCTGGTCACTTTGCTGGGTACAAAACAAAACGATTTTTAAAAGCATAATTTATATTTTTTGTAACAAAAAGTTGACATTCCCACTTTGTTATGTAGTTTTCCAGTCTGGGTTGGAAGTACCTTATCATGCTCTGAGCAGTTCCATCTAGAAAGCATTTGAAGGGCAGTATCTAGGCAGTGAATGGGGTCTAAGCCTTAGTGTTCCACTACTGTTAATTGAGGGCTTGGGCTGAATGGATAATTAACACCCACAGATTATTGAAAACCTCATTTTAGTAAGTAGTTTCAACTTCTTCCTTCACTGAACCTCTTCCAGAGTTGCTAATGAGTAGCAAAATGGACTGATTTTGAATTCTAGCTCTTTTTATTTCCCTGCCTTCTTTCTGATGGAGGTGTTAATAAGCAAGAATGCAATCAAAAGGCATGACACATAAGGGAAGAATTAAATGAAACTCTTTTTTAAAAACCTCTGAACAGATTTCTAATTCCAGCCAAAATGGAGTAGCTTCATTTTTCTTGTCTTCCCTCTTAGAGCTAAAAGCCCTGGACATAACACAGCTAGTAAACAAGGAAGATTCTGAAGGTTGAAAGAAGAAGGGATTGCCTGAAGATCTCAGGACATGAGGAATGACTTGGCACTGAATTCCGTAGGTTTTCTTCTGCCTTTCAGAGGCCCCAGACAGCATACCAGAATGTCCACAGCCTAGATAGAGCTACCAGCAAATATAGACAAAGAAAATAAACCCCAAAGAATCCCCCTTCTAGCCAAAGGATCAGGGAAAGAATTGTCCAACAGAACAGAAACTTTTTGATAATGCCTACCTTAGTTCAGCCAAACACCAACAAAAATCAAAGCACAAAACAAAACACCCAACCCTATATACCCTTCTCTCATCATGGTTTCATCCAGGTTAAATAGAAAGATAATCTTCCACCCACTGCCCAGTAGAAACCGGTGCACATGCTCCCAGGAAATAGAAGAACTGAATATCTCAGTCAACAAGATCTGACTGACATTTAAGGAATACTTCACCCAACAAAAGCAGAAAACATATTGTTTTCAAGTGCACACGGATAATTTCCCAAGATAAATCATGTTCTGAGATATAAAACAAACTTCAACATATTTAAGATAATTCATATCCCCAAACAGGGAAATAGAAAAAAATTCACATCATACAGTTTGCTTATGTTTTCTAAGTACAATGAAATCAAACTGGAAATCAATGCAGAAGGACAATGAGAAGATCTCCAAATAATTGGAAAATAAGAAATAGACTTGTAAAAAAAAAAAAAAGAAATAGACTTGTAATTTATCCATAAGCCAAAGTGGATAACTTCAAATGAAATGAAATGAATGAATGAATAAATTAATGAATGCTGAGTGAAAATGAAAATGTAGTATATCAAAAATTGTGGGATACATTGAGTGCAGTGCTGAGAGGGTAAGTTATAGTGCCAAATGCTTACTACATTCCAAGAAAGGTGAGCTCTCAAATCTAAGTCCTTAAAAACAAGAAAACATTAAAATAAATCCAGATTAAGGAGATGTAAGGACATTATAAAGATAAGAGCAGAAATGAATTAAATTGAAAACAAGAACATTAGAGAAAACCAATCAAATAAAAATTGGACTTTTGGAAAAATCAATTAAGTTGATAAACCTTAGACATACATAAGAAGAGAGAAGACACAAATCACCAATGTCCAAAATGAAACAGGAGCTATCATTACACATCCTGCACTCATTTAGAGGAAAGTAAAAAAATAGTGTGAACACCTTGCAGATAAATACAACAACTTAGGGGTAAAATACCAATTCTTTAAAAATCACAAATTACTAAGACACATTCAAGATGAATTAAGTAATCTGAATACTCCAGTAATCACTAATGAAATAGAATTTGTAAATACAAGTTTCCAAACAAGTAATCTCTGGTCCCAGGTAATTTCACCGGGAAATTCTATAGTATGCTTAAAAAAGAACTAACACCAGAAGTACACCATTTCCTCTGGAAAGAAGAAGAGGAAGGACCAGGTCCTAACATTTTAGAAAGACAGTATTGCTCTGATACCAAACCAGAGAAAGACAGCACATAAGAAGAAAGTAAATAAAATCTCTCAAGAACATTGGCACAAAAATTCTGTACAAAATACTTGCAAATAAAATTCAGCAATTTGTAAAAGGAATTCTATACCATGACCAAGTGTCATTTATTCTATTTTTTTAAAGATTTTATTTATTTATTTGACAGACAGAAATCATAAGTAGGCAGAGAGGCAGGCCGAGAGAGAGAAGCAGGCTTCCTGCTGAGCAGAGAGCCTGATGTGGGGCTTGATCCCAGGACCCTGAGATTATGACCTGAGCCGAAGGCAGAGGCTTTAACCCACTGAGCCACTCAGGTGCCCCAAGTGTCATTTATTCTGGATGTGCAAGGCTGGTTTTCTGATTGAAAATCATTCTGTATCTACAGTATCAATAGGGCAAAGAAGAAAAATCATATGGTATATATCAGTAGATACATAAAATGCATTTGAAAAACATAGTACTCATTCATAATGAAAACCGTCATCAAAGAAGAAAACATTTCTCCATCCAATAAAGAAAATCTATAAAAACCCTGTAACTGTCATCATGCTTAATGGTGAATGATTAATATGGATGGTGAATGACTGATAAAGAAAAGGCATACAGATTGGAAAGGAAGAAATAAAAATGTCTCTCTTATCAGATGATACCATCATCTATGTAGAAAATCCCAAGGAATCTGAACCAAAAGTCCTAAGATTAAATTCAATAAGGTTGCAGGATATGAGATCAATAGGAAAACCAACCACATGTCTATATACTAACAAGAATGTGAAAACTAATATTAAAATTAAAGATAACATTCACAAACACTTTAAGAAAATGAAATACCTACATATAAATTTAATAAAATATCAAAATCTGTACACTAAAAATTGAAAAATCCTTAAGAAATTGCAAAATGCTGATGAAAGAAATGAAAATAAAAGACCTAAATAAATGGTGGGAACTACTGTTTTATGGATTGGAAGACTCACCATAGCAAGACATCGATTCAAATTGATAGATAGTCTTTATGCAATTTCTATCAGAATCTCAGCAAGATTTTTTCAGGCATAGATAGACTTACTCTAAACCATACATGGAAAGGCAAGGTGCAAGAAATGCTAAAACAAAGTTCAAAACAAAAAGAAAACAGTGGGAAAGAACACTCTCCACAATGTTTATGTTTTCTATATAACTGCAGTAATCAAGTCAGTGGGATATTGGCAGAGGCATAGACATATAGATCAGTGGAATACAATAGTGAATCCAGAAATAGACCCAGACAAATATGCCCAACTGATTTTAAACAAAGGTTCAAAAGCAATTCAGTGGAGGGAAGACAACCTTTTCAACAATGGTAATGGAACAAATGAATTTTGATCTAAATTTCAGACTTATACAAAAATTCACACAAAATGGGATTTCACATAAAATGTAAAATTTAAGAAGGAAACATATAGGGAACATCCTTCAGGCCTGGCATTAAGGCGAAAGTTCTTCAACTACGCCAAAGGCATGGTTCATAAAAGAAAAAATTAATAAATTGGACCTCACCAATATTAAAATATTTGCTCTGCCAAGACCCTGTGAAAAAAGTGAAAAGACAAGTTATAAGGTCAAGGAAAGTATCTACAAATCATATATTTGATAAAGAACTTGGATGTAGCACATATAAAGAATTCCCCAAATTTAACAGTAACAAAATGAATAATCTAATTAGAAAATGAGCAAAAGATATAAACATTTCAGCAGAGATTATATATAGATGGTAAATAAGCACATGAAAAGATGTTCAATATCTAAACACCTATCAAGATGGCTATAATTAAAAAAAAAAAGTGACAATTTCCAATACTAGCTAAGATGTGTGGAGAAACTAAATCACATATGCATTGGTGGTGGACTATAAAATGGTATAGCGATTTTGAAAAATAATTTCACAGTTTAGTATATAGAATTAAATATGCAGTTACTATATAACCCAGTAATTACACTCTTTGCTATTGGTCTCAGAGAAATGAAAACCTACAGTTACACAAAAAGCTGTAAATGAATATTCATAGCAGCTTTACTTTTAACCACCAAAACCTGGACATGTACTGCAATGGGTGAATGGTTAAGGAACTATGGTATATCCATATCATGGAATACTACACAACAACAAAATGGAATGAACTATTGACCATTCAGCAGTTTGAATGGATATCATAGAATTATGCTTTTGAAAAAAAACCTGGGGTGCCTGGATGGCTTAGTGGGTTAAAGCCGCTGCCTTTGGCTCAGGTCATGATCTCAGGGTCCTGGGATTGAGCCCCACATTGGGCTCTCTGCTCAGTGGGGAGCCTGATTCCTCCTCTCTCTCTGCCTGCCTCTCTGCCTACTTGTGATCTCTCTCTCTCTCTCTCTCTCTCTGTCAAATAAATAAATAAATAAATAAATAAATAAATAAATAAATAAATAAGTAAATCTTTAAAAAAGAAAATAAAAGATAAAAACCCTAATCTCAAAAGGTTATACACTGTATGGTTTCGTTTACCTAACAAGTTTGAACCAATTATAGAGAAAGGAGAGATTTATGGTTTCCACTAATTAAAGATGGAAGAGGAAAGGATGGTGTTAAGTGTGGTTATAAATGAGGAGAAGATGGAAGCTCATGATGGTAGAACACATCTGTATCTTGATTGTGGTTACCTGAGTCTCATATGTGATAAAATTGCATAGAACTGTAACCACCATGCCCCCACCCACTCATCAATACACACACACACACACACACACACACACACACACACACACACACAGGAATACATATGAAATGAACCTGGCAAAATCTGAATGACATCTGTGAATTGTACTGATGTCACTTTTTTTGATTTTGATATTGTATTATAGTGATGCCAAATGTTACCATTGGGGAAACTGGGTGAAGTGTACTGGAATCTCCTTGTACTTTTTTTTTTTTTAAGATTTTATGTATTTATGACAGAGATAGCAAGAGAGGGAGCACAAGCAAGGAGAACTGGAGAGGGAAAAGCAGGCTCCCTGCTGAGCAGGGAGCCCGACATGGGGGTTGATCCCCGGACTCTGGGATCATGACCTGAGCCGAAGGCAGATGTTTAATAGCTGAGCCACCCAGGCGCCCCTCCTTGTACATTTTTTTTTACAGTTTTTTGTAAATCTATAATTACTCCAAAATTAAAAGTTAAAAATTCTGAACTTATGTGTATGTATACGTAAGCACATATATAAATATGCATATGCAAATATAAAATGGATGAAATTTTTCTTGAGACTATAAATTCAGAATTGAAAATATGAGCTTCAATGAAATGAGTTTATTACTGTTTTTCAAATTTTAAGGAGAGTTTCTGTTCTTGTTGAGTTATGTTGAAAATAATTTCCATCACTGCTGGTAACTATATTTATCTCAGAAAGGAAGCATTTTTTTAAATGTTAAAAAAATTACAAAATGAAAACCAACGGGTATTACAAAAGTAGTTAACCATTCATATAACCTATCTGACTTTCTAAGTGAACTATCTGAGAATTTTCATGCTGGATCCTAGTATCAAATGCAATTACTGAACAGTTAGCCTTGATCCATAATAAATGGCATGTAGAAAGAGCATGTAGATTGTGCTATTTTTTTTTTTTTTTTAGATTGTGCTATTTTTATATGCCTCATTCAGAAAGCCTCACCCTGCATAGAATTCTTCACTTCAAGTTGTGTTGAGCTTTGCTAGTTATTTTGGTAGGAGGCACGGTCTCAAGAACACTGTAAGGGAAATTACGTACATAGGACTTTATTTTTGGTGACTGGCAGCAGTCTTTTTCCCCAGCTTCCTAATCTGTACGTGTAATTTTCTTCCTCCTTAGTGAAATAGGAAAGAGAAATTTTTTTTCAAAGAAACCTGAAATGTACTTCTTAGAGATGAGTGCTCAATGCATACAAATTGCTGTTGGTACTTGTATGCATATTCATTCATCTCTGGTGATCAACTCAATCACTACTTTGAATCAGTTTTTTGTTAAGATGGTAGAAATGGAAATGGTACAAGGTAAATGTTCACAGGGAGGAGTCAGTGGGCAGATGGGGAAGAAAGTCATCTCTTCTTCTTTTTTTTAAAATTTTATTTATTTGTCAGAGAGAGAGGAGAGAACACAAGCAGGCAGAGTGGCAGGCAGAGGCAGAGGGAGAAGCAGGCTCCCTGCTGAGCAAGGAGCCTGATGCGGGACTCGATCCCTGGACGCTGGGATCATGACCTGAGTCGAAGGCAGCTGCTCAACCAACTGAGCCACCCAGGCATCCCAAAGTCATCTCTTCTTAGGAAAGTGGCCTTTTCCTGTTAAGGCTGTCATGTTACATTTGGCTCAGTAACAAAACAGAAAAACTAATATGATGTACACTTTTCCCTGAATTTTAGATTTTCTTTGCTCTGACATAGAATGTTGGTTGATCTAATGAAATCTTATGGGAATACCTAGTTATACATGGGCATCATTCTGAATTGGAAAGCATTTATAATAATACATACTGATGATCAAACACATACAAATCAAGCACCCACAGATAAATATTAATACCTATCTTCTCTAGGCAGAAACTGAAGGATTTTAATTTCTCCAAGCCACATAGCTTGCTTAAAGCCAGGATTCAACCCCAGCCTGAAATATTTCTACTATAGAAGTGAATGCCTTTTGGGGTGTGAGGGCTTCGGTTAGGGATGGTGGAGGGAGTGGACAAAGGAAAGGATGTCGTCCATTCCATGTGTACCATTTTCATGAGGAAAATAAAGTCCAGTGACAATGTAATGATAGGATGAAAAGACTTAATATTATATAGCTGTTAATTATTCCCAAATTAGTATGTAATTAAAATCCTAGTTACAATCTAAATTTTTGGCAAGAACTTGATAAATTGATAAAGTTCATATGGCAGAATAAATGGGTAGATAATAACAGTCTGGGAGAAGAAGATTAATTATGGGAACTTTCCTCATCAGGTATTTAAAAAGTAGTATAAAATGAGAGCTGATTAAGTTGCAGCAAGGATGCTATAGTGAATCAACAGAAGAGAAGAGAAAGTCCGGTAACAGACACATTCATATATGAGAATATAGACAGTTAACAAAAATGGTGTTTCAAGCCAGGGACAAAAGAATAATCTATTTAAGTTTTGGGTGATAACATTACCTACATTTGCTGTGTGTAAATATTTTCCTGATGAAGCCAAGGCTTGCACATTAAGAACAAAACAATACAAAACAAAAGCAAAACAAAAAACCCAACAAGTCAGGAGAAAATATGGGAGAATGTTTGGACTACATCTTGGATGTTAGTTAAAATTCCAAGGTAGAAAAAGCTGTGTTTCCTCCCTCCCTCCCTCCCTCCCTTCCTTTCTTTTTTTTCTTTTAAAGCAGCACACCACGGACCAGACACTATAAAGAAAACAGAATTAAAATTAAAAATTGGGTGAAGTGTACGGTATGGACTGTACCATGGCAAATAGTAACTACCTTTTATAGTAAAAGTTTTCCCAGACCTAAAGATATTGGAAAACTGGTCCCATAAGAAACCCGTAAGGGGCCCAACAGATAAGCCATAGAAGAAACATGGATGTCAGTAGTGGTAATGGAGAGGTTGCCAGTATGGGTAAGAGGCTTAGAGAATCACAAGTGAAACAATAGGGACAGAGCATTACTTATCCAGCATTAATAAGGCTGCCGAGAAGTGTGCTTCTGAAATATGGCTTGTAAGAGTTCATGAGGATACAATAGACAAGGGTCACTTGGCACCAGATAGTGCATTTTGAAAACTGCATGCTTTTGATTGAGACATTGCATCATGAGAATTTTCCTTTGGAAATATTTTCATAATTGTTTATAAAGATAATTACATCATTGTTTAGGACAGTGAGAAACTGATAAGTAACTATAGTAAATGCCCATAATAAGAGAGGCTTGTTAAATAAGGGTGGGTACTTTCAGTTAATAGCCTACACTGAAACCCTTCAAAATAATAAGTGTATATTTATCTACATGATATGGTCCATAAATATTTAAAATAACATGTGTGGTATGAACATAACTTTGGGAAAAAATATATATACATTAAGGGTGCTTGGGTGGCTCAGTGTTAACCCATTGCCTCTGCCTTCAGCTCAGGTCATGATCTCAGGGTCCTGGGATCTAGCCCCGCATTGGGCTCTCTGCTCAGCAGGGAGCCTGCTTCCCCTTCTCTCTCTGCCTGCCTCTCTGCCTACTTGTGATCTCTCTCTCTCTCTGTCAAATAAATAAATAAAGTCTTTAAAAAATGTATATACATTAGACATGGGCAGAAAGGATATTCACCAGTTTTACTATGTGTTTCATTTAACTCTTCTTGAGGGTGTCAGGGAAATGGGATACTACAAGTTACTTTCATTTTATAATTTTTTTTTAGTTTCACAGCTAAAAGGAATTATTTTCTTCCCCCTAAATGGAGATTAGAAGTACGGGACATCAGACTTTGGTGAGTCTCATGTCTCAGTATTTGGCATTAGTACTTATGCCAGTGGAATGGTTGCAATATTAATTCTCCTTCCTTCTCTGTTAAGGATTCGTGGGAATCACCAAAAGCAAGTACTCATTATGTTACAGGGAATTCAGTTCAATTCACAGAAGGCTTAAACATTTTCTATTCTGACCCTAAGCTTGGTGCTGCAAAGAAAAAGATAAATAAAAGAAGTAGCAAGAGATGAAAATGATTGCTTTGTGCCAGGGGTTTATATAAAGTATTGGTGCACCAATACACACACCCCTTCCTTAGCTCTATGAGGTAAGTGTCTTTGTCATCATGCCATTTTCCAAGGAAAGAAATAGAGCACTTCCTAAATGTTCTATTCCTCCAGGCAGCCGACAGTCAGACTCAGGGTCTGGCCTCTTTGTTTTGGATGTCAGCCTCTCCTACTGTCTCTATCCTCCAAGCACCTCCAAGAATGCATGTACATATGTTGGGGAACCTGGGAAGATTTTATACAGCTTATCTGTCCACTGGGAAACTTTGAGCATGAAAAAGCATTACTAGTAACCGTTCTGGGACAAGCAGAGGTGAGCAAGGCTGCCTGGGAAAAAGTGGGACCACCTACAACTGCCATCAAATTAGATGCATCTCCTATTATCTAATATAGAGCAAAATCTCATATTGTCTAATATATATTGTCTAATATATAACATCTCAAATTGTTGAATTAGGTGCATCTCATATTGTCTAATATAGTGCCATGCCTCATCATGGCACAGATGAGGAAATATCTGAGGGTTCAGAAGGAATGCAGAGCCCAGTCATGGGAAAAGGAACGCTTTCATAGGGTGCCCACTGGTAGCAGTGAGGTCGTCCACGCAGGGTACACTGAGCTGGAGGGCTAACCCAAGTGCTAGAGAGGAGAGACAGACCTGGTGAGGGGATATCCAGTGCAGGGGGCTCCTTGAGCCTTACACCACATGTTTCTCTAGCCGGGAACATGGCCAAGTCCTCAGGTCCCACTGCACCCCTCCCCCCGTGTTATCTGCTTGGAGATGGTTTTGTTTCTTACGAAGCGTACTCTCTCCATTCATGGCAGCTCCCCTCCCTGACTAGGCCAGGGTGAAGTGATAGCTTCTATCCTTGCTGGGCCTGTGAGCCCTGCCTACACTGCAGCTGCACTTTCCCGGTTCATCTCAGCTCACTGGAGCGTGTCCTGTCCTGGACTCCCCATTCCTGGAGAACTGAGGCCTTAGCCTAACCTTCCTGACCTGCCGGCCTGAGCTCTGGGCCTGGAACCCTTGAAGATGGTGAATGTGGTGGGACATGAGTTTTGACCAGTCCTGAGAAGCTCCTGATTGTTGTTTGCAAACATGAAGGAGTGCAGACACCAAAGCTGATTTGTAGGAAGATTACTTTTGTGGTGAGGCGGTTAAAAGCAGGGTGTTTTGGAGATGGAGACAAGTGACCAGCCTGTGCAGGTGTCAAAGAAAGAGGCAGCAAGGTGGATACAAGAACTGGAGGTCAGCTCTTGCATGCATCGCCTTTTATTTTCTGGAGATAAAGAATTTTAACTCCATTTTTCTCACTTCTACTTGATATATTCCTCTTAATTTTTTCCTAAAACATCCCCATATTCTAGTTTTCCAAATGAATGTTCTGGACACAACAAACATTTGTTTGTTGTGGAGAAATGTTGGAGAAATGTCTAGTCCCTCCTGCTGCTTCAGCCTCTCATTGCATCCTGAACATCTAGTTGGTATAGAAAGATGAATGAATTAGTGCATCACTCAACAACTGTTTATTGAACACCCACTGACCCCATAATGGATTTCTGATTTTCCAGCAAAAATATTGGACCCACCAAATATGGTAAACAAGTAACTTTTGTCAATAAGGAAAAAGCTGTCTTGATTTTCTTTTAACTCTTCCTTCTCCTTACACTTTTGACACAAACACACAGGATAAAATGCCATGCACAGAGTGGCATTTATCTTATCAAAGGCCCTTATAATTTGATAACAGTCCTGCATGTGTTTCTGTAGACCTTGTTCTTACTGTAGACATGTTCTTTTCTTAAAGATTTTAGTTATTTATTTGAGGGAGAGAGTCAGAGAGAGAGAGAGAGCGCTAGAAAGAGCATGAGCAGGGGGAAGGGGTAGAGGGAGAAGCAGACTGCCCTGTTGAGCAGGGAGCCCCATATGGGACTCAATCTCAGGATCCTGGGTTCATGCCCTGAGCTGAAGGCAGACACTTAACTGACTGAGCCACCCTGGTGCCCTGTAGGCATTTTTTTTTTTTAAAGATTTTATTTATTTGACAGAGAGAGACACAGAGAGAGGGAACACAAGCAGGGGGAATGGGAGAGGGAGAAGCAGACTTCCCACCAAGTGGGGAGCCTGATGCGGGGCTCGATCCCAGGACCCTGGGATCATGACCTGAGCCGAAGGCAGACACTTAATGACTGAGCCACCCAGGCATGTTCTAATTGATAGACATCTATCTTATTCTGTAACATAGAGCAAAAGGATGGCCCAATTGGATGGGTGTGAGTGGTCAAGGGCGGGCCAGGCTGGGTAGAAGTGCTGCATCTCCCAGTATCAACTGTATGAAGTTGGACAAAGCAACCAGCACAGGGTATTGAGGAGCTAGGTCACCTGCGTCCACTTAGTCACTTCACTAAGCCCAAATTTGATTTCTCTCTTTGATAATGACCTTGCGTGTTTGTTGCTATAACTATGTTAGTAAGATGTATCATTAAAAGAGAATAGTGCATATGTTCAATACATCCTAGGTCTTTACCCCTTCGTTCTTCTCTCTGTCACTGTCAAATGTGAAAACTCACCCTCTCTTATTCTATCATTTCATCTTTTGTAATTTATTAAGATATGTGGCTGCTCTTTCACAGGTAAGCCCATCCGTCACTCAGGATGTGATAGCTCACGTAGTCAGGAACTGAGGAGAGAGTTCGATGGAGTGGTGGGCTTCCCAGAGAGTGAAATTCAGCTTCTCAGTTGCATCTGTGTAGGTACATGTTATCCAAGAAGGAATCCCAAGGGAGGGATAGGAGCAGAGTGTGGAAGGCATCATGGAGGGAAGACCATGTGAGGGCTGCTAACAGGCAACAGTCCCTGTTAGAGAATCAGATCTCTCTGTAAGCTGAGTGGACAGGGGTGTTCACTGTAGGTGGGGTGCTCTTTCCCTACCAATAGCTTGTATTATTTATTGAGATTCTTCTAAAAATTTTCCAACCTAAAAAAGGAATCGTGATTGTCACTGAGGATAAAGTGTCAGAGACACAGACTCTCTCAGTCACAAATGATACAATGATAAATCCATACAGTTTGACAATAAGTATAAGATCCTAAAAAAAGTTGGCTTCTTGGTCTAATTATTTATCTTCCAGCCTTCCATCACAAAGGAACATTGAGAAACTTAGACAAAGACTTAATGCCACATTCTAGTTTTAATAGCAACAAAGCATAAAGTAAATGTCCAATGAGTAATGTGTAAATAAATGATGATGCAGATTGAAATGGCACAATATAACATAGCAATAAAAATAATGTGTACTAATTCATCGCATAGCTAAACTATAATTTATTTATCCACCCTCTTGTCAATGGAGTTGTGTCCTCTTTGGTGATATTTGTTGCTATTGTTTTGTTTCTCTCTTGTCTATTAAAAATTAATAAATATGTTTTGCACTTTACTCTTGAAAAATAAAGTTTTAAAGCTATTTTCTGATAGGAGAGTGCATATAATGTTAAGTTATATGCAATAAACTACATAAAACCTTTCAATAAATCAAAGTATTGGTATTAACAGGTGCATGAAAATTGATTAAAAGAATCCCTTCCCATTGGCCTGCAAAATTCATCTTTGTTTGCAGTTTTTATCTTGATGAAAATTTTTACATTTTACCTAGCCAAAGAAATAAAATCTATCTTTATTTCAGAACACCAAAATGATTGATTTTGCCATAGTCTTATTTGCTGTTTCCAGTCCTATTTTGCATAGTGAGTTCTTTTTCCCTTTGGCTATCAAGTTGTCACTGCATCAGAGATCCCAGCTCTTTGAAGCATCCAACAGAAATCACACAGATACATGGTACTTTTATAGTCAAATGCTCCACAAACAAATCAAGAAGGAAGCAAGTACTGGTGGCCTCAGCTCTGTTAGTGGGAATGAATGTAGAGAGTTTCTCTCCTTGTCTGGCAGTGAGACAGCACATTAGATGGCATTGGTGGCCCCTGGAGACCTGGTGGTGACGTAAGAGGCTAAGTGGGAAAATCAAGAGGGTCAAGCCCAGAGGGAAAAGGTAGCACTTTGCCAGTTGTCCTCCTTATTGGAAAATGCACTCTCTCCAGACCTTAGCTGGGAAATGCTGGTGATGTGCCTGTGTATTTAAGGGCATTTCCATGCATGCTATGTCCTCGGGCTATTCTTTTCTGGGTCAGGGCCCACTGCCATTATTTATCCATGACTTCAGGCAGTGTGTACTGAGGACTGGGGACCTACGCATCCTTACAAGAGCCCCCATTGTGTGATGTTGAAATAGATACACGGACTAACTAGTTAATTACTTTGCTTTACTCCACAAAGCTGCCCCGTGCTCCTGATCCACAGCCCTGGGGTGTCTCAAGTCCCCTGAGAGCCTAACTGTTGCCCTTTCCATAGGGACATGGGTATTCTTCCCTGATGTCTGGGGCTTCCCCATGCAGAAGACATGTTGACAACATGTTTTCATCAAACTCTGGATGGAAGATGCCTGATGGAAACATTTAGCTAACAATTTCAGAAGCAGTCATCTTCAAGACAGCAGTTTCTGTTCCTGTTTTACTATTTCCTTCCCTATAAACTGTTGGTAAAGAGAATTCTTTACACTTCAGCTTAAAATGAAGCATAGGTTATGCCTTGTAATTTTATCACGTTGCTGAATAGCATTTTTTTTTCTGCTTTATACTAATGGGACTATAGGTATGTGATTCCACTAGATACTGGCTTATGTAAGTAGCTTCTATTTGTTTAGGGTCTTCAAACAGGATGGAAGTTGATCTTTCCTTGTAACCAGCTAAAATCCCATGTTGACCTTGTTCTCTAAGAAATAACCATAATCGATACACAAATACACAAATCTATACATTACCCAATTCAGCCAAAAGGTCTTTATGCAAGAGGCAGAGGCTATTGTAATCTTTTTCAGAACATCACTAAGTACTATGCAAGGTCTCCTTTTTTCTTTTTGACAACTCTCCCACTTGTCTCTTTCTGTTTGTTTTATTGAATTTTGACATAAACTCTTTGCAATTGGTATTATTGTGTGTAATAGTTCATGCAGAAATAGAAATGCAGAGTGTTGGGAATACAAATATGGGAAGAAAAAGGACATTATGCTATGAGCTCAGTTCTTCTGTTTGAATTGAGTTTCATAAGAGGGTGCAAAAATAGGTTCTGCGTTGGCCTGCACGCCCTTTGCATACAAGTGTGGGTTTGTATCTATCCTGCTTCCCATGTGTGTCCCCAGAAAGAGCTAATGAGGTTGAAATCCCCTGTATAAACTCCAAAGTGAAGCCCAGGGAGCCAGCAGAGCTCAAAAGGTTATTATTCAACTCTAGAATTCAACAGGGATATTATTCTGGTAAGATTTGTGTACAATGAAAAATCATTCTCTCACTAGTGAAAAGAAGTCTTTTGAAACCTTGTAAAGAAATGCTTGCTGTAGTAAACAGTGCTTATTTGTAAGTCTACTGGTTTGTTTTCTTCTTGCTGTTTATTTTTGTTTTGTTATTGTTTGGTGATTTCTTTCACTGTTTTATTAAATAGGTCATGTATGTCCTACAAGTACTTTCCTTTTAAAACAAGTAGAATTGTGAAATCAGTGTTGAGTATAAACATAACTTTTAGGTGAAAATAGCATCATTGATTTGTGAAAAGATTTAAAAAGAGAGATTATATCATTCATACTAGTGTTGCTGAACATAAAAGAAACTTTGCAGTAATAGCTACAAGGATCACACCAATAAGACCAAATGCTGAACCCAGCTTTTATTCATGATTGCTTGATAGAAGTTACTTGCATGCTTCCTTTGTAGGTGCTGTGTATGTGTGAATTCATTTTTCACTTACGATGGCCCTGTGAAGGAAGTGTTTTATTATTAACCCTTTTCTTAATCGATGAGGAAGCTGAGGCCCAGTTGGGCTAACTTATGACATATCACATATCCAGAGAAGAGCAAACGGAGGATTTAAGCTCAGACATCTGGTTCTGAATTTTTGTTCTTATCTTCTATATTGTACTTCTTCTCATTAATTCATTCATAAGGAGATGCACAAAACCCAGAAAAAATATCAAAAATAAAATAAAATGGTCTTAAAATGTAAAGGAAGAACAATGGCCTTGAGTGTCCTGTTTAGACTCTGAGTGAGATAAAAGTGGACTCAGCCCCTCTCCTGTCCTTTGTACCCCATGGCCTCAGGCCAGGTGCTCTGTCTTCTCTGCTCAGTTTCCTTCTGTCTACAGTGGGATGCCCATGTTTACCCACGGGGTCTTAGCAAAGTGCCCGTGTGTGTACTGGGAAACTATAGTTTTCATCCTGTAAATCTCTCTGTTCTAGGTGTTCTCATCACTGAATCAGTAGTGTCAGAGTTTCAGGAAATGAGACATTACCAACAGAAGAAGAGTATATTTTCTCAGCTTGGACTGTCAAAGCAGATATTTGATGGACTTCTCAGGAATTCAGTAGATTTGAAAGCCTCCCATTTTCTAAATTCTTTTGTGTGTCTTAGTGTTATGTTAACATAACAATAGGTAGGATACTCCTTTCACTTCATACAACGAGGTCATTCATGTGTTCCGCATCCGTTTTACAGCATTTAGTGAGCACCTTGACCTGCCGGGCCCTGTTCTAGGTGTACATCTAGGGTTACCTCAGGGAATAAAGTCAAGTCCCTGCCATACTGGAGCTAACAGTATATGGGAAGAGGTAACAAACAAACAAACATGCAAAAGACCTACAAGTCAAATGATAAAGCCTGCTGGGGAGCATGACAGAGTCAGGCCAGATAGGAATGAAGAGAGGCCCCATGCTTGGGTGAAATCTGTGTACCTGGAAGAAATGAGAAAGCAAGTCATGAAGATATCTGGGGTAATGATGCATAGAGCATAGGGACAGAAAGTGTAAAATTTTTGTCATGAGAAGGAAAGCTAGAATTGATCCATTTTTGGCCCAGTGAGTTGTGGGGACAAGTGAGGTTATGAGAAAATAAAGAGTATCCCACTCGTGAAGAATGGAAGCTCTAGATGTACCTCAGTTAGCTTGATGGCTATTTCTATAGGCCTGCAAGGACCCCAGTCATTGGCTTGGTGCCTCTGTCCAACAAGGGATGCTGTAGAGTTGGCAGTTGGTAATGGGTGGGTCACTGAGCACGCCACAGTGCTCCCTGGCCTCCTTGGGTGTGTGTGCCCCGTGAAAGGACTACAGAGGAGAGGGCCTCTGGGCAGGGTTGGTGGAAAGGACTATAAGATTGAGGGCTCCAGGGTTTGTGGCCTGCACATCACTCTTGAAGACTAATTGGAATCTGGAGGTAGCCATGCTTAGTGCTCTCCAGAGTAGTCTGAACATTCTCTGCAGCTGATACCATGGAGAATGTAGGGATCCCATGCTGCCCTAACACTGCTTCCCTCCCACTCCTGGGCCAACAGACACCATCCTGTGGAGGACAAGCAAAGGTAAGAGCTGAAAGAATAGGTTTGTTTAAAAAAGAATCTGAGTATATGTCTTACAGATAAATTATTGAATCAGACTTATTTTAATCATATATACTCAGAATAGGTAGGAGTGTTTTTGGGATACCCAAAAAGTGAGCCTTCTTGAGGAGAATCACATAGGGAGCTATATTTTCATTGTACATTTTAGTGCTGTGCATGCAAATTTATATAGCCAGATGCATTTACATTGCTTAGTACAAAACCTGGCCTATATAAAAGGCTAAATAAAAGTCAGCTGTGGTGTACAGGGTGATATATCTAGAAAGGATAAGAGATATTTGAGGAAATGATATACAAATGGAAACACGAGAATCTTTTGACAACAATCCTAAAGCAAATATGTGATGAGATTTGAAATAAATTAATAGTGACTTTTAAAGAATAGTACTATCAGAACTTTTTTTGAAAACTTTTGATAATATAAACTTATCTCTCCCTCTTGAATATATTGCTTTGTCATTATGTGCAGTGTGGCCGCAGCGATTACCTACTCACAAAAATCCACAGTCTCTTCTCCCTCAGACCTGCGATAGACCACATTTCCCAGTCTCTCTTATGACAGGTGGGGCCTTATGCTTGAGTGCCAGTGGAATTGATGTGTCCTCTTCTAGCTATGGCCCACAAAGACCTGTATGCATGCCTGAGTGGAGACAATCCCCAGAATGACTTTGGAAGGCATGTGTTGAAGATGACAGAGTCTGTCTGGGAACAAAAGTGAGCGGAGTGTTGACCACCAGCCTGTTTCCCCTGTCCAGTGCTGTTACTGGAAGACTTACTTTGGTGATGTTTGGGTTTTGGTCTCACTGATACAGCTAACCTAATTAGTTAGCTTAATCTAATATACACAGTATATGATAAGCCATTTGACAGAACATCCCTCAATTTTTCCCATAAGAATGTCTCTCTTTCTTATTTAAATGTTTATTTAGATATAAGCTTGAGGGGAGTAAGAATCAATCCAGGTAACTTAGAAAATAATATTTTGACCATTGACTCTTAGGCTCTACTCAATATTGCACTCTACTCTTAGGCTCTACTCAAGTATTATACTCTAATTTCTCACCGATATATGGGTTAGAATTTGTGAAACTATATATAATTTTGAGCATATAAGCAAATATATTATGAGTAATGAAAGCCAGGTTTCTCATTGTCAGAGAAAGGGGTGACAAACAAGGAGAGGGACAAGGGTAGAATGAATGATGCAATTTATGAGACCATAGATTTTTGATGTACATGGGGAGAGAGATACAAAAAATGGAAATAAATATATGGAATGTGATTGCATGTGTGTAGACATGAATGTCCCAGCTTTGTCTAGTGAGAGGGCTGAGACGCAGGGATACACTGGTAGCAACGAACATACCTAGCTTCCAGATATTGACTTCCAAATATTTTCCAATGAAATAAACCTTCTTGGAGTAATAGCTGGGGGAATTTCAGGGATGGGGAAGGGAAAGTACAAGATGAACCTAGAGTATCTTTCCATACCAAAGAGTAAGAAGGTGCTTGAAAATGATGGGAACCCATTGGAAAAAACATGGGAACCAAGTTGAAGGATTTCTCACTGGCCAAATCTGGGACAATTCAAGCAACAAAAAATAACGGTAATGGACTATAACCTATAGAATAAAAGTAACCCATTGAGGATTAATGAGTGAATTTGTTGTGTTGAGCACTAGGTGTAGTATGGAAGTGCTGAATCACTAAATTGTATACCTGAAACTAATATTACACTGTATGCTAACTAAATGGAACTTAGTAAAAATTTTTAAAAATAACCCATTGAATAATCCATGAGTTCATACTAGTACAAATAAGCAATTTAGTAAATAAATATAGAAATAAGTGAACAAACAAGGGAGCCTTTCCTTACTATAAGGGATGCTAGACTAAGAAAATCACCATTAGGCAGGTATCATAGCAATAGTTGGTTCAGGCAAGAACGACCAGAGTGTGCTAAAATTAGTGGGTGAAATTTTGATGAGAAACAAAACATTTGCATAGTCTCACAGTCTCTCTCCACAAGATACTTATTAATTACAAAATGAAAAAATAGTGAACGAACAGTGCAGAAATTAGGCAAACTCTGGTTTGACTAAGTAATGAAAGTTGCTGATGACAAAATCTTGCCAACAGTGGCAATAAGAGACATCCCATCCTTCTTGCTATGATGCATTGAGAAGGGTACAGCACTGCTTCAGTGATGTTCTTCCCTAAAACACAGAACCTGAACTGAATCATGAGGAAAAACCAGACAAACCCAAATTGCAGACATTCTACAAGATACCTTTTGAGATTGGGGAAGGTTCAAGAAGACTAAGGGGCTGTGACGTCTACATGCAATGTCTGATCCTGATTTGGATCTTGGTCCAGAAAGAGATGTTAGTGAAATCATAGATGAAATTTGATCAAGGTCTGTAAATGAGTTAATAACATGATACCATTATTGGCTTCCTAGTTTTAGTCAGTTTACTGCAGTTTTGTGTGATGGTAACAGTGAGGAAGCTTGGCAAATAGTATATGGGAAATTTTTACAATGATTTTATAAATCTAAAATTATTTCAAAAGGGAGAATTAAAGGAATAAATTAGATATTACTCATGTGTTGTTATGCATTATCAAAGCATTACCAATTGCTTCCTATGAAGTAGCTCGTTTTCATTTTGGAAGCCCAAAGTTATCTGAACATCTTGCATGGTGCCTAGAAAGATGGCTTCTGTAACAGCCACTTATAACTTTTCCAGGAACAGATAAGATCAGCTGAAACCCTTCACAAGCCTATAAGAATCCAGACTGGTTTGTGTGTGCTCCAGGAAATAAGGTGCTTCTTCCTATTAACCAATTAATTCTACAGATATCTGTTGGATGTTTGTACCAGGCACAGCGTGAAGCACTTTGGGAGACAGACATGAATAAGAAAGGGCACTTGTCCTCAAGGAGGTTACTCTACCTCTTGCATTTGGCAGGTCATGGCCAACTTCAGTACAATGTGTTGTGTGCTCCATATGCTGGGATAGCCCCAGTGGGGAGGAGCCACTGATATTTGTAGATGTATTTTGCATGGGAGGAGAAGATAAAAGTGTTTCAGAACAAGTGACATTTCAGGAAGATGGGCAGGATGTTCCCTGGGAGAAGGGTGTTCTCACTAGAGTTTTGTTTTGTTAATGTTCCGTTAACCACTGTATTAGTTTTTGATGTAGTGTTCAATGATTCTTTGGTTGCATATAACACCCAGTGCTCATCGCAACACATGCCCTCACTAGAGTTCTGCATAAAAAACAAAAACAAACAAAAAAACACAGATATGAAAAGTTTAGTTTGTTGGAGAATACGAGGAGAACAGAGTGATGAACATGCGGACTGTGGCAGCAGATGAAATGTGAAGAAAGGGGAGGTGTTTCCAGATCACAAGGTAAGGAATTTGTTTATGCTTGTGGCTAACACGGTTATTTCTGGCATTCTTCTTTATTGAAAAGCAATTTGGAAAACACCAATTGTTTGATATCAGCCATTTGATCGATCTCTATTTTCTTTACAAATAATCAGTGGAGCTTTAGGAATTGTGGGCAATGGGTGGGTAGAGAAAGATATGGTAAACAGCAAATATCTTCATTACCCAGAATTTGTGGGAACAATGACAGTGGCTGGAGGCCATGTGTGTGTACACATTTGCCTGCCTCCAGTTCCAACTTCTGTATGTTCAGTTTTTTGTCTGTATGGATAGGCACATTCTATCTTCTTATGTGCAAAGAAAATTATTTACTTAAATTAAGCTGGAGTAGCTCACTCTTTGCAAAATTATAGCTGATGAATGCCAAAATGTGGGATTTCTTAGTGTGAGAAAAGCTACTCCAAGTGGGGGGATATATTCTGAGATAGCCCATACTTATGAGGATGTAGAATTAGAAAAAATGTCAACAGCAAAGCAGAATACAACATTCAAGCTATTTTATCATAGGAAAAGGTAAATGATGTGTATAAACCTGTTTCAAAGCACACATACATTTTATAGAGTGACCTTGTAAAGACACTAGTGATAATATTACTTCAACAAATTTCTTATGCAAATTAAGCAGAATTTTCTTGTGTTTTCTTTGATAGGTGGAACTTCAGGACCCTTTCCTGCCCTTATTAATGTGCTTATCATGGGCAGAGAACTTGAAATGTTCTCAACAGAAGTATGAAGGTCTTTTTGAGTGACATTTTGGAAGCTACTCTAAGAGTCTTAAGGTTGACAGGTTTTGTATTATTAATAAAATGAATTTACTCTCCTGGAGAAATATATGATAAAATCTAAAATAGTGTGAAGCTGATAGGTCCTTGAGGCAAAGCAGTGGGCACAGGAAGGCAGTAACAAGTACAGCTGAGCTGAGAAGCCCAATGAGTAGACAAGGCTAATTTTGATACCCAGAGGCAGCAGATCAAAGGAAAGCCCTTTAGATTTGGGAAATCACATTTGAATCAATAGAAAGAGTCAGAAACTCTGAGTCCTGTGACTTTTCTCTAGTTAGCCATTGTGTTCCTGAACAGATACCTTTGCCTGGGGCCTCAGTTTCTCCATCTATAAAATCAAAAGAGCTGCTGAAGTGATGTATAAAGATGCTGCCAACCTTGAAATTCTGTCAGGTATGAGGGCGGGATGTTGCTGTAAAACTCAGTGAATACATTGCCTTAGAACTTTTCCCCTCAACTCAAATCACATAAAAGAAGCAAGGGTGAGAGGCTAGTTTCAATTTTCACAGCTCATCATGCGGCTTACTTTCTCCTGGAGTGCTGGTTTCACGAAGACTCTTAAGTAGCCCAAAAGGATAACCAACCAGAAGGCCTCAGTGTCCATGCAGTGTTTTAGTCCTGCATTTTCAAATTCTGTCTCATAAACAAGTAATCCAAAAGGTGACCCAGAGATTTCAGTGAAGTAGCTCTTTAACTCTTCATTTTGTTGGCTGTTTCTGTATTTCCCCAAACTGGCTTAGAGTTGATCCCAGTAGCCCCAACATCACCCAACCCAACTGAGTAAAGTCTCTGGGCTGGAACTTCAGCCTGGTTAAAAATTTGCCTGGTTATTCTAATCACCCACTCCTGTTGAGGGTTCCTTTCCTAGATGGAGCACACTATGCAAAGGGAAAGTGAAATTAGATGATGTAGGCTGTGGAAGATTCATTGCAATGGGACACACTAGCACACTAGGGGCTCGTTTAAAAAAAAAAAAAGATTGCAATCCCATTTAAAGAATGCAAAACTCTTGCTAGTAACATTGCGCAGATGGAGCACGGAACTTGGGGCGGAGCTATAGTTGGAAAATAACTGTGATTATGTTAGCAAGCACTAATTGAACCACTGCTATGGGCACAGATCTCCCTGCAACATTCTAAGATATTTCTACAAAATCTTCCGGGAGAACAGAGGATGCAGCTGAAATCTACCCGTTCTGGCTCTTTCTGGTGTCTCAGCTGACTCATAGAGTCTTGAGTAATCAGAGTGCTGATGCCCCTGGCAGGGAGTGCATTTGGGGGATGGGCTCTTGCACCCATTTTAGGAGGGTGAGCTGCTCTGGACTGACTACTGAATTCTGACTGAAGGCCTCCCATTTTCAAAAAGCCTGAGAAGAGCTGAGGAGACCTCTTGGTAGATGAAAGGAGAATGAAAACCTTGAAAAAGAAAATGTTTGCTCACATTTGAAATGTTGGCATTTTTTTCTTCCTGGTGGGATGTGGCTTGGATCCCACTTTTGAGTACTTTATTTGAGTCAGTGATAAGACTGACATTCTTTGAGCACTTTTTGATAAATAAAAGCAAATAGTCTTTGGAATATCAGCATAACTCGATTTACTGAATTTATAGTTTCCATGTTGTGGTCCTTAGGCTTTATCTTTCTTCCTAAGCTTTTCCTCCAACTTCTTTATTTTAAGTTTCAATTTGAGGGATCTTTCTTCCTTTTGAAGCAACTGGAAAATTCTCCGGGTCTGTGTACTTAGCTGTCTGTATGTGTGTAAAGAAAGTTTAAAAAAAATAATGCAAAAATTCATGAATCAGAGAACTCTCAATATTCCTAAGGGGGGAAAAATGTGGTTTAGGTAAAACCTGATGCCTTTTGAGGATGGAGGGGGCAAGAGATTGGACACTTGCCAGTTTTTAAAAATATTTCTCTCTGGGTCCCTCAGTGTTCTTTAATGAATGCCCTCTTGTCATGGTGGTCTGGTGTCCCAAGTCACAGTGCCTTAGGTGTCTTAAGGCACTTAAATGTGTCTCCATTACACTTATTTCAGATCCCAAATCATACTGAGCTGCATGAGGGAAGTGAGAATCTGACAGCCAGGAGGTAAGTGACAGCTGATGGCCGCTCACAGTGGTGACCAGTAATACAGATTCTGATGATCAGTCGGGTTTGAGCATCACCAATTTTGGTATTGGTATCAACCGTTGGATCAGTTTTTGCTTTTTACCTTTTCTCTTCTCGTCCGAGTGTCCTGATTTCTTGAAGTGGTTGGTAATGTTAGTAATCAAGGCTAACCTTCCTGAGAAGAGCTGTGTCCAGACAGATACGCTGACTTATTTTGTGACAGAAAAACAACAGCTGCCTGTAGGAGATAATAAGACACAGTGTAGGAATCAGTGTGTTTACTCCTCAAGGCAATTTAAAACACTGCGTTTGAATGATAGCAAATACTTGTTATCTAATGTTGTCAGTCATTCAAGGCAGAATATTTTAAAACTTAGCTTTTCACACCAGTGTTGCAAAATGGAGCACACAAACGTATGAATGAAATTTGAATATTAACAATTTTAATAGTTATCGACAGTTTGAATCACCATGCCACAGGTTTTCATGGAATGATTTCATGCCCGATTAGAAGTGTGAAATTGAAACCAAGCATGTTCAATTTGTGCTCTGTGCCAACCTGAGTTCCTGGGAAGGTCGACATACATGTCTGTGTAGATGTGCCCTCCTGGAATAGGCCACACTAAACAGGTTTCCTGGGCAGCAAACATGCCCTGAGGTCTGCCACGTGCCCAGCTCTATGCTGCGTGCAGTGCGTGCAGAACAAAGATCATGGAGCTCTTGTGGAGGCGGCAGAATAACTACAATCCACATGGATATGTGTGCTGCCTAGTGGGTCCTGGATGCCCTGTGGTGGAGGAGCGGGCTGAGTTGGGGATTCTAGGGGCCTGTGGCTTTATCTGTACATAGGAACACACCATTGCCAACTGCATTATGATCATTATGTCACCTGCTTTGTTGGATGTGTTTCCTTTTTATTTCCCAGGGCATTTTTCACTCCTAGCATTTGCTCCCTCACACCTCACCATGGTCAGTGGAAGACCATCAGTCTGTGCCATTCCCTCACTGAAAGTCTTTTGCAGTGTATGTCCTCTGGGCCTTTAGGACAAAAAAAAAAAAAATCAATCGCTATCTTACATTTTGAAAATGAGGCTTTCCTGTCTCCTTCTCCCGAATCTGGATATTGATCAGTTCCTTTGTAGCCTGAGCTGGGTGGATTTGCTTTAGAAGTGGGGAGTTCCTTCATTGCTCCTCGGGTTTCCCATTCTCATTGAAAACCAGCCTCTGTTTTCATGGAAGTTTGCATTCTTACCATGGCTTATTCGTTCCCTCTGTATTTTGCTTTTTGTAGTCTGGAAGATGTTCCAAGTCTGGAAATTTTAGGAAAATCTTTAGAATGACACAGGGTCACATTCTGCAGATTATTAATGATTTACAGTAAAGCATGCTTATATGCAAGTCTCGTACACTTTTAATAACTTACAAAGGAACCCCTTTTGTGCACAACAGATAAGATTCATACAGTGAAGACATCAGAGCAATCTACTCCCTGTTAGTATACTACACATTATCACAGGAACAATACACTGGCCCCGCGCACATTATCTAGCATTTCACTCTCTAATTTTTTATTTCAAGAACATATTCTATATGCTCAGAACTGGTAAGATAATTAAGTTTATAAATGGTATTGTTTCACAATTTGTTCCACATAATTACCAATGCTAAGTCATATCCTTCTAGTTCCTGCCTTGGCACTTTAAGGACTTATTGTCATACTGTGGCATCTTTGTGAGAGTCTTACTCCATTGTGTGGGTTTTCTTGCCTCTGTCTTCAGGGATGCAGCACATCCCACACACAGCTGCAGGAGAGAGTCTGTAGCTGTCATATTTGTTGCCCTGTTCCCTGCTCCATTTAGGAGAGGTTTGGAGATCCTTCCACATTCAGGTTGACTTTGCTCCCCAGAAGTAGTGGCTTCCAACAATGGTTTTTCCTCCCTTTCCTCAAACCTTTCTGCCCTTTATTAACCAGCCCACATTGCCCATATTCGGAATGCTGCCTCTCTCCTTCAGTGGCATGATTATCAAGGCTTGCTGGTCCTGGACAGTGACTGTCTCCCCAGGTCACATCTGCCTCAGCCTTTAGTCTTTCTTGCTCACACATGGTCTTCTTCAGACTTCCCCATTTGTCCTCCACCCACTCTTCCTGCTCCTCATCTGTGCACTCTTAGCTCACCTAAATTTAAAAAGCACTCTTTTTTTTAATTTTTTACCTAACTCCTATGTGGCTTTATAATTTTTCCCATGTTGCTTTTTTGGGATGTGTTTTCTCTCCCTTTGGTGCAGGTGATGTTTCCTTTCTCTGTTCTTTCTGTGTCCCCTAAACACATCATATTCTACATGCGGTTCAGATTTGTGTTTGACAGGTGTTTATGGAACAGGGACAGCGTCAGATGATTTCAAACACATGTGTCACTAACCAGAGTGATAATGATAATAGATAGCTACAGGGGATTATCATAGTTCAGGCTATGAACTATGATAGGCAGGGTCTGTTCTGAAAGACTGTTTTACAAGTGAAGAACTGAAGCTTGAATATGTTATGTCAGTTGTCCCAAAATCATGCACCAAGATGCTGGCATATCTTCTGTGACTGAGTTCCTGTGTGTCTGTAGCAACAAATTCATTCTCACTGTTACCATGCACGTTGCTGGCATGTGTTAGTTTCCCTCAGGGTCCGAGGTTTCTGTCAGAGTTTTCACCTCAGCACCCAACCTCGCGATGACACACTCTTGGACATACCTGCGGTGGTGCTGCCACAGTGCCCAGGTCAGGACAGGGAGCACGTGCTCTTTGCCCAGCACATCTGATGCATCACAGAAGACACCGCCCTCTGCTGGAGCCCTCGCTCTGTCCAGTGTCAGTGTCCATGCCCCCAGAGCTAGTTTTTCTGTCATGTGGCCGACTGCACAAAACTGCCCTCTGAGTGACTGACTGTCTTGGAGAACTTTTCATCCTGCCTTCTGATCCCTCCACCCTACAGATCCCCAGGCTAGATCAAGCCCGTGGCCGCCGCCTTCTTCCGCACTCGTGAACCTCAGCCCTGCTTTTCAGTGCCTTTGGAGATGAATGGTTTTCCACAGTGATGTGGCTGCCAACATTACTGAGGAGTAGTCCCCAAGGTGATCCACGTGCGATTACTCCCTCTTCCACCCCTCACCCCTGCTACTCAGGATTCCACCGTTTTCCTCATCACCCACCTTCTCAGAAGATACCTTTGTGTCCCATAGCTTGAAAAGATAAAAAGATTTTCAAAAGGAAATCCTCTTGGCTGTCCTCACAGGACTGCTGCCCCTTCATCTATGGACACACCATCACCCCAACACTTCTCTCACTGCTGCATCTTTCTTGGCTACTCTTGGACACTGAGTACCACCCTGTCAGCCAAACCAGAGTCCTCCTGGCTCTTTCTTTGCTGCGCATGCCTTCGTGGCCTGTTCACTTTGACCAGCAGAAGCTGACAAAACTGCCCTTTTCTCTACCTTACCCCACCCAGTGGCTCACTGGAATTCCTGTGTTGGTCTTCTCTTGCATCCACCATCTGAGAGGACCTCCATGGTGCAACTTCCTTTGTTCCCAGCCAGCACGTGGAGTACAGCCAGCAGGGCCAGTGGCTTTCTGTGAACACTTAACTCCCCATACCTTCCTGTCCCCCTGCACTGCCTTTGCTTCAGCCTAAGTGTTTGCTCCATGCTGGGGTGCTCTTTGTGCACATCTCTGTGTGCAGAGCCTTCTCATAGACCCAGAGTCAGTACCCCAACTTCTACTTGCCCTCCTCTCCTTCCAATGTCATTTGCTCTCTGATAAACCCACTAATGAGTAATGCAAGCCCTCCCTTCTTCCGAGGGCCAGATCTGCATCCTAAACAACCACTTGGAAGTTTGAGTGTTGCAAATATATAATGTCCGAAACAGAGTTTTTCAATCACTGGCTCCTGGCTTTCCTATACTTTCTATTTCTCACTCATCAGAGAATCTTGCAGAATACCACCTGCCACATCTGGAGATCACTCCTCTTGTCACTGTTTCCACCAATCCTGTCCTTACCCACAACTTCATCTTCTCCATCTATCTGGACCCTTTTAACTAACCTCCTTGTTCTCTTCTTGTTGCCCTTCCTTTTGACATTGTAGCCAGAGTGACTACTGAAAATCATGCATTATATTCCATATGTAAAATCCTCTGATCCTTTATGTCCTCTCCACCCTGCCCTCAGTACCTCTTTTCTGCCTGCCCCGTCCTCAGGCCTTCTACTGGCAATCTTGGTATTGTGCCAATATGCTAAGTTTGTGTCTACTTCAGGGCCTTTGAATTTATGCTTATTGCTCCCCATTCCTCTGCCTTTACTGAGAAAACTCCTTAATATTCAAATCTGTATTTAGGTGCATCCTCATCAGAGAACATTCCTGCATGTAAAACAACTGCTCCTCTCTGTCTTAGTCACTCTCTCCCCTTACTTCTCAGATCGACAGTGTTAAGATTGCACTGTTTCACCATTTGTTCATTTCTTCCTATTCTCTTTTCCCTTAGAATATAGGATTCACCAGGCGGGTGCTCACTGTGGTCATGAGAAAATAAAGTTCTTTCTGGACACTAGCTCTGGCTGGAATAATCCTACGTGCAGTGCAAATTGTTTTGCTCACTGTGCCCTGCTGACTAGCACTGTACCTGACACCTGGTAGATGCCCTTTTCCTGGCACTGCACCCCTATTGCTCAGGAGGGAGTGGACAGGTGGTAAATGCAATGTGTGGATCCATTCTGCTTCTACATTGTCATTTCTTAGGGAGCAAATTAGAGCATGGCACATACTTGTTGGGGATGATTGTCAACAATCAACTTTACTCTTTGTTAGACTAAAACTCTAGAAAAAGAACATGAACATTTTTTTCATAGAACACCTCTAGGAAAATTAATTTATTTTAAGAATTTGGTGGGGAGTTCTAATTTGGTTGTGTATTGTATCAAGGGATACTGTTTTCCTCTCTTCCTCTGCAATCCTCCCATTCAATGGCGACTTCTGTCGCCATCAATGTGCTGAAACCCCGCATGCTAAAATTTCATAAAACTCCCTTTTGTTTAAACTCTTTAACATTGCCTGAAACCACCAAATCTAAGGGGCAGTATTCATGCTTTATCAGACTGGATCCCCTTTGCAGCATTTGACACCTTGGTCCATGTCCATGGATTCTGATCACACCTGCAGCAGAGAAATGTATCTTGCTCCATGTGATGGTCTAAAACATCTCAAATTCACCATTTCCAATAATGAATACATCCTCTGAAATGAGTGAAATAATGAATGACCATCCTTTCCATCATCTAAGACAGAAACTCAGGCTCAACCTTGACCCCATCTTGTCCCTCAGCCTGTATTTCTGATTACACAATCACTCTGAAAGACTCGGTATCTCAGATGATTAAGTCTTTATCCTTTTTTCCATCCTAAATGCCACTGTTTAAATTCAGTATTTTGTCACTTCTTACCTGGATTTTTGAGGTCATTTCCCAACTGGTTTCCCTGCTTCTGACCTTACCACCCATCTTCTATACTGAAATTATCATATTTTTCTAATACAAATCCTATCTCATAATTTTTCTTTTTTTACAAAACGTTTGTGAGAAGCACACCTGTCATTCACAATTTTCATTGCAAATATCTCTTCCTCTAGGAATCTTCTCTGTCTTCCACAGATACTTTCTCCAATGATCCTATAGCATCTGGTACATTTCTGTTAAAACATTTGTCATACGTGCACAAGAAAGCATTTCTGTGCTTCTTTCTCCTTGATTTTATGATTCCCATCTTCCTTGGCATTTCCAACATGTAGCACATTGTCCACACAAAGTTGAAGCCTGAACACCACTTCTCAAATACCGATCCTCATTCCCTTTGGAACTTATATCCCACCTCCCCTCCTTGAAGAGTCATTGAAACTATAGGAGGGTGGATGGGAGGCAAGGAGTCCCTATTATTTTTATGCAGAGACCTGTAGACATAGATTTTGTAAACACTGGTTTAAAGAATCTTTTTTATTTTCTTTTTGTACTCAGCATCAAGACACTAGAGCTTTGAACCGTGTCAGTGAACATCTCTGGTTTATCTTGGTTTATTTTGAACAAACATTGGTAAGATGTGTCCTAAGGTATCAGAAAAACCTGGGGCAGGTTATTTTTTTGGGTCTGAGAATGCTCAAAATTTTTTCATATAAATTAATGGTAATTACTTCCTTGCTTTAGGGTTTTTGGGCTTAGAAAAGCTTTCATAGGAACTCTAAATTTCATATAGCAAGGGAAACCTGCATATCTTCTTTGGTGAAGGAAGCATCTGTTCAAATCTTTGCCCATTATCTTATCTTTTTTACATATTGTTGAGTTTTGAGAGTTCTTTATATACCTTGATATAAGTTCTTTTTCAGATATATGCTTTGCAAGTATTTTCTCCACATCTGGAGCTTTTCTACTATCCTTTTCACCCTCTTAATAGTACAACAGTATCTTTCAAAAAAGTAAAAGTTTTTCACTTTGGTGAAATGCTGTTTCTCACTTTTTTTTCTTATATGGATTATGCTTTTAGTTTTGAGTCTAAGAAATCTTTGCTAACCTAGGGTCACAGAGGTTTCTTTATATGTTTGCTTCTGGAAGTCTATAGTTTTAGGTTTACGTTGAAGTCTATGATCCATTTTCACTTAGTTTTTGTATATAGTACCAGGTATAGGTTGAAGTTCTTTTGCACATGGATTTTTCTTTTTGTGTGAATATAATAAATAAATAAATAAATAAAATAATTATAAATATATAAATATATTATAAATACATAAATATGTGTAAATAATAGATAAGTAAATATATATATATATATATATATATATATATATATATATATATATAATTGTTCTAACATCATTTATTGAAAAGTTCCTTCTCCACTGAATTATCTTGAGGCTTTGTTGAAATTAGTTGTTCATCAATGTTTGGGTCTATTTCTGGACACCATTTTGTTTCATTGATCTGTTTATCTTCACGCCAATCCATACCATGACAATTACTGCAGTGTATAATAACTTGAAATAAGGTAGTATTAGTTCTATGAATGTGTCCTCTTTTAAAAGTTTTTTGGCTATAATAGGTGCTTTGCATTTCCAAATGAATTTTATAATACACTTGTCAATTTTTATGAAAATATTGATATTTTGACCAAAGTGTTTTGAATATATAGATCATTTTGGACAAAACTGACATCTGGGCAATATTGAGTTTTCCAACTCATAAGCTTATCTTATCTATCCACTTATTTAGGTGTTTTAAAGTTTCTCTCAGCAATGCTTGGTAGTTAGCATTGTACAAGTCTTTTACATCTTTTATCATACTCATCTCCATTTCTTATTTTTGGATGCTATCATTAATGAAAATTTCTTTAACTGCAACTTCTAGTTGGTTATTACAAGTGTATCAAAATAAAATTTGTTCTTGTGTATTGATCTTGTATCCTGCAGTGTTATTAAATTCATTTATTTGTTCTAGTAGCATTTTTTGTAGATCCCTCTGGATTTTTGACATAGACAATCATGTCATCTGTGAATAAAAACAGTGTTATCTTGTTCTTTCCAATCTGGATGTATTTATTTCTATTTCTTGTCTTATTAACACTGGTTACATTTCTGAGTCAGTGTTGAATAGAAATAGTGAGAACAATATTCCTGTGTTTCTCCTGATTTTAGAAAAAACGCAGTCAGTCTTTTTACCATTAATATGATGTTTCATAGATGCTCCTTATCAAGTTAAAGAAGTTCCCCTCTCTTCCTAGTATAATGAGTTTTCCAGTGAGGAATGGATGTTAAATTTTGTCAAAAAATTTTCCCTCTAAACCTATGGTGATGATAATATGGTTTTCCTTCTGTGAAAATGTTGAGTTATATTGATTATATTTTTAAGTTAAACTTACTTTGAATTGCTAGTATGCACTCAACTTGGTCAAGATATATTATTATTCTTTTTATATGTAGTTTGATGTGATTTGCTAAAAAACTAAGTTTTTTATATGAATGTTCAAGCAGATATTGATATCTAGGTTTTTTTTTTCCTTGTGATTTCTGTCAGATGTGGGTATTAGGGTAATTTTAACCTCACAGAATAAGTGGGGTATTCCTTACATATCAATATTTTGGAAGAGTTTGTGTAGAACTGATATTAATCCTTCCTTATATGTTTGGTAGAGCTCACCATTGACAGATCTTTGTGGCAAAGTTTGTAAAACTAAAATTTTAATTTCTTTAATAGATACAGGGTTATTCATGTTATCTGTTGTTTCTTAAGCTAGCTTTGATCTGTGTCTTTGAAGAATTTGCCCATTTCGTCTGAGTTATACAATGTATTAACATAAAGTTGTTCATCACAGTCTTTTATTTTCTTTTTTAACATATATAGACTCTAAAGTGATATTACCTCACTCATTCCTGAAATTGATGATCTTTGGGTTTTTTCGTTGTTTTTTTAAATTTTTTTCCTTATTCATCTGTTAAAGGTTTATCCGTCTTCATAAAGAATCAACTCTCAGTTTCATTGATATTTCTGTATTGTCTTTGTTTCTTGTTTCACTGATTTCTAATCTGACATTTATTATTTTCTTTTATCTGCTTAATTTGGATTTACTTTGATCTCTCTTTAGTTTTGTAAGGTGGAAGCTAAGGTTGATAAGAAAATTTCTTTTCTAAAAGTAGAGATTCAGTGTTATAAATTTTCTCAAGTACTTCATTAGTGTCCCCTACAATTTTGTTATATTTTCATTTTCATTCAGTTCAGAGATGTAAGTTGTACTTTCATTTTTTCTCTCCTTTTCTGTCTTTTATTTTGTGTAGTGTCTATTGCTCTGTTCTCAATTTCATTAGCATTTTCTGGCAAGATTTAGTCTGTGCTTATTCCCATTCTTATATTTTTCATCTCAGATATTATAGTTTTCATCTATAGAAGTTCAATCTTCCTTATATCCTTCATGCTTCTAGTTAATTTTTTAAATATATACAGTAGAGTTATTACAATTTTTAAATGCTAATCCTAACTTTTTTTTACATTCTGGGTCTGTTTCATTTGGATTCATTGATATATGTCCTCATTATGGGTTGCATTTTTATGCTGCTTTGGATGCCTGGTAATCGCTGTTTGGATTCCAGGCATTGTGAATTTTAACTTCCTGAGTGTTCAATATTTTTATCTTCCTATAAATATTCTTGTGCTTTGCCCTGGGGCACAGTAAATTTCCTTGGAAATAGTTTTATCCTTTTAAGTGTTGCTTTTAATTGATTAGGCAAGACTAGAGCATTGTCAATGTGGGTTTAATTATTCCCCATTATCAAGGCAAAACCTTATGATTACTTCACCTCGTGGTCCATGAATCTGTTCTGGTAGGGTAAGCACTATTAATTCCTAGCTCTGGAAGTTTATTTTTATTTTTTTAAGATTTATTTATTTATTAGAGAGAGAGAGAGCGAGAGAGAGCACACATGCAAGTAGTGGAGGGGCAGAAGAAAAGAATCTCGATGAGACCCCCTGTTGAGCACGGAGCCTGACATCGGGCTCAATCCCAGCACCCTGAGATGGTGACCTGAGCTGAAATCAAGAGTTAGCCACTTAACTCACTGAGCCACCCAGGCGCCCCAGGAGGTTTATTTTTAATCCTTGATAAATGTTTCCCTGAATATTTATATTCCTGCCTCTCAATTAGCTTTCGAATTTGTTCTTCCTTTTCCTACTGTTTTGATATATTAGCTTAGTGTAAACTCAAAAACTTATCACACTGTATAAAAATTACATTTTTTCTTAGCTTTATTAAAATTTGGTTATTTAATCTAAATTTAGTAATTATGTTACTCTTATAGAGAGGTTCAACACAGCACACTCAAAAATAAATGTTTTATTGTTGTGGTGGTGGTGGTTGTTGAATCAAATTTACTGTATCAGCTTTCTTTTTCACAGTCCTCATAACTAACATTTTAACAGATGAAGTTTCTGACAGCTGAGTGTAGGAAGAATAAACATGCATCTGCTGAACACAAGCTAAGCAGAAACCTTTGGGGGTATATAGGAGAAAAGCAATAATGAGGTTGAAAGAGGGAGGATTAGCCTTATAAATATCTATCACCCATTAGGTTCTCTCTTCAACCTTCTCCTACCCTTTCTCTTTATTCTCCTATTTCACCTCCTCTTTGGACATATTTTTCTTTTCCCCCGATTTTATTTTTCCTTATTTAATTTTCATCATTAGAACAAATCTCTCTTCTTTTTCTTGTTGTGGATCCTTGTCACTATGTTTTTATGTTCAGGGAACAGTTCCCTATAAATGTATTATAATTGTGACTCCCTGAGTGTGATAACACAGCAATCAATTGAATTCTAATAGATTTCACTCTGGCATTCACAGCCAGGTTACAAAAGAAATGGAAGAATATGTAATGGTGACTGAATACTTCTTTTATAAAGAAACAAGCCAAAATATTCACAGCCCTTACCTTCATGAAGCATATGGGTAAATACTCTTGTGTTTTCTCCCTGTTTCTAATTCCCAGAGGCAAATAGGCTAATGACATTAGTCATATCAATCCATCTGTCCCCTTTTCCTTCTGGGGTGTAATCAGTTGACATTTCTTTGGCAGCAGAGAGGCTAACCTGGCAGCCTGCTTTGCATCTGTCTTTTCTGCAGATTGCACGGGGGCTGTTTCATCCTCATCCCCTTTACTGGGTGTGATTCATAGAGGCTGGCTTAGCTGATGAGTTGGGACTCTTTATTAGCTCTGAAGTGATGAGGGAAGTGGGGTGAACTTAAATGTCAGATGATTTCTAAGTCTTTTCCTAGACTTGAGGTTCAATAGAAAAATCAAAGCACTTAATGGCTCCTACCTTGATCAAGTCCCTGAACCTGACAGGAGAAAAAGTGGGTGTGGAGATACAAATTTGAGAAGAATATTGTTGCTTGGCCCTCAAGTTGCTTACATGTAAGACCAATTTTATTTAGCTAGAGTTGTTACAATTTACCAGGTCAGTGTCTTGAAAAATGTTTGACTGGGAGTTGGAGAGATATTTGAGTCTTTTTTTTTTTTTCAGCCCAAGGGAACAGACCAGACTTTCTGCATACTCTTGAAACTCTGGGCTGAAAGGGGATGGGGCAGTGGGGGGTGGGGTGATAGTGGAGCATCCCAGGATGAAAATGAGTATAGGCTAATATGCATGTGCTCTCTGTTTCCCATTTTATCTGATGTCTTACTTCTTTGCAGGATTTGAGAAGTGCCAGAGAGGGTGTGTGTGTGTGTGTGTGTGCGCGCGCGCGCACTAGACAGTTAGGTCCAAATGGAAATGCAGGAAACAGGTCATTCTCAGCAAGGAGGGGAGACTTACCCCTCCTTACAACTCCTTATGGAGGTTGAGAAGATAGTCACTGAGACCATGCTGTATGGACTTTGCTTCTTTACAGAACTCTTAATTCTCAGACAGAAGTTCAGTAGTTGATTTTTTAAGCATATGCCAATAGTGTTTATTTCCAAGGGATTCAGAGGAAGATCACATTATTTAAATAATAATAAAGAAACACAATTTTTAAAATAGGCCATTATTTATACTATTTAAGTAGGATAATATATTTCTTCAAAAACATTCTCTTCAACCTAGTGCTTAAAAATAATTGAATTTTTAGAATTATACTTCCTGTGCTGTTAGCACTTTAAAGAATCTATGGGGATCTGAAAACTGTAAGGCCACCTACTTCCAGAAAAGCCTTATATATTACAAGCATTCTTTAAAATGTGTGTGGGTTTAGATATAAATGTGTTTTAAGCACATGTTTTCTTGTGTCATCTCTTTTTTTAATCCCCCAAATTTGATTTTATCACTTATGTCAACATTCTCTCAAATTCATTGTATGTTGGCCAGCTTCTGGGGTGCAACATCATATTGTCAGATCTAATCCAACAGAACTCAGGTATTCCATATGTGTGCTTTTCTTGAGAGTATTTTGACGTCTTTATCTCCCACCATCAATGGTGTTCAGGTCCTCCTGATATTACTCTGAACTCTACAGCACCTTCTATAAGGTTCATGCCCAGTGTGATGAATGACCGGAATCGTCACAAAGGAGCATTGGTCTCCTGGACACTGGAGAGATGAGACTCAAATTGTCTAGAGCCTACCCTATGTAGAATCAGGTAATTATTGATCCAGGGCCAAGGTGAGCACATGTACACATGTGCTCCTTTACAAGCCCCTTCTGATTCAGTAGATGAGGTTATACTGGGTATGATAGATATGAATGAGTCCATAGCAGAATGCTGAAGAATGTACCAGTTACTCTATCCACATGCGTGTGTATATGGAAAGAAGTTTAAAGATTGAGGGATGTCAATAATTTAGATTCCTAGAAGTTTCACGTGGGAAGAGACCTCAAATAGTATAATTTTTTCACTTTGAGGAGAAATAATACAAACTCCAGTGCCACTGCATTTTTTTGTTGTTGTCGTTGTTCTGTTTTATGGTTAATCCTATAGAATTTACTTCTTACTTTCTTACTTAAACCTACCAGGAAAGCAAAAGCTATTTAGAATTTACATAAACACCATGAAAAGACAAATTGCTTTTTGGTGACTGAAGATGGGTTCCTCATATTTGCTGTCTCCATATCAAGTTCTTCATTATGTTAGGTTTCCAGGATCCAGGAAGAACACCCAGGAGGTTTTATTTATTTCATTTTGATAAACTGTAATCGCCAATTCTATTGTTGCCATGATTATTTTGAACAGTTATCTGTTAGATCAATTAAGAATAAGAGAAACAAAATATTTTATCTTACCATCATTTAGTCTTTGTGTAAATACACGTTTCTTACCTATATCAATTCTCTTCTTTATGAAGAACATCCAACAATCCTTGTAAAGCCTGTCTACTGACAACAAATTTTAGCCACTTATGTTTGCCTGAGAAAGTCTGTTTTTCTTTTACTTTCGAAAGATATTTTTGCTGGATAGAGAATTCCAAGTTAGTGATTTACATTTTTCAATAATATTTCATTCCACTGTAGTCTTGTTTTTAGGGTTCCTGAAGAGAACTCTGATGTAATTCTTATCTTTATTCCACTAGAAGTTATTTTTCTGGCTTTTTTTTTTTTTTATGCTTGAATATGACCACCTTAAGTGTGTTTTTTTTCCTATTTAATCTGCTTGTTGTCTCTGAGTTTCTTGTATATGTGTTTGGTGTCTGTCAACAATTTTGGAAAATTCTCAGCCATTATTACCTAAATATTTATGTTTTTTTCTTTCTTCTCCTGATATTTTCACTACATATATGTTATATCTTCTCTAATTTTCTCGCAGTCCTTTGATGTTCTGCCCTGTTTCTTTCGTTATTTTATTTCTCTTGGCTTTCCAGCTTTTTTTTTTTTTTCTGGGGCTCCTGTTGGTAAAAACTTACAAAAGTGTGTGAATCCTCCTAAGATTGTACCCACAGGAGTTTTTAATTCTCAAGATTGAGTCTATGCTCAATCTCTAGCAAATAGTTATCCAGTTCCTAGCTACAGCAGCAACTTCTACTCTCAGAGAGCTGTGATTCTCCATATCTATCCATTGGTCTGTCTAGTTTTTGAGACAGTAGTTTGCACTGTGACCTCAGTTCTTGGATAGGTCTAAGAAGAGTTGTTGATTTTTAGTGTGTTCAGCTTTTTTCTTGTGAAAACAGGAGTGATGACTTCCAAGCCCTTTAAATGTCAGAGTGGAAACCAGAAGTTCCTTCCAGATTTGAGTCTGTGTCTCCAAAGACACAAAGTATTACCTTCTGTTATAAGAATACAGCTCCAGTGGACCTTCTCTTTCTAACCCAACAAGGTTACCATAACCGCCTTTGTATTTAGTATGATGCAAATTGGAGAATTCACTTCCATTTCTTTTTGTGTGTTTCCTGTTACTATTTCAGTCTTCTGGAGCACATTGAAAATAGTGCTGGAAATGCTAGGCCAGCTTGCAATTTTAGGCTTGCCTCTGCCACTAATCAGCTGAGTGAATTGGAACAACTAAGTAATCAACTTGTGCTTTAGGTTTCCTCACCTGTGAGAACAGTTACTATTTGTGTCCTTCTTCTGATTGTTATGAAGATTAAATAATGCAATGTACTGATGCATTTTAAAATGAGAAATCCTGTGGGACTAGAAGGTCGTATCCTAAGCGAAATAAGTCAGTCAGAGAAAGACAAATACCATATGATTTCACTCATATGTGGAATTTAAGAAACAAAACATAGGAAAAGGGAAGAAAAAATAAAATATGGTAAAAACAGAGAAAAAGGCAAACCATAAGAGACTCTTAACTATAGGAAACAAACTGAGGGTTGCTGGAGGGGAAATAATTGGGGGGATGGGGTGACTGGGTGATGGGTTGATATATTAGGAGGGCAATTGATGGGTGTTATATGCAACTGATGAATCACTAAATTCTACTCCTGAAACTAAAAAATAATAATAATAAAAATTTAAAATAAAAATAAATTAATTAATTAAAATTAAAAATAAAATGAGGATACCTGGGCCCCGGATTTCCCTGTGCTATTTTTTTCCCCAGCTGGAACTGTCATGGCATTAGTTCCTCAACATTTGAAATGCATGTGAGGGGCACCTGGGTGGCTCAGTGGGTTAAAGCCTCTGCCTTCGGCTCAGGTCATGGTCTCAGGATCCGGATTGAGCCCCACATCGGGCTCTCTGCTCTGCTTCCCTCTCTCTGCCTCTCTGCCTACTTGTAATCTCTCTCTCTGTGTTAAGTAAATAAATAAAATCTTGAAATGCATGTGAGCTTGGGGACAAGCAAGACCTTCTTGTGCAACCTTAGTCTTTTTAATCTCCCTTTGTTCTATGTACTCCCTCCCAATTTCTTGTGTGACCTAATAGTTCTTAAAGTTAACATCTGAATCCTGTGCTCCATAGAGAACATTTTAACCCATAAAAAAGAAATGAACTTTACTCAAAATTGGAAATGTTAGAAATGGGTTAAGTAAATGAAATTTCTTACTTTGATCATGCATAATTGTGATTCACAAAGCACCTTAATTTAGACTAATTTACACTTTTCTAATATCAAAGCAGTGTAAATAATGTGGAAAAGATCTTAAAGTTTCTTTCTCTGCCTTCATTGGAAAAGCTATTGCTTTTATTACATGTGACTAAAGTAGATATGCATATCCATATGAACTATCCCCAGATAACTGTCAGCCATATCTGGTACAGAACATAAGCCTTCAACTGCTTCAAACACTAAGGATAGGGACTTAATAATCATAGTTTAATGTCATCCTAGTCTAAACTAGAGTCAAACACTTGCTTTTCTTAGTTGACTATAGTCTTAGAGGGCTAAAAAACAACTTTTGAATTATAAAGAACTGTTCCACTTAATGCTTTTACCTGAAGATTCCACAGAAATATATAGGAGAGCTTTGTGATACTCAAGCATGGAAATTATTATATCTGAAAAGATTTTTGCTGATCTCACTATCATTTGACCCTTTGCTGTACTCCATTGCCTTGATGAGTGCAACGGGCACAGTTGCTGGCTCTTTCAAATGATTCATGAATTTCTGTGATGCACAAAGTCCCAACCAAGGGCTTACGTGAGCAGTGAGGGGTGGTGAGGGATTCTGTTCAGTATCCTTTCATTACAACCCTATTGACCAAATTGCAGTCTTTTGTCAAAAATTAAAAGTGGAATTAAAATATGGAAATAAATCAGGCAATCTATACTTACATATACTTAATAAAATATGCTTCATCTTATGACATGTTTATTTTTCATGAAAAAATTCATGCTCATACACTAGTTAATGTACTTAAGTTACTTCTTTTCACGGTAAACTTGTAATATGAACAGAGAATGCTTAGAGCTTCATAGCCTCTGAGAATAGAAATCAGTGGTAGGTAACTCTAGTCACCAAGAAAATGTATCTAATGGTCCATTATAAGCTTCCTCCTCCAATCCATTCCCTTGGCCTCTCGTTTTTCTTTAATGCTAAAATGTAGTTTAGTTGGATACTTTCTCACATAGACTACAGTAAACCAGAAAGGAGATTATCTCTGAGAGGAGAAAGATCATCATCTCTAGGAGATTAATTCTTGATAGGATGGCAAAGGAGATACTTAGGGCTGGAAGCCAGTCAATATTGAGTTGACCAGTGTGGGAGATATCTAAGTAGAGGTTGGAGGGTGGAACAGAAAGTTCTTTTGGATCATTTACAACTCCAGTTTTTTTGTTTGTTTTTTTAAAGATTTTATTTATTTAATTGACACAGAGAGAGAGAGATCACAAGTAGGCAGAGAAGTAGGCAGAGAGAGGAGGGGAAACAGGCTCCCCGCTGAGCATAGCGCCTGATGCAGGGCTTGATTCCAGGACCCTGAGATCATGACCTGAGCTGAAGGCAGAGGCTTTAACCCATTGAGCCACCCAGGTGCCCCACAACTCCAGTTTTTTATAATTATATTCTGTTTAATCCAGTTTGCTACGGACTGATTTGTAGTGAACTACTAGGAAGAATCAGTACCTTCTAATTGTAGCCACTTAGGCAGATAAGTAACTTTTTCCTTGTATTCCTTTTCTGTAAAGATTAGGTCATTAAATGACCTGTAATTAGATTCTTCTTTCTTTAACCTTCCCCCTGAATTACTGTGGGTCATTTATTTTAGTTCTATCCTCTCCATTCTGTGAAGCTCCAGCCCAACCCAACTGAGACAGCTGTGTAAAAGCAGAGGTATCGAATGGAAGTGACACCTGATAAGGCCACATGTCCTTGAAGCTGCTTTTTTGGGATTCAGCTCTATGAATTCTCATAATTCCTTTAATTTTTTATGGTTCTGACTTATTCCTTCTTCTCCCTCTTGCCTTCTCCATGTCCTTTCCCTCTCTATTAGAACATGTAACTGTATATCCTTAATCCCCATGTTGATATAAAACTCATATCTAAGACAAAGGAGAATATAGGGATAAACAAATGAATAAGAAAGAAACACAAAGGATATGTAAGAAAATGGGAAAGAGGAACAAAGCAGGAAAAGTAAGGCCAGAGTCTTAGAGTTTCAGTATCTGCTGAGAGGTGATTGTTATCTAACCAGTGTTTAAATAAATAAACAAACAAATAAAACCTGGAGAAAGAAGAAAGGAAGGGAGGAAGGAAGCATAAAGAGTGGAAGGAGGAAGTAAAAATGTCTGGAGAAAAGGAAGAAGAAAAGATGAGAAGATAGAGGAGAAGGGGTCTGAAAGATGTTGGAGTTCAAGAGAATCTTTAGGACAAACATGACTGGCTAGAACTCTTGTGTTACTACTTAGTTATCATTTTGTATAATTTCTCATTTTAGAGATCAAAATGCTCAGCTCCCTTCATCTAATGCCTTTGCTTGCCTTCTGTGAAAGTTTGCTACCTTGTCAACATTGTGTCTCACTGTTTTTGCTGACACCAGCAGGCCAATGCCAGGGCTGAAGGATGATTTGTACTTGGCTCAAGATGTAACCGTATTGCTCCTCAAGAAACCATTTCTTGGACTGCCTGGGTGGCTTGGTCAGTTAAGCATTTGCCTTCAGCTCAGGTCATGATTCCGGGGTCCTGGGGTGGAGTCCTGCATTGGGCTCCTTGTCCAGCAGGAAACTTGTTCTCCCTCTGCCTGCTGCTCCCCCTGCTTGTGCTCTCTTTTTGACAAGTAAACAAATAAAATCAGAAGAAGAAGAAGAAGAAGAAGAAGAAGAAGAAGAAGAAGAAGAAGAAGAAGAAGAAGAAGGAGAAAAAGAAGAAGAAGGAGAAGGAGAAGAAGAAGAAGAAGAAGAGGGGGAGGGAGAAGAAGAAGAAGAGGGGGAGGGAGAAGAAGAAGAAGAAGAAAGGAAGGAAAGAAGGATGGAAGGAAGGAAGCAAGCATTTCTTTCTTACTTGCCTAGAATGAAAACAGTTTTTCTTCCAATTCCCCAAGTCTTTGTAACTACTTTTGGACAAGAATTTCATTTGACTTTCTCATTTTCCATGGGAATGTTGTGAAAACAAATATGAATTGAAATCTCTGTAAACTTTTATAAAGAAAGAGGATGCTAGAAGTGTGATTTCTGCTTTAGAACTTGCATAAGAAAACAAGGCTTAAGTAACCCTGAAAATAAAGGAGCTGAAGTTTTATTATAGATTTGTGCTTTAAAATCTTATCAACAACTTAGCTAGATTCTTAGGTAGTAGGAATTTCAACATGATATCTAGACAGTTTAAATTATCCAAGTATACCTTTTTAGAATTATTGGAGTATTAAAATGTTCAGCATCAGTAGCTAATTATCAGTGGCTGGTTTACATGTTGTCAAATTTTCTCAGCAACTTGAAAGTGACTGGTCTAATTCCCCACCCACTGAACAAATAAAATGAACACAGCTCACTATGGATTTTAATCTCTATGGCCAAAAGTAGGACTGAAATAAACAATAACTTGGAAGATCTATCACAAAAACTCCATAAATGATAGCACTGACGTATATAACATACAGTATGGCACTCATAATCGAGTGGTTCCTTTAGAAAAGTTTTCCACCTCTCTAACTGCCTCATGCCCCTCCCCCAAGATGACACAGATGGAAAACAAACAGCAACTACAAAACCATCATTAGTTCACAAAAGGATATCTGTGCAGTCGGAATGGCTGGCTTGAATTTACAGAGCTAGTGAGTAATGGAGTATCTGTGGAATGCATTTCTGGCAACTATAGTCCTTGTGATTGGCATTCATTCTACCTGTCTAGTTAACTGTTTGGCTAATGTTTGTCCTGTGCCCACACCTGACCCTGTCTAACAACCAAGATTTTCAGGGGAAAATATATTGAGTACATTTACCTTTGCCTTTAAACTACGCCATGCGTCTGTTTAATTTATGATAACTAATTACTGAATTTGAGCTTTTCACTCAAATTATCAGTCTTGTGGTTATTATGTAACAGAGAAAAATTCATTTCCAACTTTAGTTTTTTTCATTTTCTGACTAACAGTGATATGTCATAAAGTCCGTGTGTCTTCCTCACTAACCCCAGTGGACACAAAAAAGGGTGTTCTGTAAAGATAAAAGGATTGTTAAGATTCAGTAACTTGTAACCTACTAAAAATTAAATAATATGTCCATTTTAGGTAATTATTTGGTTTGAAGCAGGACTCCTTTTTAAATATATATTTTCTGATGATGGGAAAGAATATTCATCATGGAAATACTTATTAAAATTCTCAGTCATCAGGTATAATTAAACAGGGCCAGACATCCTACAGGGCAGCAGAAGCAAATCTGTATGAAAAATGCAAGACCTGCCCCATTTTGCTATTTTCTGTCTGACTTTTATCAATTAAATGAAAAACAACAACAACAAAAATTAAGATGTCATGGTTGTAAGTATTTTATGTTATATAGCTTTCCATCGCTCTGAGAAACAATTGGGAAGGAAGAATGGGAGGGGAGAAGGAGAAAGGGAGGAAAGAGAGAAGAAAGGAAGCAAGCAGGGCAGATGGAAGGAGAAACAACAAAAAGATAAAAGAAAAAATGATGCTAAGATGTGTCAGAGAGTTCCCTTTTAGAACATGGCACTTAAACCTTTCCTGTTAATTCTTTTTTTTTTTTTAAGATTTTATTTATTTGACACAAAGAGACAGAGGACAAGTATGCAGAGAGGCAGAGAGAGAGAGGGAGAAGCAGGCTCCCCACTGAGCAGAGAGCCTGATGCAGGGCTCGATCCCAGGACCCTGAGATCATGACCTGAGCCAAAGGCAGGGGCTTTAACCCACTGAGCCACCCAGGCGCCTCTCTTTTTTTTAATAGGAGGTTGCTTCTATAAGCATTTAGTTACTTGTATGAATAAATTCATTTAAATAAAGCACTTTCAAATTTTGAATTCTTCACTGAATTCTAAATCTCAAATACAAATCTATAACCTTGTTTTTTCAAAAGGTGGCATTGATAAGTTCCTTATCAATGTGAAATATTCTCAAAATAAGTGATGAAAGTTAGTCTGAAAGGTAAAGCTAAATATGTATTACCTAGAACTATACGAGAACGGAGTAGAGAGTCAGCCAACCAACAGTGGGATGAAGGAGAAAGGGGAGTGACGTGACTGGGGCAAGAGCCTCCCCACCATATATACCCAGAGAGGTTTAATTTCCCTGCACTCAGCTCGCTCAAGGAGGGATGTCCACAAGGCTTCGCCTCTCCAGGATGAAGTTGTGTGGTGCCTGAGAGCTGCAGAGAGCTGCCTGGTCATCAAATTTATGCCTCTTTTGCTGAGATAGTTGGTTCAACCTCAGCACTTTCCCAGATGCAGCTACTATTGATAAAAGAACTTCCACTTAGTAGAGAAGTATAACACTCTAGGCAGAGCTTTTATTAAACATATTCTTTGCAAAGTAGACTTTGTGCAAGTTCGTGATTCACAGCAACTCCTCAGTGGTGTCCTAGGCACAACCACCCTGCAGTCCAGGAGCATAAATGTGTTATCACGCTAATGATACTGGATCTCATGCTGTTTCAGCACTTTTCCTGGGGCATTGCCAGTGCAATATAAAACAACATTGTGGACATATTAGCTTGACTTTATGAAAATCCTTTGATGTGGGGTATATTTTCCATGAGCTATTCAGCTATTATCAAATTAATTGTTACAGCCAGAGTTTGACCATCCAAATATTTTGGAGCTGTCAACATCTATTCATATCTTCTAACAGAAGCTGTAGATTCTTTAGAGCTTTAGATATTGTAATGGACTTTATACTTTGTTATTTATCAACATAAATACTTTTGCTGAAAGTACTGGGATATTCTCAACAATATAAAGGTGATAGTGCCCTGAAAACTGCAGTGACATACCATCCTTGCTTATTGTTGAAGATCTTCTATTTTTACATTGTGTCCTTTTTCAAAATAGCCGATGATCTTCCTTTTTATGGCAGTCATTCATATTTTGGGAACATGAGGACCACCATACTTATTGAGAAATGGTGGATCCAGTCCAATATCCTAGCCAACAGTCATACATTTGTGAGCCTTTCTTATCAAAGACCTTGATAAGTTCGAAATCTATTCTTGCTATCTTTACCTTCCTTTAATAATTTATTTTTGGGACTCCTGCATGGCTCAGTGGGTTAAGCATCCAACTCTCCTTTTTTTTTTTTAAGATTTTGTTTATTTGACAGACAGAGAGAGAGATCACAAGTAGTCAGAGAGGCAGGCAGAGAGAGGGGGAAGCAAGCTCCCCACTGAGCAGAGAGCTCAATGCGGGGCTCGATCCCAGGGCCCTAAGATCATGACCTGAGCTAAAGGCAGAGGTTTTAACCCACTGAGTCACCCAGGAGCCCCAGCATCCAAATCTTGATTTCAGCTCAGCTTCTGATCTCAGGATGAGGGGATCAAGCCCTGGTTGGGTTCTGAGTTCAAAAGGGAGTCAGCTTGAGATTCTTTCTCTCTTCCTCTGCCCTTCCCTTACTCTCTCTATCTCTCAAATAAATAAATAAAATATTTTGCGAGAAAGACAATTATCATGTGGTTTCATTAATATATAGAATATGTGCAGAAGACCCTAAGGGAAGGGAGAGAAAACTGAATGGGAAGAAATCAGAGCAGGAGACAAACCATGAAAAAATTTTAACTATAGGAAACAATCTGAGGGTTGCTAGAGAGGAGGTGGGTGTGGTGATGGAACAGTTGGGTGGTGGGCATTCAGGAGAGCACATGATATGATGAGCACTGGGTGTTATACGCAACTGATGAATTGGTGAACACTATATCTGAAATTAATGATGTACTATTTGTTGGCTAATTGAATTTAAATTAAAAAATATTTCAAGGACATGGTGATTAATAAAAAAAGACCTGACAATCAAAATAATAGTAATAATAATAATTAATAATAATAATTTATTTTGGATAAGTTATTTCATAAACATACTCTAACTACTCTTGAACATAATTATTTTTTAATTCTGAATTATCTCTCGAGATAATTTCACTTGTTTATTACCTAACACTGCTTATCAAAAAAATATATATATATTTTAAACTCATATATGGGTTACCACATAGTCAAGTATTTTTAGAAATATGGAAACAAACTCAAATTCACTTTTCTCTTACAAATTGTGTTTTTATGGACTTGGATCTTCCACCATTCTATTCAATAATCATCCATGCATGTATTCCTTCATCATTAATGTTATCTCATAAGAGGATTAGTTAAGTGCTCTGTGTCTCAAGCTGCCATGATATTGGCTGGTGTTTTGTTTTGTTTTGTTTTTTACTTCCCTGGAAATAGACCATGAGATTAGGATCCAAGTTTTAGCGGTTTTTATTTAGGAAGGGCCTTGAAAGCTGGCAGAGAAATAAGGCAGTGATATAGGGCAGGGAAGCCAGCCAAAAAAAGCCTCATTTTTAATCCACTTACCACTGAGAGTGACTTTAGCTTAATTCCATTGGAAACAGTGGACAAAGGTGTAAAACACACCCATTACCTCACCCAAGAAAATAGGAGATGCCCAATACATGGGTGAGGCACTGACAGTTGGCTTTGGTAAAGTTGGTGTGAGGAATAAATGCATCATTATGTAGGAAATGCTTTGACTAAGCAGGGTCTGGCACATGGTAAAGTACCTAGTATCTGCTAGCTATTATGATTCTTTACTATGAAATTATATGATAGCTATTTTTAAGAGCCAGACATATTTATTAAGTGCCAACTATAGGTTCACAGTCCATCAGATCCTAGGGTAACCCCAATCGATAACACATGGTCTCACTAAGCTTACAACTTAGTTGGTAGACAAGCCTGTGAAGCAATCAGTGTGGTTAGTGCCAGGACACAGACAGGAAGAGAGGGCAGCATTCTGTTTGTTGAGTGAGGAATTTAGACCTAAGCTACAGAAGAAGGTTGTTTAAGGCTTCCTAAAGAAGGCTGACTGTGGAGCCTGGCCAGGCTGAGGAAAGGTGTATGGGGGCCATGAAGACTACAGAACAAATATGGAAGCATGGGGAAGATACTGTATTAAAATCTCAACAGATTTTTGTCATAGAGCAGTGAATTTGGAAGAATAAAGAAAAGGACCAGCTTTAAGGGCTTGTGACTTGTGCAGTCACCCAGGACCCTGTTCTTTGAAGGGCTCCACACTTAGCTTAATGCTGTGCTCTTATTATCTTGATATTTTTCATAATTTCTGAAAAAGGGATTTGAATTTGCACTAGGTCCCATGAGCTGTGTAGCTGTTCTGAATAAGAGCATTAAGTTTGGGACAGATTGTAAAGGGTCTTATTAACCCTACTGTGATGGTGAATTTTGTGCATCAACTTGACTGGGCCATGAGGTCCCAGATATTTGGTCAAACATTATTCTGGATGTTTTTATAAGGGGGTGTTTTTGGATGAGGTTGACATTTGAATCAGTGGACTGAGTAAAGCAGATTACCCTCCTCAGCGTGGGTGGGCCTTATCCAATCAGTTGAAATCCTGAATAAAATAATTAAGCTGACCTTCTTGTGAGTAAGAGGGAATTCCTCCTGTCTGACTGCTATATTTTGGACTTGAACTGAAACATTGGCTCTTTTTGGGTCTGAATCATGCTATCCTTTCAATAAAACTACACCATCAACTCCTCTTGGTTGCCAACTCCATGAGCATGTGAGTTAATTCTTTACAATATATTCACATATAGATAGATATATAGATTTAGTTAGATGATTTCTGGATAGATAATCTCCTGTTGTTTCTCTGGGGAACCCCCACTAATATACCTGCAAAGGTTTTCATAGTTTCCTGTAAGAAATGTGGGACCAATTAAGGTTTTGTATACAGGAAAATGGCATGTGCCCTAGGTAAAATTCCAAAGCACAGAAAGGATGAGTTAAATCAGATAGAGGCTAGTCCAGCAGAGAGAGAATGAGGGCTGGCATTTAAGCAAAGTGCTGGTGAAGGAAAGCGGTTTATAAACCATTTGGTGTGCAAACTTAAGAAATTGGGTCTAAGAAAGAGATGAATGAAAGAAAACCTCACAAAGAAAATTTGGGAGACCGGAGTCCTCATGCTGTTGTCTTCTCACACTTGAAAATTTCCTTAATAACTCTAGTCCTTTTTCCCCTTCTCTCTTGCACTGCATCCAGCACATTTCCCTCTTGCTACCATATGGCCACCGGACTGTCACCTAGTGTGCAGATATGGGTGGCAGTGTAGGCAGGTATGGGTGACAGCATCCATGCTGTCGGATGGACTGAACTTTGTGTTTGTTTCTGATTGCAGAAAACATTAAGGTCTTCAGAAGGCATCCTGAGGTTATTTCTAGCTCCCTTACCTGGGTTGGAAAATGAGAGCTTGGAGCTAGTCATTTGGTAAATAATGACTTTAAGTTAAACTTGCATATACTAAGGTGTCACTGCATCTTTTTTCTAAATCTTACTCTCAAAAGTTCTGCTGTGGTTGTTGCCACTAATTGAACACTTTACTCCCCACAATAACTCAAAGGCATCTGAAAACTCAGAGATGGATTTGTGCTCTCCTCCGTTTAGGTCAGTTATGAAAATGTCAGAGGCAATCTTCATGCCTCTCTAGAGAGCTCTTCCCATTTGCATGTCGTTATTCAGAGACATAGAGCATTATTCCTACTCTTCTTTTCCATCAGCCAGTTCACTACTTATGGGTGTATCATTTTATATAGTTTTATAGTGCCTTACACTTGTTTTAGTCAGGAGTTCCTGGTAGAGAAAGTTATAGAGGGTTTTATTTCAAGTGTGAATATATTAAATGTTTGGATTTCCTGCTGTCTTTAAACTCCAGAATACAAGGGTGACACAATGTCTTCTCACATAGATTGGGTTCATTTAGGTTATTTCTCCTATGGCAATCCATGTCTGTCTGGAGGTCAGTGTAAAATTGTCCATCTCATTTCTTTGTTCATCTTGCAAACACTGTAAAGCATTTACCATAGGTTAGAAACTGGATTATGGGCTAGCAGTAGAGCAAGGGCAGATCAATGTGGCCACTCTTACTCTCCATCTCACCCAGCAACAGGCCATTTCCAGCCAGGAAACCCCATGACATGGGGGCTCTGAAGCTCCAGGTGGGAACTTAATTGAACTGACCCTCATCTATCTAGAGGAAGTTGTAGCTCATATATGATGTTCATATTTTTATTATTTCATAAATAATGAAATATTTTGTTCATATTATGTTTGAACATGTTATGTTCATATTTTATTATTTCATATTATTTCACTCTACAAAAGAGTCCCTAGAAACTATATGCTAAAAACATCCAGTGTTGGTAGCCAGCAGCCACACTGCCCCAATGGTATTTTTTTGAGCAGCTGTCAGCACACTGGCTTGGGGGAACCTCCTTTGAAGTGGAAGCCAAATTCTGGACTCCTGATCCCTGAACGTTTCCTGAATTATCTCTAGAACTGAGGGAACCTGCAGCCTGCATGGGGGAGATAGGATAGTGCTATTGATGACCATACAAGCTGTTCAGGTCACAGCATCACACATTGCTAGCATAGTGAGATGAATTCCTTACCAGGCCTGGGGTTGATGTGTCATGTCCCAGCTCTCTCAGGGTCCCATAGGAGGATGACAGGTACATCCAGAGGTCAGCGATGGGCCTGCACTGAAGGGTGTCGCCCCATCCAGGGGAGTCTACCAGTACTTCATCCTCCCACTACATGATTTAACAATCTGTTGTGTTACCCACAGGGCTACATAATGGTACAGGGTACATAATGGTACAGAGCTGTAACTGGCCCCAACTTACCCTGCTAATTAGGGGCAAAGCCAAGACCCAGACTTCACAGCCCCCTTGCAGCTTCAGGCTCCTATGGTCAGAGGAGCAAATTCTCTAGAACACAGAATTTATCCTCCTCATTTAGTCAGGAGTTAAGAGCACCTAGTAAGGCACTCAGCACCAACTGGTCATGCAATTGGTTAGGTCAGTCTTAAACACTTCATAGATGTGCCCATATTTCCTCTTGCTTCATTATAAGACTTTATCTGCATTCTGCCAGCAAAAAAAAAAAAAAAAAAAAAAAAAGGAGGAAGCTTATAGAAATCCATCTGGGTGATTTTCTTCAAAATAGCAGGAAAAAGGGTCAATTGCTTTAGGAGTGAATAGGGGGGAAAGTGTGGATACAGTCATTCCAAGATTTCCCAGGACTTTATCTAGAACATTGCAAATATGAAGGTGAAAGCAAGTTTTATATACTAAATTGAGTCAATACTGCCTGAGCAACATAAGAGAGAAATACAAGAAACCAAGGATTAGATATGAGCATCATATGCTATAAGCACAAACTTAAGGGTAAAAATTAGAGTCAGTGATTTAATAAGACTCCCAAAGGAAACTAAGAAATCAGAAAGTGTTTAGGGAAAAACAGAGGCAAGATAGCAAGTAATTTTAATGTTATTTCTCTAAATGCTATGATGATTTTATAATAAACACTCTTTTACTTCACTAGAAATGTGTTTCTCAAGTTGTAAGGCCTGGGAATTTCTTACACTAATTAGAACCAACATAAACTTAGGTTTCCGGTTTGTAATTTGTACCATTACCTATATCTTGACACTTAAAAACCTAAATGTGGATCAAAATGCATTCTCTGGGAGAACTAAGAAAAAAAGACTAAGTTTTTTTCTTTTTTTTATGTTATGATTTCCCATATGCTTAACATGGACACAAAATAGAAATCACATTACTGATCAGATGTAGCAACTTGGATCTGATAATATGCTCACATTTCCCATATATAGAGTCAGATATCACTTGAGATATAATTTATGATTTTTAGTAATCTGATTTTGAAGGGAAATAAGCATTTAGAAACTTACACTGATTTTCTCCCTGAGGAAGGAAATGGAAAGCAAATATATCAGCCTTTTATCTTAATTCATACTGGGTGCATGAATCTTAAAAGTCTAAGTGCTGGACCAAGTGAGGAATGAATCCAGGATGATTAGATCAAGGAAGACTCATATTAGAAATGCTGATTGTTAGTTAGTTTGTTAATTTCAGTCATCTCCGAAAGATTGACAAAAATACATAATGAGCAGTAAGATTCTTTTTTTTCCCCCAAATATATTTATTTTATTTTTTCAGTGTTACAAGATTAATTGTTCATGCATCACACTCAGTGCTCCATGCAATAGTTGCCCTCCTCAAAACCCACCACCAGGCTCGCCCAACCCCCCACCTCCCCTCCAAAACCCTGTTTGTTGCTCAGAGCCAACAGTCTTTCATGGTTCATCTCCCCCTCTGATTTCCCCCCATTCCCCTTTCCCTTCCTTCTCACAATGCCCTCCATGTCTTTCCTTATGTTCCACACGTGAGACCATAAGATAATTGGCTCTCTACTCTTGACTCATTTCACTCCGCATAATCTCTTCCAGTCCCATCCATGTTGATACAAAAATTGGATATTCGTCCTTTCTGATGGAGGAATAATATTCCATTGTATATATGTACCATATCTTCTTTATCTTCTTTATCCATTCATCCGTTGAAGGGCATTTTGGTTCTTTCCACAGTTTGGCGACTGTGGCCATTGCTGCTATGAACATTGGGGTACATGTGTCCCTTCTTTGTACTGCATCTGCTTCTTTGGGGCAAGTACCCAGTAGTGCAATTGCAGGGTCATAGGGTAGCTCTATTTTTAATTTCTTCAGGAATCTCCATGCTGTTTTCCAATGTGGCTACACCAGCTTGCAATTCCACCAACAGTGGAAGAGGGATCCCCTTTCGCCACACCCTCTCCAACATTTGTTGTTTACTGTCCTGTTGATTTTGGCCATTCTAACTGGTGTAAGGTGGTATCTCAGTGTGGTTTTGATTTGAATCTCCCTGATGGCTAAAGATGATGAACATTTTTTCATGTGTCTGTTAGCCATTTGTATGTCTTCTTTGGAGAAGTGTCAATGAACAGTAAGATTCTTAAAAGTGAGAGCTTTGAAATGAGGCCTGAAGGAAAGCAAGGGTAAGAAAAGTAATGGGAAACAATGGGGAAGGTCAATTTTTTAAAATGCACACATTCATGGCTGCTACAGCTGGAAGATAAAGAGCACACATTTGGCTCTATTTCCAGGAAGCAACTCAAAGAAGGCAGGACAGTTGTTCACAGAAAGTGTGATGCTCCTGGGCTTGGCCTGAGGAAGACTCCTTCACGGATCTCCATAAAGAGTTCAGCACTCTTGCCACCTCATCACCAGGCTCTAAAGTAGTGAATCCTGCCATGATGGTGTTGAAAGTAATAATGATCATGATGACTTCTTGAATATTTCCCATGTCTAATTATAGAGAAAATGTGAGTTAGCAGCTCTAAAGTTCAGCTGGCTAGTAAATGGTTTGTTCTCCACTCAATCTGACCACCAATGTTTTGCTTTTAACCACCACATTGTAAATTAGGAAAAGAACAAATTCAGGACACTTTAGTCTGAAAAGAAAGCATCCTCTGTGCCAGAAGACATGTTGAATAGTGAGGTTAAATTGACTGTGTGTGACTTTTTGTCTAAAATAGATTTGGATAGGGACATCTGTGTGGCTCAGTTGTTAGGTGCCTGCTTTCAGCTCAGTTCATGCTCCCAGGGTACTGGGATCTGAGATTGAGCACCGCATCAGGCTCCCTGCTCAGCGGGAAGCCTGCTTCTCCCTCTCCCACTCCCTCTGCTTGTGTTCCCTCTCTCTGTCTCTCTCTCTGTGTCAAATAAATAAATAAAGTATCAAATAAATAAATAAATAAATAAATAAATAAATAAATAAATAAAATAGATGTAGATCATTACATCAAGCAGGGTCAATCACGTGGCAAGTTTGCTATAGTGCTGTTAGGCAATCGTAGCATAGGCTCTAGGGTATGCAGAGAGGTGCTCTTAGTCTTACGAGTTCTTCTCAGGGTGGGATTCAGTTCCACTGAGGTGTTGAGAAAGTACCAGGAATGATAAAATGCCTGCAGAGCATGTCTTGGGGCATTTTCCGGAGAAATAGAGCCAATAGGATGTATACATAGATAGAGATAGATTTTAAATGATTGGCTCATGTGATTTTGGAGGCTGGCAGATCTGAAGTCTGAAGGCTGGGCCAGCAGGCTAGAGATGAAGGGAATAGTTGTTGCAGCTTGAGTCCCAAGGCAGTCTGGAGGCAGAATTTCTGCCTCTTTGGAGGACATCAGTGTTTGCTCAGAAGACCTTTAACTGTCAGAGGAAGCCCACCACATTATGAAGGATAATTTGCCTTATTCAGAGTCTACTGATTTAACTGTTAATCACATCAAAAAAGCATTTTCATGGTTACATATAGACAGGTGCTTGACCAAATAGCTGCGTATCACAGACTAGCCAAATTGACACAAAGCTGACCATCATATCATGTTATAAAAGGAATGGCAGGAAAAGGATAATAAAAAATGGTTAGTTGGGTCAGGGCTCATTTTCTCCATATGTGTTTGTAGGGCATCTTAAGGAATGAGAAATGTGATTCGTGCTGTGGGGTGCTGGAATGAAGAACCAGGACCAGTTCAGGATGCCTGCGTGGCTCAGTTGGCTAAGCATCTGCCTTTGACTTAGGTCAAGATCTCAAGATCTTGAGATTGAGGCCCACATCAGCCTCCTTGCTCAATGGGGAGCCTGCTTCTCCCTCTTCCTGCCACTCCCCCTGCTTATGTGCATGCACATGCTCTCTCTCTCTCTGACAAATAAATAAATAAAATCTTTAGAAAAGAAAAGAAAAAGACACAGGCCCAGTGGGTGCCAGCTACAAGAGCAGATGTTAGTCTGAGGTAGGGAAGAGCTTCCTGCACCAGGTACCAGGATAGGCTGCTTCCCTAATCTTGGGAAATATTCAGGAAACAGTGAGATTGGCTCTCAGCTTTTGTGAAGGGAGCTGTTTGTTGCTCTGGGTGGTCCTAGATCCCCTTCTACTGTTTGAGAAGATTTAGTTTAAGATTTTGTGATCATCAAAAACTCAATTATGTCTTTCCAAAACAAACTTGAATAAGTACACCAAAAATGCAAATGACAAACAGCTGGAACCTGAATTTGAAAAGGAGTGATATGGGGACAAAGAGAATGAGTGTACAGTAGACACTATATCATATGACAATGTGCTTAACCAGATCAGAGTGAAATTCTAATATGTATGTGTGAATTCTCAAGAGCAGGTGAGTGTGATTCTCACTGTTTTATTCTGCAAATTCAGAAGGGGTATTTTATAAATGTGATGCCAGGCAGCACTTATCCTAATGAGGAGGTCAGAAAACAATATTTCAGTGGACAGTGTAGCCACTGACTATGAAGCCCCTCAATGAATGAGGAGCTTAGAAGCAATTACCAGTAGGCAGAAGAACTTTCCCATGTAAAATATTTTATGTTTTTATTTTTGTTATTTGAAACACATCATAAAACCAGTCATCTACGCCCTGCATCCTGTAAGGTTAGATCAGGGTGTTGGTTTCATTGCCAAGGATTCAAAGGTGCTGGCCTTGTGGGGATTGATGCTGGAGGTCTCTATGCAGGTCCCTAAAGACCTCCACAGTCTCCCAGGCAGACCCTGTCCTCTGGATAGGGTCCCGTTGGAGCTACGCCATGCTGCTTGTGAAGCTGAGGCTTGCATCACTGTTCGTAGGAACTCTAACTAATTCACGTGTTTGTGCTTGAGGAAATTTTACAGACACTGGCACTTCTGGTTCTTGATCTAAACCTGGCCTCAGTGAAGCACATGGCCACCTGGGACAGAGAGCAACACTAATGCCCACGTGCCTTAGAATTACCACCATGAGTCCAGGAACCAGGGCTTTGGAAAAGCAACTTCCCCAAAGCCTAAACCTTGGTGTTTCCTCAGGATCCACCTGAGTGGGTGGTTTGAGGGTCATTGTGAGCTCAGAGTACATATGGTTCATCCATATTTTCCTTAGATGCATTCACATTCTCTCTCCCTCCATCTCTGTCTCTGTGTCTGTCTATCTGTCACTTTCAAATCAAATAAGGTTCTGGAGAAGCAGGGAAGGGCACTGGGTCTGAGCAGGATGCTGCCAAGATCTTTCCACTCAGCAGTCCTGTTCATTATCAACACCCTGAGAGCTTAATACTAGATTAAAAAAAAAATCCCAGGAGTCTGAAAGAGGTACCAGATTGTGAACTGATTAATTTAAAATAAGAAATTGTTGGGGCACCTGAGTTAAAGCCTCTGCCTTCGGCTCAGGTCATGATCTCAGGGTCCTTGGGATCAAGCCCCACATCGGGCTCTTTGCTCAGTGGGGAGCCTGCTTCCCCCTCTCTCTCTGCCTGCCTCTCTGCCTGCTTGTGATCTCCCTCTCTCTGTGAAATAAATAAATAAAATCTTAAAAAAAAAAAAAAGAAATTGTCAGCCGACTAAGCATAGAAGTCCCCATGGCCAGCTTGTTCTCTCCCTATAGTCAATCCCCTGAGAAGCCAGATCAAAATGAAAGTGTTGCTTTGGTGGGTGAGGATAAAAACCCAAAGGAATTGAGTGGTTCTTATGAAAATGTCTTAAGAGAGTTTGAGGGACAGTCACATTCTAGAAGTAGCTTTTCCACCCGTGCATAACTCTGCTCTCACTTTTATTTTGGGATCCCTTCCTTGGTGCCATACCTCTTTGATTTAGTTTTTTTGTTTTTTCTTGACGTATGTTAATAGCAGTGACTAATCAGATTGCTAGGTGCTTTTGCATAGAATTACCTTCTAGAGCTTAATTGATAAACAAATTCTTGATCTATTCATGTACTGACGGTAGTTTAGGCTGATAGTTTTTTGATGCCCTAGTCATCCTCCTATGTGCTCATATCTGGATGAAATTTGGAGACTTTTCCCCCCCTTAATTTATAAATTCTTCTGAGAACCTCATTATAGCCCAAATACTGACAAAAAAAGGAACACAAATTATTAATTATTAAAGTAGTTTCATGAATCAACTTCAAAGGGAAAAAGGGAAAAAATCAGAGCAAAGAAATAGCTGAGAAAGATGTGATACTCCATACTAATGGGCTGTTGCCATTTTGGTTCATTTTACTGTAAATTGCCCCCCTCCTTTTTTTTTTTGGAAGTAAGAATACTGTTTTAACTTTCCTCTCTTTCTGGGTTCCACCAAAATGGGTGGCTGTTTTGGCTTCTAGTTTGGGTCTTAGAATTCAGCAAAGTCCATAAGTGGTATCTCTCAAGTTTTGGGGAGAAATCCTTTTTCCCTAAGCTGAAGAATGGTCAAGAGGAGGCCAAAGCACTTGGCTTCATGTTTTGGGGTATCTTCTCTGTCCGCAAAAATGCATTGTTAAGAAAGGTTCTGATACATTGGGTATTACAATCAACTAATGAATCATTGAGCACTGCATCAAAAACTAATGATGTACTATATAGTGGCTAACTGAACATAAGAACAAAATAAATTTTAAAAGTTACAAAAAAAAGAAGGGCTCTGATAACCTCACTATCTCTAACATGTCAGTGAATAAGACTTAGAAAGTTTTCAGTTGTAAATAACTAAGCAATGTTGGTATTATCTTCTCTATGGATATTTGTATTTGAATGGTCCATGTTAGAAATAAGCTAAAAGAGGGAATTCTACCTGGGGAGTTGGGGCATCTTCTAGTTCGGTAGAAGGAGTATTTGAGGTGGAATGGCCTTCCTGTTCCTGAAATCACATCTATTGATTGAAATGTGATTGAAATCACATCCCTTTACAGGAAAGGACTTTGCTTTTAGATTATTTTAGGTGAGGCTGAAGAAAAACTAATGCAGAGGTCAAAGAGGCAACTAGAATAAAGCTTAATGACTATAATTCTGTGCACAGCTGATCCAGTTAGGGAAGAGTCCTATTTTTATTTAAGATTTTATTTATTTATTTGACAGAGAGGGATCACAAGTAGGGAGAGAGGCAGGCAGAAAGGGGAAGCAGGCTCCCTGCCAAGCAGAGAGCCCGATGCGGGGCTCAATCCCAGGACCCTGAGATCATGACCTGAGCAGAAGGCAGAGGCTTTAACCCACTGAGGCACCCAGGCGCCCTGGGAAGAGTCCTTCTTAACACAGGGCCTGGACATGTAATACCCAGTGTGCCCGAGAGGCAGGCCTAAAATTCATGGTTATGAGCCAATTCTTTAGTTAAAGATACATTTTGGAAAATAACGTTAACCAAAATCACTAGAAAAATTTTAAAATGCTTCTAAAAGAAGAAGAATAAAAAAAAATTAGAAAAAAGTATTTAAATATAGTATTTGATATAACATGGAAATCTTAATCATTTATTTCATCTTAAATTTATTGTTATTTGATTAATACCAGTCATGCCTAGATCTATTGGTAGGGCATGACATGCAAATGATAGTATTAACAAATTTTATTTCTTTAAGTTTATTGGAGATGTTCAACCATGAAGGATTTGGAAGAGTATACCTAAAACATTGAATAAAAACTAAGATATTAAGAATAAATTCTTTCATTTTCATTTTAAGAGATTGAGCCTAAGAATCATTTGTAGTAATGGATGTAACATACTTCTCAAAGAATGACAGGTGTGTGTGTGTGTGTGTGTGTGTGTGTGTGCACGCATGTGTGAGAATTAATTAGCACACACAAATGCAGTGCTGGAGTCTCTTTGGTCTGTCCAAATTGTAGTTTTAGTTATACCAGCTTCTGCTTGGTTGCAAAGTCGCCTTTGCCAGTTATAGGCAGGTGGGCCTCTTCAGGGAGCCTGTTCACTTGGATCTTATCAGACAGACAGTTGATGGCTATAAGTCAACCTCCTACCACCACAGGTTTGCTAGGAATAGAGTCAGAAATGAGAAGAGAAGAGTAAAACCTAAGGGTATCCTTAGAAATTGGATTTTGTATAACTCAATCAAATACTAATCACAAAGAGAACTAAAGGTCTGTCTAAACAGAATAGTTGGGAGCAGGTGCTAAGGAATTTATTGTTTACCAACTGAGATGCTTTGAAAGAAGTGCTCTATATTTATGAAAGAGCTATAGGGGCTAACAGTGGCTCTGTAAGTCATGAGTTTTTTTCTTAAAGATGCTTTCCATACTATTTCTCCTTACATTACCCCTCTTAAAACACACACACACACACACACACACACACACACACACACACACAAGGTAGAAGAGCACTCAGAGTCTTCTGATTTTCCAGCTTCTTCCTCATTGAGTTCTGTCATCTTGGAAGGGGTCCAAGGATGGAGGGGAAATGGAGAGACTATGGTACAGCTTCTTCTTTGAACCAATGTTCCATGCTTGAGTAGGGCAGAACACTGAATCACAACCAAAGCTTTGGTTTTATAAGCTGCAAAGAATCTTAAACCTTCTTGTATTGTTCAGAAAATTGAGAAGAAGTCATGGTGCTATGAGAAATCTAACTTCATAATCTCAATTGGACCCAGGGCTCTTGAGTATAATTTAATATTCAGTGCCTCATTAAGACACCCAGGGCCTCCTGAGGTTTCTAAAACCACAAGTAAATATTTCACAGGAAGTCTTACTGGCTTGATAAGTTTGATCCTGTCTATCCCAGTGACAAGGAAGGCAGAGGCTTGGATTGCACATGGTAAAAACTCCCTATGGCAGGTTACTTCCTTTTAACATTAAACTCTTAACCTCAAGGAGAAAATAGTGTGTGGTCTAAAAGTGAACCACCTTTTTCTTTTGCACAAAAGTATAGTGTTGGTTCTATAATTGCTCTTCTCAAAGCTGATGATCTTCTGGTGAAATCCTTAATGCCCATGAATTTGTAGTTATGCCCTGGTTCACATTTCACTATTTTAGGTCCTCATTTGAGCACCTTTCATCAGATCTCTGCTCACAGTCATCTCCCCAGGGAAGCCTTGCTTACCATGTGTCACTCTCTGTCCCTTCCCAAGGCTCTGATTTTCTTCACAACTCTTAACCAGTCTCCCTCACTACATTATATGTTTAAGTCTTTATTAGTTCATTAGTTCAGAATTTCAGTGCCAGAAGGGCAGAGTCTTATTATATTCCTCTCTGCTATGCCCACAGGGTCTAAAACAGAGTCTCAGGTAATACTAACAGATAAAAAACTAAACTGAATGAATGAGTGAATAAATTAATATATTAATGCACTCAGTCCTGGAACTTACTCAGGTTTTTACTGCCAGATAACATGTTTTATAGATTAACAGTGTTATGAATATGTGTCTTTAAGAGAGGACTTACATAAAACCACTGTAAGGTGTCAGATAAAAATAGAAAAAGAAATCTGCGTTAATGTGGCGTTTTCCCTGTAATGGGTCATTAATTAACTTGTCATATTCTATCTTCTATCCCAAGAAGTAAGCTTTGGGCAGAGTTTTTAACATGATGGTCCATTTCTAAATGTATTCCTATGTGCGGGGCACCCTTTAAGAATACAGTAACTGTGTGAGGCTGACTGCCCGCTCCTTCCTGTGACCCAGGGTCTTGGTGTGGTGCACAAAACTGTCTGATTTGCTCACAATGAGGATGCTTCCTGTGATATTGATTGGCATTGCTTGCTTGGGTGTGCTAAGACAGACACTGCTTTCCCTAAGAATGGAAGGATAATTCCCTCTCCAATGGGGTACAAGACTGGTGAGTGGCCATGGGCACCATTCAGCTCAGATCAGTGTTTGAGAGCACTGTTAAATATTACTACTGCAAGTGCCTTAGAGGAAAAAACAGAATTTTAGGCGAGGAAGTAAAACTGTAAGAAGTAGAGTTATAAGAATAATTCTCTAAGAGACATTGGGAAGAGAATAGACTGAAGCCTGAATCTGGTTACTCACTCCTCTAATGGTTTAAAAGAACCTTGTCATCAAGTTACCTGTATCCACCCTATGAAAAACAAAACAAATAAACAAGAACTAGTCACAATTTGAATTTTTTTCTGGCAATATTATGGATGTTGTGTTTTAGAAGTTCCTTGAATATAAATGCCTTAATTCTGTGCCCAGCTTGTGTTTTTCAAAATGAATTGGAATTAAGCTTGGGGAGGGCTGCCCCAGGAAAACACTGTAGGAGGTCAATCGGCCACTGAATTTTTTTTTTTTTAAGATTTTATTTATTTGACAGAGAGAAACAGCGAGAGAGGGAACACAAGCAGAGGGAACGGTAGCGGGAGAAGCAGGCTTCCTGCCTAGCAGGGAGCCCGATGCGGGGCTTGATCCCAGGACCCTGGGATCATGACCTGAGCCAAAGGCAGACGCTTAATGACTGAGCCACCCAGGTGCCCCAATCAGCCACTCAATTATGACAAACTCTGATTTTTGCTTAAAATGCAGATTCTACCATTTTCTGTATTTTTAGGCATGTAAATATGACAAGCACCTATAATTTTTTTTGTTGAATAGAGTTTAAGATAACATAAAATAATTGCTTATTTTATTCTAAGAGGATATCCTTTTTCTTTCTCCCTCTGTTTTCTTTGAGTGTTTTTTTTCCTTTTCTTTAACCTCATTCTATCATTCCTTCTCTTCCTCCGTGTAGTTTTCTTCTCCCTTCATAAATATCACATCTCCATTCAGATCATGCCTGTAGAGGCCCAGGATTTTTCCCATTATGAAAATCTCATGTGTATAAAATGTGAGTTGCGCCAAGAAAAAATTGAATGATATTGGAAAGCCTCTAAAGTCCTAAGCATCCAAAAAAAAAAAATAAATAAAGTCCTAAGCATCCAAAGAAAAGGAGGGAGGGAAAATAGAACTACAGAAAAGGAAACAAACAAAAACATTGGTTATAAGCAGGATGTAGGGTAATTTTTCTAATTTTTTTTCTTGGTATTATCGCTCCTTCCCACAGCGAAACCATTTGTTCATATGTATCAAAGTGAATTAACAAATTTAGAGTTGTGAAGATGAAAAATAGCATTTTACTTTAACTGAGATGAGATCAAAATCTTTTAGAAAATGACTGAAAGAAAACAGAGTTTCTGGGGTACAATTTCAGAATCTTACCACCTGTCCTTGTGGCATTAGGAAGAGGGAGGAAAGAACTGAGCATCTCCTTCCAAAAACTCATTTCAATTTTTTAATAGTAAAAAGTAAATTGAAAACATGTCAACCATAAAATGGATGAAACACAATAAAGCCATTCGGAGATTCGAGCAGAAAACCCGACCCAAATTAATCAAGTAAGTACTATATAATTCTTTAATATAACTTATCCATAAAGCACCCCAACATTATAAAGCACAAGGCTCTATTACAAATTCTGCTGGTCTGTTGATGAATGCTTAAGACACCCTCATAACAGCGAAGAAAAGGTACAGTCATCACTGAGAGATTCTTTTTCAGCAGTATCAGATCATTCTCTGAACTAGGAGGAATATGTCCTTGATTCAACATTAATCCAAAATTTTCCCACTTTCCCACAACACATAGATTGCTTCTAAAGCCTGTGGATATGGCACTTTAAAAAAAAAAAAAGATTTTATTTATTTATTTGTCAGAGAGAGAGAGAGCACAAGCAGGCAAAGTGGCAGGCAGAGGGAGAAGCAGGCTCCCTGCCGAGGAAGGAGCCCGACGTGGGGCTTGATCCCAGGACCCTGGGATCATGACCTGAGCCGAGGGCAGCTGCTTAACCAACTGATGCCACACCAGGTGTCACTTTTGCTTAGATGTATGGGAAAGATAATTTTGGATTTTGCTATGAATTTGTGAGTTATTTGTATGAAATAACAAATTCTGTTATTTCAAACCACTTAGTAACAGATTTTTTTTCTAATTTATTTTATCACGGAAAATTTTTAAGAGATACCAAAGACCTGAAAGGAAAATGATTGGTTATTGACATTTTATTCTGGGGACATTTTTTGAAATTTAAATCCTCATTTTTCTTGATGAACATGATGTTGGGGAAATTTCTGTCATCTTTTCACCATATATCATGCCATTTCTTCCTTCATTATGTGACCTAGGCCTCATCACTTAGCAATAAAATAATGAGAATAGCTTCCTGAGAAGGGATCTTAGTAATTAATGGTCTTAGAGGAAAAAGGTGAGAAAGGAAGAACACATAGAAAAAGCAAGGGGAATACAGTTTTGTTTTTTTTTTTTTAAAGATTTTATTTATTTGACAGAGAGAAACATAGTGAGAGAGGGAACAGAAGCAGAGGGAATGGTAGTGGGAGAAGCAGGCTTCCTGCCGAGCAGGGAGCCCGATGCGGGGCTCGATCCCAGGACGCTGAGATCATGACCCGAGCCGAAGGCAGACGCTTAACGCCTGAGCCACTCAGGTGCCCCGGGAATACAGTTTTTAATGCTGTATCTTGAGTATATACATATTGATTTCATCATATTTCTCAAAATACAGTTGCTCTTTCATAATTTTCTCAGTACCAATATTATCATTCTTTTAAATCCCAGAATTTCACTCTTCTTATGTCAATATTTACTGGAAAAGCTGGAGCTGGGGATGTGGTAAACACAGCTCCTGAGTACACAAGGAACTAGTGTATTGAGTGGAGCCCTGTGAGCTTGTCTTGAGCCCTCTGCCCTCTACTCTTCTTACTGTCTTTTGGTGACATCCTCTGAACTTACTCTGCCTGAGCCTCTTGGATGCAATTCACAGTACAGAGCAAGATTCCTCAAACCAAGTCTACCCTCCTTCCCCTGACCTGCCCCTTCTGCTGAGGGTCTGTCTCAGGGGCTCCCTCCCCCCTTCCTTGCCCCATCTCCAACCAGAGATGCTGTCATCACCTCCCGGATCCCTCTGCCTGTCTTCTTCTTGCTATCCCCAACACACTCTGCTTGCCATCTCAGCCCAGACTCCTCTCTCAGCCAAACCACTCTATCTGAGCACTTCCTATGTGGTTTTCTAAGTGCATTCCTCTGTAGGGAACCTGTACACCACAGACCAAGAGCACCTGGGCTCCTCTCCTGTGGCCAGACATGCCAGACTAATGACTGAAATAGGTCTTTTAATTATTTTTTAAAAAATAAGGGAAAATCTAACCTCAGTAGACTAAGACTTTCTAAATATTCCTTCATGTAAGTGTTGCCCATATTTGCTGAGCACTGGCTAAGTGTGAAGCATGTGCTAAATATTATCTAATGAGGCTGAAGAGATAGATGAATTCTCTTCTCAGGGTGCTTGGAATCAGCTCAAATCATCCTCAGCTGGCACCAAAGCATGCAGGAAAGTTTTACGTGAGTTTTTCTTGTAACTATTATTATCAATAAAGACTGGAGTCCATCTCTGCTCAAGGGTTGTGTTGGCTAATGACAATTGTTGGGGTATCATACGTTTTTGTTTGTATCATTAACTTACTTTGCTCTTTCTGCATTTTGTAATAAGTTGGTCCAGTCAACTTAGAATTTTATGTAGGTCATCACAAATATATGTTTGGAAAATCAACACAATTTTTGTATTAACTTAGACAGGATTGGAAGAGATTATGCTAAGTGAATTAAATCAAGCAGAGAGAGTCAGTTGTCATATGGTTTCCAATTGGGGGAAATCGGAGGGGGAGATGAACCATGAGAGACTGTGGACTCTGAGAAACAAACTGAGGGTTTTGGAGGGGAAGGGGTGAGGGATTGGATGAGTCTGGTGGTGGTATTGATGAGGGCGCATATTACATGGAGCACTGGGTGTGGTGCATGAACAATGAAACTTGGAACACAAAAAACAAAATAAAATTTAAAAACAAGAAAATCAACACAAATTTAATATTTCTGGCCCAAATAAAATGTGTGCAGAAAGATCAGGCATTTTAGAGTGAGATTGTATTAGGTTGGAAGTTTTTTTTTTACTTATTTATTTATTTATTTATTTAATTTATTTATTTATTCATTCATTCATTTATTTATTTATTTATTTTAGGTTGGAAGTTTTTTATTTTTTATTTATTTTTTAAGATTTTATTTATTTATTTGGCAGAGAGAGAGATAACAAGTATGCAGAGGCAGGCAGAGAGAGAGGGGGAAGCAGGCTTCCTGCTGAGCAGAGATCCCGATGTGGTGCTGGATCCCAGGTCCCTGATATCATGACCTGAGCAGAAGGCAGAGGCTTTACTCCACTGAGCCACCCAGGGGCCCCAGGTTGAAAATTTTTTAAATGAGTTTTATGATAAGCTTGTAGAACTCTACTTAAATAGACTCAATTTAGATTTTTGAAGTACTTCAAACTAATGCCCCTCTCATGTAGGAACTATGATGAAGGGAGTGTTGTCTAGGTAAAGTCTAAACTTTACCTTGTTTCCAAATGTACATAAAAACTCTAATAACATATTGATTTGATACTAAAGGTAAACTTGCTTCAGTCCCTTGTATCTTCCTTTGAATAAAAGACCAGTGCTCTCTGTATTCCCTGATTAACCTCTCACAGGTTATCAGTTGTATGACCATGCACAGGTCTGCTCTTTGTTCTGTGCCTTGGTTTCCTGCAGCAAAGAATGAAAAAATGAAGCAGAGGCTAGGCAAGGCCTCTTGGGAAACATCACTTTGCATTGGGATAGTCACACGTATGGGGTATTGCATGGCACTAAGATACTCCAAGGAAAATGGCATCTGGATCTGAGGTGAGGAGTCACAGGAGAGGTACTTGGCCCAAAGAAGAGATAGGATCAGGGTGAAGGATGGAAAATCTTGGGCCAGGGAAGAACTTTTTTATGGACCCAGAGTTAGGTAGTTGTAGGAAAGACAATAAACACAGTGTTAAAAACAGAAAGGAAATATTGGACCAAGGTTTAAGAAGACAAGATAAAATGTCAAAGAGAAATTTTCATATCAGAATAGGAATACTGAGTGACTACAAGTGTGTGTGTGTGTGTGTGTGTGTGTGAGAGAGAGAGAGAGAGAGAGAGAGAGAGAGAGAGACAGAGAGACAGAGAGACAGAGAGACAGAGAGAGAGAGAGCACTCTCTTGAAAGAGTCTGGGAAAGAGGTTATAGGGTCATAAGAACATTAAGGACCACCACCTTCTCTGGGGAAAAGCAGGTTGTGGTGTTTACCATCAATAATTAAAGAAGTGAGTGATATTAGTCAACATTTCTTGAACATTTGCTGTGTGGTGGACATTGTGCTATGTGCTTTGGATGGGTTATGTGATCTAACGCTCACGTGAGATCAACACGTGAGATACAGTTATGATCCCCAATAAACAAATGAGGAAATTGAAGTTTGGGGATGCTACCCATCTAACAAATGCACAGCCAGTATTTGAACCTATGTTGGGAGTCATTGCCTTACACCACAGTACAAAGAATTAAAATAAGACTGTTTCAATTGAACAGTTAATGGAGGTCACATTTTTAATACCAAAGACAATGTATAGTGAATTTAAGAATTTATAATAAATGTGAGGAAGTCATGCCTTTGTAGAGGAATGAGGAAATTTACAAAGGCTTGTGTCAGGGTTCCACACATTCCAGGTGTAGCTGTGTCATACTTCCAGAATTTACCATCCTGAGCAGGTCCCCTCAGGGGACTCTGTACTCCATGTGGCCACTACCTGAGAGCAGTTATGACAAAAAGAAGCATGTGAAATGTCCTGGAGTGTGTCATGCCACAGATCCTCCTAGAGACAGAAGAACCCTGGGGCAAACACCCACAATCTCTGGAAATCTTAGGAAGCTGTCCTGCTTAGTGATTCACTCTTTTGGCTCTAGTATCTAAGACTTTGGCACAAACCCTGCCTCTACTCAGACCTAGTGTGAAGCCATAGAGTGATGTGCCTTCAGTAAATAATTGTCCCATTATTTACACACCAAAAGTATCTAAAATCCACAAGTGGTGTGCATTGGGAAGTGAGACAAAAGTATGCATTTTTACCCTGCTAAGATCTTTTTCAAAGGAAATGGATTATCCCTTGGTCCCCCTGGGAGAAGACAGAGACAAATGTTCCAACCTAGAAGTTGTTAGACCCCTGAGATATGAAGTGACTGGCCCTGTATTTCTTCCTCCTGACACATCCTCCCTTTGAGGGCAGCCTTGGCTGTTTAAATCTTTTCTAGGACCATGGAATGCTTCCTCCACAGAAACACTTTATCCTTTGGGGAGGGGCTACCCTTGCCTGGAATACTATATATGTCTCAGCTGGATCCATGACTCTAATTCCACAGATGTTTCAAGTCTTGTAGGTGGTTTCCGGGATCCCAGAGGAGACACTGGGTTGCATTCCTCATTTATAGCTTCCTGGTACTTCCTTTGACATGTAATAATGATTAATGGTATAAATAGCATCTGTCAGGTTCTCCGTGGCTTGCAGATCACTTCACATCCCTCCACATTTACCTCTTGCTTCTAAACTGACTCATGTAGAACAGCAAATGAACCATGAAAAGCCTGGAAGGGTTTCTGCATCCCTCAGCCTCTCCCTACTTTACAAGCCTGAGTGACTTCAGCGCTGCATAGACAAGAACTCAGTATGCTGCTGGTGAGTGGAAAATGCATTACCTCTAACAAATTATTTTTCAGAAAGAGTTGCAATAAAAGTATTCAGTTCTCACTTCCCATCTGCCAAGTAATAGAAATAAACTACTCAGTTGGTTCCTTATAAATTATTTGATCATAAGTAATATGCTTCTTTAGTAGAGTGGAGGAGTCATCTTTTCATCTGAACAATTCATTTTCTCCTGAAACCTAAAAATAGAATCATACTTGGATAGATTATTGAGGAGTTTTACAGAGGCCATTTTTCAGTGTTTTTGTCCTTACATAAGCATACTTTCTATTATGTATTGGCTTCGGGCTGAAAAGCAGCATGGTGTGGGTGGGTGTGTGTATGTGTGTATCCTTGTGCATGTGTGTTTAATGAAATAGTGATCTAGGGTCAAAGAGCTTCAACTTTGAATGACCTGAAATAAAGAAAGATTTTCTAGTCCTTAAGTCTACTTGTCTCACTGATGTACATGTGATGCTATGCCATTTTAACATATATATTGTTTGTTATCATTCACTGAAAGAAAATAGTCAGGTTTATGGGTTTTTCTTTTTAGGTTTATGGTTTTTACTGCATACAACTTTAGAGTTTATCCTGATGCTATCCATACATTGTCACTTTTAAAATGAACAAAAACCAGCAAACAAACAAACCAAAAAACCCAGAAACCTATATGTCCATCAGATAAGGATTTATTCTGCATATTAGGAACGCCCAGAAAGACTAAGGAACTAATCAGAAGTCCCTAACCCATCTAGCATGGGTATAGCCTGGGCATTAAAGGACCCTCTGATCTGACACCATCCCCTTATTCCCTACTCTTCCTCTTGTCATGTGTGAGAAGTGGAAGGTCCCTGTAGATGGAACATAGGATAAATGTCAAAAAGAAAATGTTCTTTTTTTCCCCTCTTCCTCTTCCTTCTCTTCCTCCTTCTCCTTAAAACATACTCTCAGTTCTCTAACCTTAGTTCTTTAATTCTGTATGTTTATCCAGCCTTTCAATAGCACTTTTATTGACCTATACCACCTTTATAATTTTGCATCAAGTTTCCGGTTTGTATTTATGTAATGAGAGGACTTAACTCTATAGTCTTTAACATTTCTTCCTACGCTGAGAGGTACACTACCCAGACTGAATGAATTTACAAATGAGGACTAGGTTTCCAATTTTAGCCAAGATGGAGCAGCCCCTTTCTAGCTAGCCCCTCCTAGCTTCTAGCCCTTACAACTAAAACACCCTGGATGCAGCAAAACAGATCAGGAGAAGACTTTGAAAGTGGAGAAACAAGGCAGTCTGTCTTGGACTTCAGGACTGAGGAAGAAGATGTGGTGATTTTCTGGCCACCTTTGTTATCTCTTTCCAGTACCAGACACAATGCTGGAGAAGGAAGCAACCTGGAGGCACCAAAAGACAAAAAACTACAACCAAAGCATCTGCCCTAAGCAGACAACCAGGAAAAGGGTGGCCTAACAAAATGGAGATTGTTTTTAACAATAGTTGTCCTCATCCAGCCAAACACCAACTGAATAAGTGCCTTTCTCTATCACCCTCATGATTAAACTGGGGATGAAATGGGAGAAGAATGTCCACCTGCCCCCAACACAGCCGAAGTAGGCAGTGTTACTCAGATTCTCCACCAGGTGGTGTCAATGGGCTGATTGTTGAACTGACCTTCCATCCCTTGCAAACTAGTGTTCCTAGTTTTCTGACTGGATGGTGGTTGATGGGGTTCAGCAGAAATTTGATCTTCCCTCAACTTACCCCCATTGTGGTAGTGTAAGTAGGGTCTAAAAGGGAACTAAACCTCTATCCTCATTCAGTAGCAGTGGAGGTAAGTGAGGCAGTATGAGGGGGTTTAATTAGCGCTTTGCTTCTCGCCCTCCAAGGCATCAGTGTGGAACTGAGAATCCATCCCCACATAGTAGCAATGTGACTGCATGAGCTGGTATAAAATGGGGCTAACTGGCACTTTGCTCTTTCACCTTCAGAGACTAGTGGGATGATAGCAGTGAGAATGAGTGAGGTTGTGAGGCAGGACTAGTCGGGATTTCACTTACTCCAACCTTCTCAGATTTCTGTGGGACTCGGCAAGAAGCAAAGCCTTCAGCGTTCCTTGTCCCGGCAAGGTGGAACATGGTATTATAAGCAAGGCAAGGCTAGTCTTTTCGCCCTCCGCGTCTTAGGTCAGTGGGGTTTGGTGAAGGGGTGAGGTAAGAGGCGGGTTGTGGGTATTTACACCTCCTTCTAGCAATAAGTGACTCAAGTCAACCATCTGTTTCCCACCACCCCCCCGACCCCTACTCTGGAGTCAGTGTGCTCAATAAGAAGTGGGTACATTGCATTTCCTGGAAATGTGTCAACAAGGTCTAGGGAGAAGTTGAATTTATACCCCACACATCTGCAGTTAGGTGTCATGAGTCAGAGAGTGAGGCCAACTGGAAACTTTTGCACAGTAGGGTCAGTGAAGCTCACTGGGGATCTAAAAAAAATCCACTCCACCTAGATATACATGCTAAACAGGGTGACTACATGCTAAAATGAGAAAAGCTGGAATCCGAAGTATCACAACATAATATGCAAAATGGCCAATATACAACTGAAATCATTTGTCATATCAGAAACCTGGAAGATCACAGCTTGAATAAAAAAAATAGTCAACAGATGCCAAGATGAGAATCAGATATTGGATTATCTAACAATGGTCTTAAAATGTTTCAGTGAGTAATTACTATTAGACTTGAAACAAATGAAAAAAATAGAAAATCTCAGCAATGAAATAGAAAGCATAAAAATAATTAAAAGGAAAATTATATAACTGAAAAATACAATAAGTGAAATTTAAAAGAACAAAACAAAAACCTCACTAGGTGGGCGATTGGAGATGGCAGAGAAAGGAATGGATGAACACTAAGATCAACAGATATTACCAAATCTGATAACAGAAAGGAAAATAGATTGGAGAGAGAAGGAACAGAGCCATGTGGGGTAATCACAAGAGATCTAACATTTGCATCTGCAGAGTCCTAGAGGAAATGAGAAAATGTGGGGCTGAAAAAAATTCAAAAATATCACAGTGGGAAATTTTCCCAAGTTTGCAAAAAGCATAAATCTACAGACTCATGAGGCTTAATGAATCATGAATAGGTTGAACCTGACAAAATCCATACCGAAAACAATGTGATCAAGCTTTTAAAAAGGAAAAAAAAATTCTTAGAAGCGGCCATAGATAAACACAACTACCTGGAGGAACACAACAATCTGAATGATAACAATATTCCCATTTGAAACCACAGAAAACATAAGAAAATGGCACATTTTTCAAATGCTGAAAGAAGAGAAATGTCACCTATGAATTCTACATTGAGCAAAAATATCCATTAGGGATGAAGAGGAAATAAAGGTATTCTTAAAATTAAAAAGAGAGAATTTCTCTTTAGGCCCTAAGAGACCTATCCATAAACAATACCTAAAAGGAGTTCTCTAAACGAAAAGGAAATGATAACTGGAAAAAACTGATGTATCATAAAGAGGAGATAGAACTATAGAATGAGTAACTTAGTGGTAAATATAATGGTTCTTTTAAAAAAAAAAAGCTTGAAGAAAAGATTATAGCATCATCTGATGTGGTACTCAATGAATATAGAGGAAATTTTTAAGCTACTTCTATTTAAAAAGATAGATGAGTACAAGAACCAAAATAGGTACAAGGTGTTTCCACTTCGCTCAAAGTGGTAAAATACTGATGCCAGTGGATTCTGGTATGTTTTATGTATATAAATATATAAATATATTATACATATAAATACTTATAAATAAATATACATAAATAAGTATATAAAACACTAAGCAAACACGAAATTACTATACTGAGGTAATCAAAACATGACAGATAAATCAAAGTGACTTCTAAAAGATATTCCAATAAGTCATAAGAAGGCAAAAAAAAGGGGGGAGACAGGAATAAAAAATCAGAACAAATAGAAAACAAGAAATAAATTGGCAGACTTTAGCTCTAATCTATCAACATGTGAAATATAAAAGCTCTAAAACATTACCAATTAAAAGACAAGACTTGTCAGAGTAGATAAAAAAAAAATGTAACCCAAATGTGATACATGCTTTCTACAAGAAGCTCACTTCAAACATTGAAGCATAGAGAGGTTGAAAGTAAAATGATGGAAAAGAGAATACATCATGCAAGCATTAGTTTTAAAAACGCAGGTTTGACTACATTTATATAAGATAAATTGGAGGTAAGAATAAAGAAAAGAGGAACATTACATAACAATTAAAAGATCAGTCTGACAGGATGATACAACAATACCAAATGTGCATGCAACGAAAAGCATAAAATGCGCAAAGCCAAACTAATAGAGCAGAAGGGGAAAACAGACAAGTCCACAGTGGTAGCTGGGAATTTCAATACTCTACTCTCAGCAGTGTGTAAAGCCACTAGACGCCCCCCCAAAAAAATATCATGTAACATTCCTAAAAATAACAGAATTTTAAAAATGGAGAACATATTAGCCATTGTCAGGGATTATGAATGGGGAGGGGATGTGGGTGTAGTTACAAAGGGATCATGAGAGAGTTCTGTATTTGAACTGTGGTGGTGGTGGTTACACAGATCTACACATGTGGTAAGATTACTCAGAACTACAAACGTGCACACAGGCACACACACACACAAATGATTGCATGTAAACCTAGTGAAATCTGAATTAGGTCTGTGGATTGTATCAAGGCCAATTTTCTGGTTTTGATTTCGTGCTTGAATTATGCAAGGTGGTAGGACTGGGGGCGCCTGGGTGGCTCAGTGGGTTAAAGCCTCTGCCTTCAGCTCGGATCATGATCTCAAGGTACTAGGATCGAGCCCCGCATTGGGCTCTCTGCTCAGCAGGGAGCCTGCTTCCCCCTCTCTCTCTGCCTGCCTCTTTGCCTACTTGTGACCTCTCTCTGTCAAATAAATAAATAAAATCTTTAAAAAAAAAAAAAGATGGTAGGACTGGGGGGAAATGGTGTAGGGTATGTGGGAACTCCCTATACTTTTTTTTCCCCAACTTCTTGTGTATCTCTAATTATTTCAAAATACCTTTAAAACAAACTAACAAAAGAAGAATGCTAACACATACTATGCCACTAGGTGTTTGTTGGAGTAGCATCTGGACTTGTGGTCATGCTTTTAGAATCATTACATAAATTTATTTCTCTTTATTCACCTGATTTGAACTGGGGTTGTCATGACTCTAAAATGTACTTCTCTGTGCTGGGAACTGAAAGTGAAGCCCTTTCTTGAGGGATCGCTGAGGCAAAGCCACGTGCGTGGAGCCCAGCATCTCAAGTCCTCTGGGATCTGAGGCCCAGGGTCTCCCCGTTCATCAGCAGACAAAAACCATGGCAATGGCACTGCACATAGTAATTATGCCTAATTGTTGTGAGGTTTCACTCAAAGCATCAGAAGCTAAAAATAGGGCCATTTATTTCTTGATGCAGGTGTACCATCTGTGGAAATGCTCCTGGCTGTGAAAGGGGCAGCATAACCCAGTGACAAAGAACATGTGATCGGAGACATCTATTGATGGAAATGACTGTGGCAGATAAAAATTCTTGTGCGTCTAATCAGATAGGAAATTAACCATTTATATCTGATTAGCTCTCTTTTAGGGCCCTCTTTGAAAGCAGAGAATCCTTGAAAATTGTAGAATGAATGATTTTCTCTGGTAATAGAAGTGTTTCTTTTATTTGTTGTGAAATGTGAATGAAGACCAACGGGCACAAGTAAATCACCTGGGGAGATGTATTTCTGGTAAATATACATCCTTTTTATGTACTGCACAGGTTTAAAGCTTCCACTCATTTGAATGGATTATGTTTTGATAACTATGAAAGATGGCATCTGATTAAAGATGAGTGACTTGTTGATTTTAAATATCAATCTTGTATAAAATAGATGATTTGGGGATATATTTTAGTCACTTTGGCTAACTTCCCTGAATTTACTTGGATACTCAATATTTATTATATAATAAAATATTTTTCATGTATTTTGTGGCAGTCAGTGCTACACCTTAAGTGTAACGACTATATTAAGAGCTTAGCACCAAAATAGCCAAATACTGTCCCAGACAACACTTTGGCATGAGAACCTGGGGGACTCATTTTAGGCTGCTGCTGAAGGTCCAGGCTCACACCTCAGCTCCTGTCCACCGCACCTGACTAGGGGCACCTTTTCCTTTGTTGTTTGCCCCACTCTCTTCTCTACCCCTTGCATGCATTTCCCTCACCACACCTTACTGATATTGTAAGTAATGCTACTCTGAACATAAGGATGTAGGTCTCCTTCTGAGTCAGTATTTTCTTTACCTTTAGATATATTCCTAGAGGTGCAATTGCTGGATTATATGGTGGTTCTATTTTTATTTTATTTTATTTTATTTTATTTTATTTTATTTTATTTTATTTTATTTTATTTTAGGACTCTCCATACTGTTTCCCCTTTTGGCTATACTGATTTACGATCCCACCAAGAGTGCACAATGGTTCCCTTTTTCCCATGTCTACACCAGCATTTGTTATCCCTTGTCTGTTTGATAATGGTCATTCTAACTGACATTATATGATATCTTGTTGTGGGTTTAATTTGCATTTCCCTGATGGCTAGTGATGTTATGCATCTTTTCAGGTACCTCTTGGCCCTTTGTATATCTTCTTTGGAGAGATATCTGTTCAGATCTTTTGCCCATTTTTTAATTGGGTTATTTGGTTTCTGGCTATTAAGTTGTATGAGTTTTTTATGTGTTTGCGATGTTAACCCCTCATCAAGTATATGATTTGCAAATATCTCCCATTTCATAGGTTTTCTTTTCACTTTGTTGATGTTCTTTTGTTGTGAAGAAGCTTTTTAATTTGGTGTAGTCCCACTTGTTCATTTTTTATTATATTGCTTGAGCTTTAGGTGGCATATCCAAAAAATCATTATGAAGACCTATCTCAAGGAGTTTTGTTTTTACATTTTCTTCTTGGTGTTTCATGGTTTCAAGTCTTATATTTTTAATACATTTCAAGTTTATTTTTGTGAGTGGTGTAAGATAGGATCCAGTTAAAATTCTTTATATGTGAATATCCAGTTGTCCCAGCACCATTTATGGAAGAGACTATATTTTCTCCATTGAGTATTCTTTGCTCCTTTGTCAAATGTTAATTAACTGTATATTTGAGTTTATTACTGGGTTCTTAATGTTGTTCTATTAACTTATGTGTCTGTTTTTTATGCTGGTACCACACTGTTTTGATTACTATAGCTTTATAGTGTAGCTTGAAATCAAGAAGTGTGATACCTCCTGCTTTATTTTTCTAGGATTTCCTTAGCTATTAAGGAATTTGGGGTTCTATATACATTTTAGGAATATTTTTTCTACATTTATAAAAAATGCCATTGGAATCTTTATAGGAATTCTATTGAATCTATAGATAGCTTTTAGCAATATTAATTCTTCTAATCCATAAATATGGGATACTTTTTAATTTTTTTGTGTTTTCTTTGATTTTTTCCTCAAAAAATTTCCTCAAAAAAGTTTTGTAGTTTTTAGCACAGAGATTTTTCATCTCCTTAAGTTTATTCTAAAGTATTTTATTGTTTTTGATGCTATTGTAAATGGGATGGATTTTTTTTCCCAGAAATTTCATTGTTAATGTATAAAAATGCTACTGATTTTTGCATGTTAATTTTGTAACCTGCAACTTTACTGAATTAATTAATTAGATCTAACAGTTTTTGGTTGAGTCTTTAGAATTTTCTGTATATAAAATCATGTTTCCTGAAAATAGAGAAAATTTAATTCTTCCAAATCCTGATACCTTTTATTTCTTTCTCTTGCTTGATTTCTCTAGCTAAGACTTCTGGTACTACACTGATTAAGAGTGGACATTCTAGTCTCATTACTGATTTTATAGAGAAAGCTTTCAACCTTTCACCACTGAGTATGATGTTAGCTATGGGCTTGTCATCTATGGCCTTTATTATGTTGAGATATGTTCTTTCTGTGCCTAGTTTGTAAAGAGTTTTTATCATAAATAGATTTGAATTTTGTTGAATGTTTTTTGATATGTCTATTGAGATGATCATATGATTTTTTTTTTCCCTTTCATTCTATGATGTGATGTAGCATATTAATTGATTCACATATGTGGAATGATCTTTGAATCTCAGGGATAAATCCTGCTTGGTCATGGTGAATGATCCTTTTAGTGTGCTGTTGAATTCAGTTTGCTAGTATTTTATTGAGAATTTTTGCATCTATATTCTTCAGGGATATTGGCCTGTAATTTTTTGTTTGTTTGTTTGCTTGTTTATTTCTCTAGTAGAGTCTTTTTCTGGTTTTGGTATCAAGATAATGTTGGCCTTATTAAATGAGTTTGGGATGGGGCACCTGGGTGGCTCAGTGGGTTAAAGCCTCTGCCTTTGGGTAGGGTCATGATCTCGGGCTTCTGGGATCTAGCCCTGCATCAGTCTCTCTGCTCAGCAGGGAGCCTGCTTCCTTCTCTCTCTGCCTGCCCCTCTGCCTACTTGTGATCTCTTTCTGTCAAACAAATAACTAAAATCTTTTTTAAAAAAATGAATTTGGGAGTGTTCACTCCTTTTTGATTTTTTGGAAAAGTTTAAAAATTATTAGTATTGATTCTTCTTTAAATGTTCGGCAAAATTCACCAGTGAAGCCATCAGGTCCTTGGCTTTTGTTTCTTTTTTTTTTTTTTTTTTGGCTTTTGTTTCTTGGGAGATTTTTTTATTACTAATTCGATATCCTTACTAGTAACTGGCCTATTCAAATTGTCTATGTCTTCCTGATTCAGTCTTGGTAGTAAGTTTTAGTAAAGTTTCTAAGAATTTTTTCCATTTCTTCTAGGTTTTCCAGTTTGTTTGTATATAGTTCTTCATAATAATTTCTTATGATCCTTTGAATTTTTGTGGTGATAGTTGTAACATTGCCACTTCATTTTTTTTTTTTTTTAATTTCAGCTCTTTCCCTTTTTACCTTGGTTAGTCTATTGAGGGGTTTATCAATTTTATTTATCTTTTCAAAAAAACCAACCTTTAGTTTGGTTAATCTTTTCTAATGTTTTCTATTCTCTATTTCATTTATTTCTGTTCTAATCTTTTTTTTCCTTTGTTAATTATGGATTCAATTTGTTCTTCTTTTTCTAGTTTCTTAAGGAGTAAAGTTGTTTATTTGGGCTCTTTCTTGCTACTTAATGTAGATGTTTATTGCTATGAACTTCTCTATTAGAGTCATTTTTATTTTATTATTTTTTAAAATATTTTACTTATTTATTTGACAGAGTGGTAGAGAGCACAAGTAGGCAGAGCAGCAGGGAGAGGTAGAGGAAGAAGCAGGCTCTCCACTGAACAGGGAACCCGATGTGGGGCTTGATCCTAGAACCCTGGGATCATGACCTGAGCCAAAGGCAGCCATTTAACTGACTGAGCCACCCAGGTGAGCTGAGTCATGTTTTATTTTTTAGTTCATTTTTGTGGGTTGTGTTTTGTTTTATTTTTTTTTTCCTGGATCCTAGAGTTCTGGTGTGTTGTGTTTCCATTTTCATTTGTCTCCTCATTTGTTTCTTTGATTCACTGGTTGTTTAGGAGGGTGCCATTTAGTTTCCATGTGTTCATGAATTTTCCAATTTTCCTGTTGCTATGATTTCCAATTTCATGCCACTATAGTCAGAGAAGATACTTAGTATGATTTCAGTCTTTTCAAATTTGCTAAGACTTGTTTTGTGGCCTAACTTATGGTCCATCCTAGAAAATATTGCATGTGTGCTTGAGAAGAATGTGTGTTCTGCTGTTGTTGGATAGAATGATTTGTGTATATCTAAGTCCATTTGGTCTATGGTATTGTTCAAATATGCTCTTTCCTTATTGATTCTGTGTCTGGATGACCTATCCATTATTGAGAGGTAGGTTATTAAATTTCCCAAGTAGTATTATATTACTATTTATTTCTCCTTTTAGTTCTATTATTCTTTTCTTTATGTATTTAGGTGTTCTGTTGTTGGGTGCATAAATATTTACAATTGTTATGTATTCTTGGTGTATTGGTCCTTGTCGTTATATAATGACATTTTTTGTTTTTTTTTACCATTTTAGTTAAAAAATTTCTTTCTTTCTGATCTAATTATAGCTATCCTTGCTTTTTTTGTGGGGGAAGGGGATTGTTACCATATGCTTGAAATGTCTTTTTCCATCTTTTCATGCTCAGCATAGTGTGTAAATGTCTTTAAGACTAAAGTGAGCCTCTATCTTGGATCTTGGATTTTATTTTTGGAACTTATTTTTTATATCTTTTCACTGGAGAATTTATTCTGTTTATGTTTAAAGTAAATACTGATAGGTAAGTACTCACTAATGCCTCTATGTTAATTGTTTTCTGGTTGTTCTGTAGCTCCATTCTTCTTTGTTTCTATTTATGCTATCTTTGTTTTGTGTTATGATGTCTTGGTATTAGTTACACTTTTACTTCTTTATGATGTTGTTTTGTGTAATTACTGGAAGATTTTCCCTTGTGGTTACTATAAGGCTTACACAAAATATCTTTAACTTATAACAGCCTGTGTTAAACTGATAATAGTTTAGCTTCAAAAGAATTCCTATACTTTATAGTTTTACTTCTTTTCCTCCTCAAATTTTAGGTTATTATTGTTACAATTTACATGTTTTATATTGTGTGGCTAACAGATTATTGTGTTCATGGTCATTTTTGCTATGTTCTTTATTTTTTAAACTAGAGTTATGAGTTATGCACCACTATTACCATATTTCAGAATCTATGTACAAGTATGTACTTACCATTATCAATGATATTTGCATTCCTTCTTTTTGTTCTTATGATGTTAATTAGTGTTCTCTTACTTCCACTCAAAGAACTCTCTTCAGCATTTCTTCTAAAGTAGGTCTGATAGTAATGAAATCCCTCAGCTTTTGTTTGTTCAGGAAAGTCTTTATCCCTCTTTTGTTTTGAAAGGACAGCTTCACCAGGTATAGAATTCTTGGTTGACGGTTATTTTCTTTCAGTATTTTGAATATGTCATCCCATTCTCTCCAGGCCTTAAAATTTTGTGTTGAGTAATATATTGATAGTCTTATGGGGTTTCTTTATACATAACTTCTCTCTTTTCTCTTGCTGCCCTTAAAATTCTTTCTTTGTCTTTGTCTTTTGACAGTTTAGTTCTAATGTGTCTTGGTGTGGCCCTATTCAACCTATTTGGGATCCTTTGAATCTCAGTGGATCTGGATGTCCATTCCTTTGCCCACATTCAGGAAGTTTTGGGCCATTATAGTTTTAAATATACTTTTTGTTCCTTTCTCTTTCTTTTCTCCTTCTGGGATTCCCATAATGTAAATATTGTTTCTTTTCATTGTGCCCCATGATTTCATAGGCTTTCTTCATTCTTTTTCATTCTTTTTTCTTTTCGCTTCTCTGATTTAGTAATTTCCAATGTCTTATCATCCAGGTCACTGATTCTTTCTGATTTGGTTTGGGTCAACTTTTAAAACTCTGTATATTTAAAACTTTAAAATTCAGTTCTTTAATTCAGTTATTTTATTTTTCTGCCCTAGGATTTCTTTTTGTGTGTTGATAGTTATTTCCTTGTTGAACTTCTTATTTTGTTCATGGATGGTTTTCATAATTTCCTATAGTTGTCTGTCTGTATTTTCTCATAGTTCACTAAACTTCCTTAAGAGAATTATTCTTAATTTTTTGTCTGACAATTCATAGATTTCCATTTCTTTAGGATCAGCTATTGGAGCTTTATTAGTGTCCTTGGTGGTACTTACTTAAGTTACCTGATTTTTATGATCCTTCATTTCTTACAATGACATATGTACATTTGAGTAATGGAGCTCCTTTTCTAGACTTTGCAGGTTTGCTTTTACAGAGATAGTTCTTCATCACTAGGCTTAGTTTGGATTTCTGGGTATGTTTGCTGATAATGTCTTTGCTCTGGACCAATCAGCTATGCCTGCTTTTCTCTTGGCTCAAGTGCCACTGGAAACACACCTTGTAGGAGTTATGAGCCTTTCTGGTCAAATGGGGCTGGAAGACACTCTCCATAGCAGATGGGGCTGTGATTCAGCTACTTGCATGGACCTGGGCAAATCAGGTGCCAAAGCTATCAAAACTTCAATTTTGAGGATTCAAATCAAGCAGATTCTACAACCTGCTTACTTCCCTGGTCAGTATGCCCCTGACTTGGTTCTGCAGATAAGCAAAGCCACTGGTTGGGATTCTACTTGGGCACTGCAGGTATGAACTAAGTCTGCCAAGATTTATGTGCTGTTATTGCAAACGTCTCCCTTTTTCTCTATCACAGTCAGATTCCTAGTTGCTAGGCCCTATAAGGTCCCTACAATTCCCTAGTTTGAGATAACAGTATGGGCTGCTATAAAGCTACCCATATGCTAGGAGAGATTGGTTATCCCCCGTGGGTCCTCTTTTTCCACTGGAAGAACTTGAGGGCCAGGGGAGGCCTCTCTGCACTAGACTAGACAGACTAGAAACTACTAGACTCACCTGGGGGAGGGACTCTGTGGTCAATGTGAATCTACTTCTCTTACTGAATGCAGTCTCTCTTGGTCTCTGAGGTGCAGGGGATTATTCACTTACCTCTGTATTTTAGGATTCCCTCAGGGGTGTTCTTGAGTGGATGTTAATTGCTCTTCTTTTGATTTGGAGGGAAGTCAGAAACACTATGTCACCATCTTGGTGACATTACTCTAAATATTTTTAAAATTATTTGTCATTTACAAAGTGTGGTCATACCACTATTTCATTTTATCATCATAACAGATGTGTGTGGTAGGCCTACCTAGTTTTATCTCACTTTGCAGGTTATGAAATGAAGCTCCTAAGCATGTTAACTTTTGAGGCTAGAAAAGGCAAATCTAGATCCAGAGCTCAAGTGGTCTCAGTCCTGGGTGCTTTCCCTAAAATATCCCACAGAACTTGACTGTTGCCTGGAATTCTGCCAGATTGGGGGAATAGTCTTTTACTATGAAAGCATTTTGGACAGTTGCCAGTTGATTTTCATTCTAAATAAGGCCTCTATTAACTCTGATATATTTATCCTCTGTATTGAAGTTCAGAAGAGAGAGACGAGGAAATTGACTTGGGATTTCAGAACTCCCTCAACATCTGAGATCAGGTGGTTTTAACTACAATATAACTAAACTGTTTATTATACATATTTAGTTGCTATGGACATAACCTTGTGTTTTGTAATCAACTAAATGTTGGGAGGGTCCTAGCTCCAATCAGTTATTCACATGTGCATTTTCCCTAATGAGGCTCAAATTTGCCAATTACTGTTCCCTGAAGTGTACATTAAAGGGGTTCCTTCATCTCTCTTAGCAGTGTTGGCAAATAGCTTTACAATGTGCTTCTTGTAACTTTCTGTGTGCTGTTTTACTTGTGGGTTTCCCAAATGCAGGCAAATGTCCACAGATGTGGTGCTTTCCTTCAGAAAGTGCCTGGGCTGTCTTTAGAAGCTCATGGTTATTTCTTTGCTGATGGACCCTTTTCTTGACAGTGAAGGTTTATTCTTTTCTCATTTCTGTCTTCCTCTTTCACTCTCTCAGTTTTTAAATGACCAGGTGAATACGTTTGGAGGATGTGACACTTGAGTAAGGTTTGTTAAAAAATCAAGTTTATAGATGGTCAGCTTTTTTTATTTTGCCATCATCATGATACTTAAATTATTTTTAATAAGTTATTGGTTTCATTTTTCAAACAGCAAATGAAGCTTACAGAGTAAAAGATAATGTGTGAGTTGAAACATGGAACAATGAACCCACTACTTCATCTAGCAATGTTTATCTCAGATCCACCTCCCAAATAATGTCAGTCTTTGAAAGCATGATAATCTTTCCCCCAGGTCTTAAGAACAAAATACAGTGGAGTTGAGCTACATATTCATGTGACTAAATGAGAAAGAGAAAATATATTCTGGGGGCAGAAATGGATTGCTTGTATTTTGCAATTTGACCAATTTATTTTAGCATTGTTACCTTCACCTGTGACTTATTGTCCAAATGAGTATGCAATGACTTCCTCTGTCATTGAATTCTGTGGTTGAATTCTAGTTTTGACTGTTTCATTTTGGTAAGCAACGTAACAGTCCTGGGGATGTTTGAGATTAAAACAACCGATTTCCCATCAAAAGCCAATAAATATGGAGAGGTCTTAGCATTAGCTACACAGGTAGCATCATGCAATGTAAAGAATATGGGCTTTGGAATTAGATGGAGATATACTGTTTTGAGCATCTATTAGTGCATAATGTAAGCTAATAAAACTCTTTGAAACTTAGATACCTATGAACTAGAAGGGTTACCCTTATTCCTCATATGTTTGATATGAAAATTTAATGAAATCATCCATATAAAGTAACTAACAGTGTCTGAGATGTATTATGTTCCTATTAATATTCCCTTTTCTGGTCATTAGCTCACTATCTTCATTTTCAGGGATTTTACTCACATTTGGATACATGGATGGCTAGCTTGTTACCTCACATCCATCATCAGTTTTGCCTATAAATGTCTCCATTACTAAGTTAGGGAAAGTAATGAAAAGGTTAACATTTTGATGTGAAAGTTACTTTGGATTACATTTGACAATTGGGATTCAACTCAGAGAATTATAAATCATTAACTACCAGGTTTCTCTGAAATCTGAAAATTAGTGAAGAAAGAGAAACCACTCAACTTTAGATACTAACAGCTCCAGGGGGAGGAATGTTTGGTTAAATAAGGCACTAAATAAGATACGTGTCTCCACAGGAGATAAAAAGTCAACCGCAAATGAAGTCCAAGCTGTTTGTCTCCCTTCTGCCCACAGCAAACTTCTGGTGTAAATTAAAATGAAGGGAGAGGAAGTTATTGCTTCCCAAAGACCATTGTCAAAAAGCTTAAGACTACATTGATGACTATAAATCCTCCAATTAGTGAATTGTGTTTTCTTTCCACCTCAATACAAAAGGGAAGGTGCTGTTTCCCTTTTTGTTTTTTGTTTGTTTATTTACTCTGAGCCATGATATGTTGGGACTCAGATCACAAGGATCTCAAAACCCAGACAAGAATTCTTTTTTTTTTTAATGATTTTATTTATTTATTTGATACAGAGAGAGAGATCACAAGTAGGCAGAGAGGCAGGCAGAGAGAGAGGAGGAAGCAGGCTCCCCACTGAACAGAGAGCCTGATGTGGGGCTCAATCCTGGGACCCTGAGATTAGAACCCGAGCCAAAGGCAGAAGGTTTAACCCACTGAGTCACCCAGACACCCCAAGAATTCTTTTTTAGAAATTATGTGCTAAAGGATATTCAGAGTAAAGTTAACAAAGGTAAATCATGCTTAAGTTATTTAAAGAAAAATCTTAAATTTGCAGTAAACATAAATCATGCCTCTGAGGTTTTCTGGAGGGATTTGATTTTATAAGCATCATTTAGTTCTTCTTGACAGCAGTTATTATTTAAGTTTAAGAAGGATCAACTGACTTCTGGTTGTTACAGTAAAGTTGCGACACAATTTATACTTTAGGAGGTCAAAGTGATGAGAGATGGACAGGCTAGATCATTTGTTTTACAGATCGGAAGATGAGGCAGGTGAGCCACTTACTGGTGGCAGAGTAGAAGCTTAGCTCAAGGCTGTCCCCTATTCCTCACAAAAGAGGCAAGCTGCAAGGACTGTGCATTTGATGACTGTTAAAACATGCATGACAAAAAAATCACAAAGAGATAAAAAGAAGATACTACAAACTGACTTGCCAAAATACATCAATCAGAGGTTAATAACTATAATAGACAAAAAATGCCATGACAAGAACAATCGGAAATCTGCAGAGAAATCTGGGCAAAGGGCTCATTTCATCTACTCACAGAAAAGGAAATACAAGTGATAAAACTTATGTGTACTTGATATTTCAAAAAATGCAAATGAAAACAACAGCGAGCTTTCTTTCAGGTTTAATAGACCAACTAAAACTGCAGGTGCCTGAGTAGGGAGACCAGGCTTTGCAGCAGGATCCTGACAGGTACATGGGTACCCACACTTTGAAAAGTTCTCCATGAGAACATAGCTGGAAAATTTACATTAGCTATTAGTGTGCACCCCACAAAATAGTAGCATGGAAATCTATTTGTAAATTAGAATTGATGGAATTATTCATTACTATATAATTTGTAGCACTTAAAAAAGGGTTAAATAAATTATGATACATTCATATAATAGATTGTGCATGTAATAAAGTGATCTTCAAAGAATTTTGAGTGTGGAAAGATGTTCAAAATGCAATTTTACATGAAATGTGCTTCATTTTATGATCCCAGCATGATCCCAGTTATGTTAATTCATGTGTACTACATTAAAATGTAAAGCGGTTTACCCACATAGTAATAGTAGTTATCACAAGATAATATGGGTTTTATTTTCTTTATGTTTTTAAACATTCTATAATAAAGGAGGATTATTTTTATAAGCAGAAAAAGGAACATGCTTATTTTTAAATAATTTTACAAAGTCAAATTAGAATCGAACCCATTTTTTGGAGTACCTCAATTTCACCATGAATTTAAAATCTCTGGAGTCATCAAATCCCATATGTTCACAATGCATACTCCACAGATCACACAAAATTGTTGCCGCACACCTCATAATGACATTATTACCCAGTGTCCTCTGGATTCAGGATTTATTATTTTAACATTCTAGCAGTTTACTAGTCCTAATAAACATTATAGTCATGAACTGATTGCTTTTCCAAGCTGCTTCCCAAGTTTTCCATAAGCCTTGAAAAAAGGAACTTACTTCAATATTCAGATATAGCAATTTATTCTTCTCGGCTTCTACATACTTCTTGTTGGGAAAAAAAATAATAATGACTAATATTTATTCAGTGCACCAAGAGCCCGAGGTGTGCAGTTTCATTTAGTCCTCTTGTGTTCCTGTTTTAAAAATGCATAAAGGAAAGCATGGGAGGCTGTCTTGCCCTCCCTGTCATGCCCCATGCCATGCTTTTCCACGTCTCTGTATCCTGGACCCAGAATAAATAGGTATAAATAAATATTGTAATTGTCATTGTACAAAGATTAGATTTACCCTCCAATCTGATAGTTAAAGAAATTTCAAAGCTTCATGCCTTGGTTTTTCAGCCCATCCATTGGAGATGATTAAGAATTTTTATCCAGGCTAATGTTTACCTTTCTGTTGACTGTTTCAAAAAAAAAAAAAAAAGGCTTATGGCTTTGTTAAATAAAAAAAAAAATTCAACCAAATAAATTTGAGGATCTAATTGGCTTTATTAAACCGTTTATGAATTAGGCAGTACCTCACTTAGCAAGTAGAGGGGGCTCCAAGGACTTGTACAAAATTGAAAGTTTTTATAGGAAGAGAGTGGGGACAAGAGAGTTATTAGAGAAAGAAGAAGACAGTTCCAGGGGAGCCCGGTTTTTATAGAGAAAGCAGGGTGTCTTATAATATACATTACATCATCTTTGAGAGATGGAGAGTTCCCTGGTGAGAGACTTAGCTTGGATTGAAAAATTCCTGGCTGACCAGTCAAGACTACATTTCTGGAGGAAGTTGAAACCTCAGTTAGATTATGTATTGGGCATCAGTATGGGAATCCTAAGTGACACCATTTTGATCCTTTGGGTTTTTTTGTTTGTTCTTTTTGATAACAGCATATATTTATATTTTCATAGATACATTTATGTTTTAATATGTTTTATTAAATATAAATTTATATTTAATGGGATTAAGGGAACAATCTCTACGTATCATACAGTTAAAATTATGATGATTGTCGTTTGGTTACATGTGTCATTTTCTTCCCATCATCTCTGGGAAGATGCTAGCCTTAAAAGCAGTAATCATATATAAGAATTACATCCACTTAAAATCTACTTGCCCTTATCTCCCTCAGCATTTAAAAAGGAACTCTAAGCTTTGATGTTTTATTCAGTTGGAAACCACCAGTAAGGAGGCTTTATAAACAAGATTTGTATAGTTCTGAATATGTTTACATGTTTTCACAAATCAGTACACTTTCTGACTTTTATCAACAAGTAGCTGAATGCAGAGGGATGATACCGATGCTGATATTAAAGGAACTATGAGTTTCCACTTGCTTCTGAAGACAGAGGGACCTTCTGAGCATTTGCTTCTCTTTCCCTAACATCATGCAATAGCATTATATGAATGTTAGTAAAAATTAGGTGAGGTGCAAAGTCTTATTTGCTGTGTATGTTTTTAGTTAAATACACTGATTATAGAAAAATATGTGCATATAACTCTCCTGGGTTAGGGGCTGGTGGAGGAGCAGTTACCCATAAAATAGCTTCTGGTTTCCAAGTTCAGAATCCATATCTACATTTTTTTTTTCTTTTGTGGCCACAGCTTCCTCATTAAATGTCCTGAAAATTGACACCCACCTCCTCATAGAACTGACTTTTTTTGTTTCTAGTTGATGGCTGCAGTGCTGAGAAATTTACTTGATCCTTTACCTATGCAGGTTAATTGCATGACTTTGCACTCCTTTGAAATTAACTGTTTTGCAATAAGATCGGCTCTACAGCATTCATTTAAAATGCAAATTATCATAGCAGGATAACAGAAAGCTGTACTTACGAGGTAATGCCTCACACAGTGTCCAGGCTGGATGTGATAAGATTCTCTAGGGTGGGGAATTAGAAGCTGACAACCACTACTAAGAAGGAAAGGAACAGGTGGTGCCTGGGAGCCTTGTGTGGGTCTGGGTCCTTGACCTGTGAACTCTGTGTGCCTGATCAGTGGGAAGGCCTGTCCCTCAGACAACTTCTGTGACACAGTGTGGAAGTGGGGACAGACTCATGCCCTTACCCTGAAAAAGGGTTTGTTTAAAGCCAGCTTTCTGGACCTGAATCTGCAGCTTTCCGGGCAGGGCATCCAGAGAGCACTTGACTGAATTATGCAGGTTAACAGATGCCTCTAAGATGAAACGGTGAGGCAATGAAAAAGAAAATAAAAATGGCTCTAGAGGAAAGTATGTATAAGGAACAAGTGACAGCTTTCACACTTGGATCTGATTTCTCAGATATATATTTGGCTTGTCTCAAGCCCTCCGGCTCTCCACTGGGATTGTGAAACTCCTTTGTTGGATATCAAGTTGTAAGCAGATTTGCGGAGCTTTGCTGGCAGATTCCTGCATGCTCATTATGATCGCCTAAGAAAGGCTTCCTCTGCAAGGCTGCAAGGCCTTGTGGAAGGACCCAGGCCTGGAGCCAGAACTAGGATCTACACAGGTGTTGCTTGGACCTCAGTTTCCCCAACCTGCAAAATGAGAGTATTGAGCAAGACAGTAAGACTAAATTATAGTTCTAATGCTGTGGATGCTGTTACTGAGAAATAATACTCATTTCAAATATTCTGATTTTTGTTGCATGAAGAGTTCTGGAAAATACCAGTGTTCACTACAAAGAACAAAGGAAATGATTCTCAAGCTGTTTTTGTTTGCTTTTTATCACCTTTAAAGTCCTTTTAGGATTTTGAGGCTGTAGAAATCAGTATTGGGGCAAGATCAGTCAGCATGTTTTGGAACAATTTTGCTAAATTATACTTAGTTAAGTGTTAGTTTTTAAACAGAGTAATCGTTATTTGCTTTTTACTTTCACGTTCTAATTAGGAACTGAATATGGTGCCTCTTTGCAAATTCTGATTCTCAAAGGATTTGGAATGACTCAGTAATTTTCCAATAAATTGCTAACACAAACTCTCTTTTTATTCTGAAGTTCTTTATCTTTGATAAATATAAAATGCTTAACTATTAGTCTGTTGAACAAAACTTTGAGAAGTTGTAGTATTGCCTCCCTTTGTTGAAGTTAATCAAATCATTGTCTCTTGTGGGTAGTAAAGGAAGTGATAAAAATGATTCCTTGCTCTATTTGGTATTCTTTGTTATGCAATTACATGATAAAATATTGTTCTTATGGTATCATCTCCATGATTTTTTGATAGGTAACTTTCAGATGTATTTGGTCCCCTCCCCCTGGACTTTTTCACAGTGTTCCAGGTTCTGGTAATGAAATGATATGACCAAATAATGCCTGAGCAAGAATCTCACATGTTTGAAAGTTGGGGGCTACTACAATGAGATTGTAATACCTGATGTAGGGAAAGAAATAAATTCTTTTTCTTTTTTATTTTTAAAGATTTTATTTATTTATTTGACAGCAGGAAAGGGAACATAAGCAGGGGGAGTGGGAGAGGGAGAAGAAGGCTTCCGCTGAGCAGGGAGCCCAATGCGGGGCTCCATCCCAGGACCCTAGGATCATGACCTGAGCTGAAGGCAGACGCTTAACAACTGAGTCACCCAGGTGCCCCAGAAATTCTTTTTCTGTAAGCACCTTAGAATCAAACCCTAGGGCTAGGGCTCTGCAAATGAGATGGGCAAAAGACAGATTAGTAAGGGAAAAACAAATGGAAGCATATTAATGTGTGAATTGAGCATACCCACCGGAGTACTCAGGCATGACCAACTCAAAAGACCTGGCTGGGGAGCACCTGGGTGGCTCAGTCACCAACTGGGTCAACTCACCCAGTTGAGCATCTGACTTTTGATTTTGGCCCAGGTCATGATCTCAAGGTTGTAAGATCAAGCCCTGAATCTGGTTCTGTGCTCAGTGCATTCTTGAGACTCTCTCTCCCTCTCCTCTGCTCCCTTGCCCCCTGCTTGCACTCCCTCTCTCTCAAATAAATAAATATTTTTAAAAAGAGGTGGTTGGAACTTGGGCTTACATGGCATCTTAACAAAAGAACAATAAATTTGTAGGTAAGTGACACAATATGGAAAAGGCTTGTGGGGCTGGCAAAAATACAAGAAAACTAAGGGTAGATAGGAGCTAGTTAGTAAAGTCGTGTAGACTATCAGTGTCATCTCATCTGTCTTAATGAGGCTATTACTTGCTTCCTGGTACGGACATTGGGGGGGAAGGAGTATCTTAACAAGGGGACTCTGTTCTGTTTCAGGTAAATAGGGGAAGAGTTCTTCTTTTATCTGCTTTTTCTGAGTTGCCTTCAACTCAAAATAATTCTTAGGCCTGAGTGGCACATTTTGTGATGGCATCTTTGAACCCCTTCATCGGTCAAGTGTAGGTCCGTATAAGGGCAGGACTACCCACAGATCCAGCAGGGGTTACAGAAGCAGGCCAACCGGCACATGCTCAGGTAGACAGTGCCTTCAGAAGGGGACTGGGGTTCTTACCTTAGCCATTTTTCTCCTTACTGAGTCTGGGTGTCCTTCAGGAAGGAAATTGCTCAGGAATACGAGGACATTCCTTGGATGGTCTCTGGTGAGTCTGCCTTCCCCATGTCCAGAGCTGTGGGAGAAAAATCCATGGTCAAAATGTGCAAACCTCAAGACAATGACAGATCTTGGCAGCCCCAAGGTACAGCTATCACTGGTTTGTGTCTGGATTTCCGTTGCTTCTGCTTTTTCTTCAGCTTCTTACCCTAGCTCCTTTCCTTCTTTGTGTAGAAATACCTTAAGTTCCCAAATCTAGATCCATAAGCTTCTCTTCTCAGTGCCCACTGTTCTCCAGCCCTTTAATCTGCTCCTTTAAGATTCCCATCTCGCTCAGAGTAAAGTCCAGTATTGCTGGTATCAGTTTCCAAGCGTACATGACTAGCCCTGACCAAATGTGTCCACCACTCTCTTGCTCTCTCCCCAGCCCCATTGACTCTTATCTTCTTAATTTATCTAATGCACCAAAGTATGCTCCTATCCCAGCACCTTTACCTGTTCTCTTCTCCCTCTCTGGAACATTTCCCTCTAGCACCAACCTGAGGACACATCACCATCTGTAATTCTATTCTGTGGTTAACTGATTCCTTTTCAGAATTTTTCTGTCTGCTCCATCAAAAATAACATTCTTCTGCACCATTACTCTCCATTCTTTCAATGTACTTCTATTTTTCTTCAAAGTATCTGGTATATCTTATAGTTCTTTATTCACATTTAATTGTCTGTGTGCCCCAGAAGAGCTCTATCTGTGCAACTCCTACAGCAATGCCTGGTCAATAGAACATCTCAGTAAGCTAAAGGAAGTAAGTTAAATGAACCATGATGAGTCTCCTCTATATTACGTGTTATCACTTTTCTTTAAAAATTGCATTTGCACCTCCTTCTTAACTCACATTTGTCTGGTTCCCCTGGATGTAATATTTCTTTTTTTTTTTTTTAAAGATTTTATTTATTGGGCAGAGAGAAACACAGCGAGAGAGGGAACACAAGCAGAGGGAATGGTAGCAGGAGAAGCAGGCTTCTCGCAGAGTGGAGAGCCCGATGTGGGGCTCGATCCCAGGCCCCTGGGATCTGACCTGGGCTGAAGGCAGCCGCCTAACGACTGAGCCACCCAGGCGCCCCAATATTTCTTATTTTATTTTATTTTACTTATACCATTTCTTTGTCTTTTCTCTGACACCCCGGCTCTGCAAGAGGTTTAGCCAAGTGGCTTGCAGACTTGCATTTGGTTCAGTGTTCTCTATTCCTTTGAAGTTTACCCTGTGCAGCCGGACCATCTCCCCATCCTTGCTTCTGTTGCTGCTGAGCTCCAGAGCACGATTCTGGGATTCCTCCACTGGTGCAGGTCCAATTTCTAGTTGTCTATTTCCTTCCAATTCATTCTTGTTAGTCGTTCTCCTCTGGATCTTCTCAGTGTGCCTGCAAATGCCACTTCACTGGGACTCCCATTCCATTGCAAAGTTGGGCAGATGTGTTTCCATGTTAATCCCCTGGCAGTACTTGTTCATATATTTATTCATCAAGAAACAGAGGTGAATCCTCGTCTGGCAGCTGGGAATCAGAGGGACTTTTGATTGACAGTCATTGTCCTCAAAGAGCTTTTATCCAACTGAGGAGCACACAGACAAAGGGATCCTTTGAGATTGAGCCTGGTAGAGTATGCTATGAAAAGTAACAGAGCAGCTCTGGATGACTCTTGGGTTGGAGGAGAGTTAAGGAGCTCAGCATAGTCCTGAGTGGGTATGCTTAGGGACCCCCATGGATCCTGTTAAAATATGGCTTATAGGTTCCACTCCATAGGTCCTGGTTTGGTGGGTTTAGGTCAAGACAAAGGCATTGCATTTTTATTGTGGAAAAAGGACATCCTGGGTACTACATAAACATGCAGCCCACCAGTGATAGTGCCTGGCCCCAGACACTATGTCAACTATTTATTCACAGAAAAATACCCTAAATAATTTTAGGAGACCCACTGAATAGCCTGCTAACCTGCAAACTATTGAACTAGATTCATTAGATATTGCGAAAAGCAAAGTTAATTTTAATAATGCAGAGCTAGAGAGCACATTCTATTTTTGAGGTTAGAAGTAGGAAATTATATATGTAATGTACACTTTCTATATCCAGATATAGAAATAGCTTTTTATTTATCTAAGCTTGATGAAAAAGCAGTTATAGGCCATAATTTAGTATGGGCTAGGCATTTTCCAGAGTGGCCGTACTCTCATGGACATTAAATACCCAGTATGAAGGAGGCTACAAAATATTTATAGTAATCACTAAGTAACCCATTGGGCGAGAGTGAAGTCCTCAGGGCTTTGGGTCTGATGCTGCTCTGTCTGGTCACTCACTGTGGGCTCGACACCTGTGCTTCTTGACGTCATAGTCAGGGAATTGGGTCCCTTTGGGACACTGTGGTGTTTAACTGCAGAGCTTCTGCCATTTTGAAATGCAGTTCTTTACCCCAAGTCTTATGTTAATATTTAAGAGGTTATAGAACATTTTTTAGAAAATCGCATGAAGTCATCAAATGTGAAGTTCTGGGGAAAAAAATCTTCATAAAATAGAACTTGTATTAGTCACTAAGATTTTAAATAAAAGAATTAGTGAAAGGATTAAGTTTTTCCTTCCTTTCCATCATTCCTTTGTTGTATATATATTTTACAAACATTATATATCTCACGTATATATGCACACTATTTCACCCACACTCTGATAAGTCTGATGGGAAAAATCAGTTCCTCTCCTCTCTAGCTGCTCATGTTAAAGTTATCTCTAGCAGTTCTGATCCAAACACAAATATGTGTTTCTTCTACATATACAGTGTGAAATATAAAATTCAGGAAAGGGACATTGTCTCCCCAAATATGAGTTACACTCTTCTGCTTGTACATCACCAAGTGATGTTGGATCATCACGGGAATGTGGCAACACATGCTCAACTTCCCTTCCCAGTTCATTGGTCACAGAAAATCACGACAGTCCCACATCAGTCCCACCATCTCCTGACGGGAAGGAGGGAAGCCAAGAGAATTGGTCGCTGTGCAAATGATGCCTGATAAGGGGAGAGTGTTGGACTTTATGGGTGGAAGGATTTGAGCGCAGTTGTAAGCAGAGGGAAAGGAGCCAGCAGAAGGGAGACATGAAAACTGTAAGGAAGACATGGAAGAAGAGAGTTAAGAAGAGACGAGAATGGTTCTCCTGTCTCTACTTTTTCTTTCAGTAGATTTCTACTTCTCACTTGCACTTCAGTTTTATACTAAAAGTGAAAATAGATAGCTTGGGAACTGTCTGATATTTATTGTATTTTCAGACCTTATGTTTTGTTTACTCTTCTCCTTCAGGCTTCATTTTATTGTCTCTCAAAACGCTCACTGTGTTTCCTGGTCTAGCCTGAACCCCACCTTCAGAAGGCTCCCTGACGCCTCTCCCCAGATGCACCCTCTTCTCAGCTCCCATCATCCGTTAGCCTGTGTTCCTCTCTTTTGGAGCACTTCTCCCTTCCTGCCTTGTTGTGTAATTATGTGTGCCCTCCGCGCAAGGGCGACTTGATAATGGAGCCACTAAATTGGTGTTTACTTCAAAATCCAGTTTGATTTCTGCCTCCTCTCTGGAGCATCCTGAACTACCCATGCCCACATTGTTTTTAATTTTCCTGACCTTTCAAAGCTCATTAAAAATTTGTTTTCATCTCCATGACTTATTTATTTTATAACTGGAAGTCTATACCTTTTGGCCCCCTTCACCCATTTTGCCCACCCTCCATCATCCCCCCCACAGCTCTAGCAATCATCAATCTGTTCTTTGTATTTATGAACTTGTTTTGTTTTATTTTAGATTCTACATATAAGTGAGATTATACAGAATTTGTCTTTCTGTGTCTGACTTATTTCACTTAACACGATGCCTTCAAAATCCATCCATGGTGTTGCAAAGGACAGCATTTAATTCTTTTCTATGGCTAAAAAAAATTTATATATATCTCACACCTTTACTTATTAATCCATTGATGGAAGCTTAGATTGTTTACACTTCTTGACCATTGTGATAATGCTGCAGTAGACATGGGGGTGGCATGTAACTTTTGGGTTTAGTGTTTTCCTTTTCTTTGGATAAATGCCCTCAAGCTGAGCTTGATTTCTTTCTCCTCTATGAAGCATTCTGAACTAACCATGCTCACATTTTTCTTTTCCTGTTCTTTCAAAATTCAGTCAAAAAAATAATCAATTGCTTTCCCTCCTCAAGCACTGATCCCAGTTGACCTTAAATATTTCAGATATTTAAGACTGCCACCCCACAAATTTGTGAGCTCATGGATGAGTTGTCAGTAAATGGTAGCTCTCAATATATGCTTATTCAAAGAATGTCTTGAAGGATCATTTTGTTCATAGATGTATGTCTATTGTTCCAGAAAAGATAGTAAGCTGTTTCTAGAACCAGATATTTTATTTCTTCTATATAATTTCAAAAATCCACTATAAACTATGCTTAAATAAAAAAAGAAAGAACCCACTATAATCCCAGATTAGATGGTTAAAAACTAATTGACCATGGTAGAAATCTAGGAAATGTTAGAGTCTATATGTGTGTGTATTGCTAATGATATTAATGATTAAAAAGAAAATAGTATGCAAAATGATTTTAAATGAAGCAGTGCCTTTGTATGTAATAGTTGCAGGGACACACAGTTGAAGAGGTAAATGTCTATACATTTCTGCTCAAATAAGTAGCTATTAGATTTCATAAAGAAGCTCAGAAAACAAACAGAGCTGTCCTCTGCAATTTACATAGTCTAACAGATTCTGTGGAGCTCCTGAGTATTGTGCCACTGCTAAGTAGAACAATAAGGATTCTATTTGGAACTGATTTATAAAGAGAATATACTTTGGAACAACCACTGCGTGGTGAAACAGATGTGACCTTCTTTCCTCATTCTGTTTTGAAAGGTTTATTGTAGATGTTTGCTTTGTTCATTCAGCCCTATAGCAGGACACTTAACTTCAAATTAAATATTTTTTATACATCAGCAGACCCTTTAATCTCCTCAGTTTCCTCGTAGTAATGTCCTAATATCTATTTCAGACTGGCAAGCAATGATTTTGAGTCTTATAAAATACTGCACTGCTCACTTAGGCACTGCCTAATTGAAGATTTTTAAATACCCCCAAAAATAAGTGTTTATAATCAGTTGATTAAAAAATTATATGAAAGTCTCTTAATATATTATTACATTGTGACTCCATTATCTTAATTTTTGCATGCAGAAGAGGAAACTATTCCTTAGTACAACAAATGAAACAATGTCCCTTCATTTGTGCAGAATCAGAAAAATGTATTTCAAATTCTCTTCTTCCCTCATATGTTTCACCTCCAGGTCTTTGTGTGGCAGATTAGATACTTGGGGTCCTGACTAATTTGGTGTTATGGTTGCTTGTGCCCCAGAAAGTTTGACATGAACTGCTGACAGAGCTACAAGCTGAATGGTACATTTTCTCCTGGAAAGACACCACTAGAATTATACAAATGTACAGTTTTATACTTGGCAAAAAGCATGTATTGGAGTCAGACAAAAAGCCTTGGCACCTTCTTGATAAAAACTGGAGAAACAACAACAACAACAAAAAACAAAAAACTGGAGAAACAGAGGGGTACCTAGGTAGCTCAGTCAGTTAGGCATCCAATTCTTGGTTTTGGCTCAGGTCATGATCTCAGAGGGCGAGATCAAGCCTCATGTTGGGCTCTCTGCTCAGCATGGAGTCTGCCTGAGATTCTTTCTCTCCCTCCCCTCTAACTCTCTACCTGCTCATGCTCTCATGCTCTCTAAATAAATAAATAAATAAATAAATAAATAAATAAATAAAGTGAAAATAAAATCTTAAAAAAAAAAAAAAAAAAAAACAAACCTGGAGAAACAGATGTGTGCCCCTAGGAGCCACTCACTTGGTGGAATGCTTTCCCCATTCTCCTGAGAAAATGGAAAAGCAAAGAAAGGAAGCCGGGGCCCATCACACTTCTGATCCTGGTAGCCCTGCTTACCCAGGCTCTGGGCACCAACATCATGGCATCTTCTCTGTTTTACAGTGGTGTTCTTTTACTGCCCAGTTTTTGGATGAGCTTTGCTATCCTCCTGAAGGAGCCTGTGTCTAACTGTTAATTTTGCTTTCACAATAGTTAAGTGGTGTTCTACACCAAAACTAGAGGAAGATGTGCACTGTTGTGTGTATATTCATGAGAGGAGAACTGAGAGAGGCCTGTGGCTGGTAGCCCCAGGTTCAGCCCAAAGGTCAGCATCTCTGGGGTGTCCCAGCCTATGATGATGGCGGTGGGACACAAACCAGAACTGAGGTGTTCTAAGGGAACGAGGTGACTGAGGAAGGCCTGCAGCACCTGGGAGGTAATGAACTGAAGGAGAGAAGGAATGGCCTCTGAGCCAGGGCCTCTCAGCTCCCAAATGACATCAGCTGACATGCATGATCTGAAAACAACTTCAGGAGAAGGTCAGGCTCGGCAAGCAACAGCCTTGTGCTAGTGAGTCTTTTGAGGTACCTCCAAGGAGCCTCAGCCACTGAGACCCAGGTGAGTGAAGCCAAGTGGGAGTTGCAGGTTATCAGATTCCTGCTTCACCAACTCCAGACGCATGCTTCCACATATTCACAGAGAAAACAAACAGAAGACACATGCACTTTGCCAGTTGAATTTCTAGCTGCGTCTAGTTAAGTGGTTGAGCACAACATTTCCATCATTCCTTCCATGACCACTTCAGGCTCACACCTTTCTCTGGTCCTCAGAGCACTTGTGTTTGGCCATATCCATGTTTGACTGATCACTTACTATCTAGATGTTCATTGTGTCATTTGTAGAAAGACTGATGATGAGATTCTGTAATGGATGGAATTTGTGCTCCAGGTTTGAGCTACACAAAATGATATCATGAAGGATACATTTCTACTGATGTAGTCCCATCACCAAGATACTGAAAGCACTAAGATCTCTGCTTCCCACTCTCTCCAATGTGGCAAGAGAAAAAAATCACCCAATTGTATGTTGGCAATTCCAAATTGAGAAGACTGGAAGCAGATCAACTTCAAATCTTCTTTGGGCTCTCTAATCAAGAATCCTTCATAAGTTTGTATAGGAAAGTTAAAGAACTAAAAAAGCTATTTCTTTTATGGACATTGGGGAGGGTGTGTGCTATGGTGAGTGCTGTGAAATGTGTAAGCTTGATGGTTCACAGACCTGTACCCCTGGGGCAAATAATACATTATATGTTACTTTAAAAAAAAGTTATTTCTTAATTTCTTAATTTCTATATATTTCTAGATATTTGAGTGATTGCAAATATATCCAGGTACATAGTTCTATGGGTTCGTTTTTCTCTACTTCAGAAAGATTATGTAAGAAAGAGAATTGTAATGTAAATACTTTTACATTATTATTATTTTTACATCAGAATGTTTAATAATTAAAAACAATTATTTCAAAAAGAAAAAAAAAGCTGAGAATGTTCATGTTTACTCAACATCCAAATAAACTGAATAGTGATTTTCAAAGATCGATGGCCTGAAATGAATATCATATAACTCAAAATTTAGAAGATATTGTAAATATCAGGCCTACTATACATTATCAGGTAATAAATGTCTTGAATAACTAGGCCAGGTGATTTCAGATCACTGATACTGAGCAGAACATTAAACACCATGTTTGACTGAAGTAAAATAGATAATTATGGAAATGTGATTATCAAATTTTCCATTTATGTGAAGTGTGTGTAGGAATGGGGTACAAGAGAAAGCTCTCCCGACTTCTCTGTCATAGTGATACTTACTTGTCTGGTTCGCTCTACATGGTAATTTCCATACCTAGAAATATAAGACTTTACTGTATAAAGTATCTTTTTGTTATTCATCTATAATATATACTTGAAAGATAAAATTAATACAATGAGTAGTCACATGTGTCAAATAAGATAAATTAATGAGTGAGTCATCCAATGGGGGACTTAGAAATATTAAGAGCCAGTCAGAGGATAAAGGAAAAGTGTAAACTGTACCCCCAGTTACTTATATTTTATATAGAGTGATCAAACAGTACAGAGAGAGTATTGATGAAGGTTATGGGTTGGGCAGGAATGTGAAGGCTATCTCCTAAGCCCTGAAAAACAGGCAAGACATTTATTCTGTGTGCAAGATTTGTAAAATGTAAAATGTTTGTAAAATCAACCTTATAGGCTAGTAATGAGAATCAGATCAGATGCAAAATATAGAAGTGTTTGGAAAAAAACACAATCTGCTGAAAATAGGAAAAGCATGACTAAATGGTAATAATTCTGGTTATAGACAAGATGGAGCAACAAGGATAAAATTTGCTGTTCCACTTAGAACAACCAATTATTTTTGTTTTTAGTGTTTCTATGAAGAACAAATAAATTAATCTAATCTAATCTAATCATAGTATAATATATGACATGATTGTTTTCAAGAAACTGGGCTTTAGACAGTTAGTGACTGTGGTCCCAGAAGGTTGGGAAACAAACAGGTAAGCCCTGTGACTGGCCCAGCTCACTGCACTGAGAAAATTTCAAGGATATGATACAGAGAGGAGAACCGAAGCAGAACCTGGTAGTAACCCTGAGTGGACAAAGCAGAGCAGAGAGTCTGGGGAGACCAAAATGTTTAGAGTTCACAAGATACAGTACCAGAGAGGAGAGAAGTACACAGAGAAAGCCTTAAGGATCTGCAGAGTATCTCCCAAACATTCAGCAGAGTATTGAGATAAGTGCATGCATTTGAGGAAAATGCCTGAGGCTGGAGGAAGAACAACCCAAAAGGATCCTCCTAGCTTACTCAGGGCTGGGAATTTCCAGTTCCCACTAGTTAGATTAGAAACCTTACAACTTATGGGACATTGGTATAGTACCATTGAGTAGGTAAGGATTTTACTATGACAGTAGAAAACAATTAACCACAGACTGAGCCCAGCTCTGGTTCCCCTTATTAAATCTTAAAAGTAAGATCCAAAAGGATCAAACTGGTTCCAAAGAACTAAACAACATCCCCAAACAAAGCTGACGCAAATTTACAAGAAAGCACAAATGCCTAGCTCCCAGCAAAGTGAAATTTGTAGTGTCTGGGACCCAGTTAGAATTTACCAGACAATTTACTGAAAATAGGAGCTATAATGAGAGAAACAGACCCATCAAAATTGACCCAGGATTGACACAGATGTTAGAATTAGCAAACAAGTGTCTTAAAACAGTTATTATAGGTCTTCTAGTTCTAAGATGGAACAGCCTTGTTCTTTACAGATTCTTCCCCTCACAAATGAAAATCCCTGACCATAAAACAACAAACACACACAGAGGAAGCTGGGCTGCTTAAAGGACATCAATGAGACATAAGGTAGTGGAAACCAAGGCTACTGGCCACTCTGCTTTTCTTCCTTCCCCTTACTTTGTCAGTTGGGCCCCTTGGTGAGCCGAACTTTCACTCCCACCCTATAGCAATAAAGCAGAGTGTTCAGCTTTCAGTTTCCTCCCTACTTTGTGTCATTGGGTCTTAGAAGGACTGTGATCTTATACCCCACCACAGAGGTGTTAAGGTGGTGTGAGTCTATGCCACCCTGTCCCAAGGAAGGTTTTAGTGGACCCAAGGAGGGGGCTAACCTCCTACCCTAATACACCCCAATGAAGCAGTACCTATTTTGGGGGGATGCTGTAGGTGGGGACTAGTGGGAACCTAAACATTCACACTCATCTGGCCCTTAAGTTATACCTAATCATGGGAACTGCTTACTAAAAACAGATTAAATGGGAATCTCCCAACATCATGCCCCAAATATCCAGGATATAATAGAAAAAGCACTCATCATTCCAAAAACTAGGACAACCACAAAATGAAAGAGAAAAGCCAATGCTGAGATGAATCGAATGGTACAATTGTCTGACAAGGATTTTAAAGCAATAAAAGTGCTTCAGTGAGCAGTGACTCAAAACAAATGAGAAAATAGAAAATCTAACCAAAGAAACAGACATTATTAAAATACAGATATTATAAAAAAAATACAGATATTATAGAACTGACAAGTACAATAACTGGAAGTTTAACAACTGCTGAATGGGCTTAATAGTAGAGTGGGAATGAAATAGATAAAATCAGTGAACTTGAAGATAATTAACAAAATTTACCCAGCTTGAGCAACAAAGAGAAAGAGAAACTATACTGAAAAAAAAAAAAAAAATGAATAGCATCTCAGAGACCTGCGGGACCATAACAAAGAAGCTAACATTTATATCATTAGCATCCCAAAAGAGGAGAAGAGAGGGTAAGTGGAGCTGAAATGTATTTGAAGAAATAATGGCTAAAAATCCCCAAATTTGGCAAAAGGGATAAATGTCTGTATTCAACAAGCTAAGCAACCCCAAATTGAATAATCCCAAAGAAATCCATGCCAAGATCCATCATAATCAAACTTCTGAAAACTAGAGATAAAAGTCAATTTTGAAGCAGATAGAAATTTTAAGGGAACACCAGTTTGAAGGACAACAAATTTCTCATATGAAACCATGTTTTAGACATGTAGTAGGAAGTGGTACAATAGTTTTGAGATACTGAGAAGAAAGAGTTATCACCTGTGAATTTTATACCCAGTGAAAATATCCTTTAGCAATGAAGGGGAAATAAATACATTCTCAGACAAAAATAACTAAGAGAATTTGTTGGTAGGAAATCTAGCCTTTGAGAATGATTAAAGGAAAATTTTCTAAATAAAAAGAAAATGATAACAGAAGTCTTGGAAATTCCAAAAAGTCTTGGAAGGAAAAGAACATAGACAACCCCACTTGTCATTACTATCTTAAATCATATTTAGATGGCTGAAACAAAAAAAATTTGTAATATCATTTGATATGGTGCCCAATATATGTAGGGGAAATACTTAGGAGAACTATATTTTAAAAATAGGACCATAAAGGCACCTAAGTGAAAAGGTTTCTGTGCTCCTCCTGAGGTGGTAAAATGTTGATACCAGTAGACTGTGATAGTGTTGTATATTATAATATCTAGAAATACTAACAAAACAATGTGAGGTGATAGTCTCAAAAATATTATAAATAAATCAATATGGAATCCTAAAAATTTCAATTCAGAAAAACTTAAAAAAGAGAGAGAAGCAGAAGAAAAAAGAAAGAACAAATAATAAAATGGCAGGCTTATGTTCTAACATATCAATACTTACTTTAAATGTAAATACTTACTTTAAAAGGTAGGAATTGGTTGAATGGATTCTAAAAATACATAATTTGATAATATGCTCTATAGAAGTAACTCACTTCAAATACAGTTATATAGATAGGTTGAAAGTAAAAGAATGGAAAAATATACACTGTGGAAATATCAATAAAAGAAGAAAGCAGGTTTGACCATGCTAATATCATATATACTCCAGAGCAAAGAAAACTCTCTTCGACAGACTATTTACATAATCAATCCACCAGGAAGATGTAACACTCCTAAATGTGTGTGCCTCAAAATATATGAAGCAAAAAAAAAATTATAGAGCCTAAAGGAGAAATAGGCAAATCTACAATTATAGTTGAGGACTTCAGCACCCCACTCGATAGAACTACTAGGCAGAAAATTGTCGAGGAAATAGAACTGAGCAGCATAGTCATGGTTATTGACATATATACAACATTCCACCAAAGGAAGTAAAATACACACTTCTTCAAGTGTCCATGGAACATTCAGCAAGATAGATCATATTTCAGGCCATAAAACAAACCTCAACAAAGTTATAAGAATTGAAATTATACAGAATATGTTCTCTGACCATAAGGGAATCAAACTAGGAACCAATAAATTAAAAACAGAAGTTTATCAACACACTTCTAAATACTCCATGGATTAAAAAAAAAAAAAAGGAAATCCCCAAGGAAGTTAAAAATGCATGGAACCAGGGGCATGTGGGTGGCTCAGATCAGCCTTTGGCTCAGGTCATGATCTCCAGGTCCTGGGATTATGCCCCCTGTGGGGCTTCCAGCTCAGCAGGGAGTCTGGTTCTCCCTCTCCCTCTGCCTCTCCCCCTGCTTGTACTTTCTCTCTCTGTCTCTTTCTTTCAAAAAAATAAATCTATTTATAAAAAAATGCATGGAACTAAATAAAAATGAAAGTACAACATATCAATATTTGTGGAGTACAGCTAAAGCAGTGCCAAGAATGAAATGTACAACAGTAAATGCTTGTAGCACAAAAGAGGAAGGGTCTCAAATCAATAATTTAAGTTTCTACTTCAGAAAACTAAAAAAAGAGTAAAATAAACCCCAAAAAGCAGAAGGAAGGAACTAATAAAGATAATAGCAATAACCAAAGAAATAGAGAACAAGAAATGAATAGAAAAAAAATCAATGAAAGTGAAACCTGTATTTTTTAATTAATTAATTGATAAACATGTAGAGAGAAAAAGTGCATACCATCAATATAAATAAAACAGGATAGATCACTATAGATCCTGCTTCCATTAAAAGCATGATAAGAAATTAATAAGGCAACTTTATATTCCTTGAAAACCAGAAACTACCAAAACTCAACTGAAATGAAATATATAACCTAATAATCTTATAACTACTAATGAAATTAAATATGTAGTAAAAAGCATCCCCACCCCTGCACAAATTGTTAGGTCTAGATACTTTCATTGGAGGATTCTACCAAACTTTAAAGAAAAATAACACCAGTTCTACAGTCTTTTAAAATAGGAGGGACCATATCTAATATAGTCCCAACTCATTTTATGATTTAGTATTTAGCATTGCCTTGACATCAAAACTGAAAGAAGACAGTAAGAGAGAGAGAGAAGGAGGGTTGGGGAGAAGAAGAAGGAGGAGGTGGAGGAGTGGAGGAGGAGGAAAAATAATTTAGAGACCAATATCTCTAATGAACTTACATGTAAAATCTCAAGAAAATATTAGCCAACAGAATCCAGCAATATATAAAATGGATTATGCAACATAATAAAGTGGGGTTTATTACTGCTATTTGAGGTTGGGCTCAACATTTAAAAATAAATAAATTAATCTGCATAACAGTGGGGTATAGAGGAAAACTCATAACTCATATTATTTGAGTCAAAAAAAATAATTTGACAAAATCCAATGCTTATTCATGAGGGGAACTTTTTAAAGTTGATGAAGAGCAACTATAAAGTACCCGCAGCTAACATCATATTTAATGTATTGTTGTAATCATAATTTAAAGTTTATGGTAAAAGACTGAATACTTTTCTGCTAAGATTGGGAACAAGTCAACAATACCTAGTTCCACAATTCTAAACAACATACTACTGAAAGTTCTAGCCACTGGAATGACAACAAAAAGAAAGAAAAGTCATACAGGTTGGAAAGGAAAAAATAAAGCTGTCCCTACTTGAAAATGACATGATTGTTCACATAGCAAATCCCAAGGAATCTATAAAAATCCTTCTAAAATTAATGTGAGTTTGGCAAGTCACAGGCTACAACATCTAGAATCAATCTCATTTCTGTATATTAACAAACATATGAAAACCAAAAATAAAATCAGAATGCCATTTGGATTTCATCATTCCAAAAAAAGTGGAACACTATGTATCACTTAACAATACATGTACAGGATGTGTATTCTAAAAATTCCGAAATGCTGATGAAAGAAATCAAAGGCCCAGATGAATGAATTCACATACTGTCTTTGTGAATTGGATAGCAACATAGTGAGGGTGAAAATGCCATTCAAACTATTTTATAATTTTGATGCAATTTCTGTCAAAGTCACAGCAAGATATTTTATGGACACAGATAAATTTATTCCAAAATGTGTATGGAAGGGCACAGGCCAGGAATAGGTAAGACAATTTTTAAAAAGAAAATAATGTGATAGAATTACTTTCCAAATATTAAGGTCTACCATACAGTCACTTTAATCATGAATGCGTGGTATTGGCAGAGGAATTGACACATAGATCAATGGAACAGAGTAGAGAATCCACTAATAAACCCACATAAATGTGCCAAACTTTCTTCACAAAGGTGTAAAATAATTCAGAGTTACTGGGGCAATTGAACATCCATAAGCTAAGAACAAACAAAAAACTTCTATTTAAATATCGTATCTTAACACAAATGTAATCTCATATTTCACATTCACAGACTTAAATATGAAACTTCTAGATAAAAAGCATAAGGGAAAATCATCAGATTAGGGGCACCTGGGTGGCTCAGTGGGTTAAAGCCTCTGCCTTCGACTCAGGTCATGATCTCAGGGTCCTGGGATTGAGCCCCGCATCGGGCTTTCTGCTCAGCGGGGAGTCTGCTTCTCCCTCTCTCTCTCTCTACCTGCCTCTCTGCCTACTTGTGATATCTCTCTGTCAAATAAATAAATAAAATCTTAAAAAAAAATTAAAATTAAAATTAAAAAAATTAAATAAATAAAATCATCAGATTAAAGGCTAGACAAAAAGTTCCTATGCTTGAAACCAAAGCACAATCCATAAAAGGGAAAACAATAAAGATAAATCAGACCTCATCAAAATTCAGAATGTTTGCTTTGTGAAAGACGATAAGAGGATGAAATTACGAATTACAGATCTAGAGAAAAGTATTTGTAATCCAAATATATAACAAAGGATTTGTATGTGTGTATATAATAATAATAATATCATTAAAAATGGGCAAAGGACTGAACAGACATTTTACTGAAGGGTATATGTAAGTTGTGAAGATGTTCAATATTGTTAGTCATTAGGAAAAGGCAAATTAAAATCAAAATCGATATCACTACAATACTTATCAGAATAACTAAAATGAAAAATAGTAATAACACCAAATGCTAGTGGGGATACAGAGAAACTGGATCATTCATGCATTTTTGGTGGGAATATAAAATGATATACCAGTCTGTAACATAATTTTGAAGTTTCTTATAATAAAAACCAAATATGTGCTTACCATATGACCCAGCAGTTGCATTTTTTGGTGTTTATCCCAGAAGAATGAAAACTGTTCATAGTAGCTTTACTCATAATAGCTAAAAAAAAAAAAAAAAGTAAACAACCTAAATGTATTTCAGAGTGTATGGTTAAATAAACTGCCTTATCCATACGTCGGAATGCTACTTAGCAAAAAGAAGGAGGAAGCATCTGATATGTGTACTACTTGGATGGATGACATGGGAATTATTCTGAATGAAAAAAATTATCTCAAAAGATTGCATACTACATTTTTATGTTTATGTAACATTCTACATATGACACAACTCTAAATCGGGAGAACAGATGAATGATTGCCAGGGAGTCACAGATATGAGTCTTGATATGAGTCAACCTTGTGTGATATATGTGAAGTATATTCGATGTATTCTAGAAATAAAGATACCAAAGTAAAGTGTCTTGACTATAGAAATATCAATACCCTGGTGTGAAATTGTATTATAGTCTTGCCAAATGCAGCCATGATAGGAGATTGGATAACGAGTGCAGAGTGTTTCCGTATTATTTTTTATAATACCATGTGAATTTAGAAGAACATCAAAATTTTAAAAATTAATTAAAAAATAGTGACTACAACTGTGTCCTCTATGTTCAAAAAGTTTGGAAGGGACGTGAAAGATATAAAAAACAGCCCAGTCTCTGAGAAGAATGCAGTGCATGGGAAGAATGATAAATTAGAAAGTGCAGAAGAAAGGGTTAGCATAACTGAAGCCATTGTAATAGAATCTATCTAAAGTCAAATACTGAAAAGAAAAAAGGCCTGAAGTGTTATAAAGAGTATTACAGAGTGCAAAAAGGAGGGAGAAGTTAAAAAAATAAACATATAGTGACGCCACATTTTCCAAGTTTGAGGAAAACTATAATCCTAAATATTCAAGAGTATCAACAAACCTCAAATGAAAGAAGCATGGAGACAACCACACCATAATCAAATTGATCAAGATCAGTAATAAAAAAAATATTAAAAGAAGTCAGAGGATAAAAATGTCATATACAGAAATACACCATAATTAGGTCAGTAGATTTTTTTGTTAGAAATAATGCAAGTGAGAAGACAGTGGATCAACATTATTAAAGCCACTGAAAGAAAAAAAAAAACACACACACAACTATCAAACTGGGGTTTGTATCCTCTGAAGATATCTTTCACAATCGAAGGCAAAATAAATATATTTTTAGACATCCAAGACTTGAAAGAATGCATTGACAGCAGAACTGCAATACAAGAACTGTTAAATGTAGTTCTCAGGCAGAAAAAAATTGCCATCGATGGAAAGATGGGTCTGTAAAAGGAATGGAAAACACCAGAAATTGTAACTACATGGGTAAATATGTAAGATAATTTTTTTGTTATTTAAATAATTTTAATTAGATAACTGAATTTACACAAAAATAGCAATACCGTGTATTTGGGTTTATTAAGATACACATTTAATCCATTGGATTAAATAAAGGAAGGGAAAACTCATGGGAATCAGTTTTTGAAACTGGTTGAAGCAAGGGGGTGATCAGTGATCCTTGCCAACTTTTCAGCTTATACGAACGAGTAAATGTCACTCGTTAAAAAAGTTAACTCAGAAAGAGCAAGCAGGCTTAGGAAGGACAACATTTTCATTTTTGGTTATGGTGTGTTTTTCCTGTTTCTAGGACAACCCAATATGTGCCTTCTAGAGCCTATCGGGAATAGGAGGCCCAGCTCTGGGAAGAGGTCAGTGTGAGCTTGTGTTAGTACAAGGTACAAGGAGTGGAGGGGGCCAAAGTCAACAGCATGGGTGTGAGAAGTGAGGTGAGGAAGGCCACTTGGCCAGCAGGCCGGAGGAAGGAATACAGGCCTTTACCACCATCGTTAACTGCAAAACACCTTCCTCTCCCTCCTGCCTTAATAAACAGGGTATCAACCGAGTGGCACTCAAAAAGTTGAAAATAGAGCTACCCTACGACCCAGCAATCACACTACTGGGTATTTACCCTAAACATACAAATGTCGTGATCCGAAGGGGCACGTGCACCCGAATGTTTATAGCAGCAATGTCCACCATAGCCAAACTATGGAAAGACCCTAGATACCCATCAACAGATGAATGGATAAAGAAGATGTGGTGTGTGTGTATATATATATATATATATATACATACATACATACATACATACAATGGAATACTATGCAGCCATCAAGAGAAACGGAATCTGGCCATATGCAATGACATGGATGGAACTGGAGGGCATTATGCTAAGTGAAATAAGTCAGTCAAAGAAAGATAATTATCACATGATCTCTCTGACGTGAAGAATTTGAGAGGCAAGGCGGGGGTTTGTGGGAGGGGGGTGGGGAGAGAAATGAAACAGGAAGGGATGGGGAGGGAGACAAACCATAAGAGACTCCTAGACTCACGAAACAAACTAAGGGTGGCTGGGAGGCGGGGGGGGGGGTAGGGATAGGGTGGCTGGGTTGTGGACATTGGGGAGGGTATGTGCTATGGTAAGTGCTGTGAAATGGGTAAGCCTGACGATTCACAGACATGTACCCTGGGGCAAATAATACCTAAAATAATTAAAAAAATAAATAAAAAGTAAAAAAAACAAAAAAACATACAGATGCACCTTTAACTCCAGACTGTTCTTTGTCTCAGCTGGGGCCGCTGCCTGTTTACACCTGCTTTCCATTCTTCCCAGTGAAGAACTGGGCTTCTCAGGCGCTGTGGTTGATTTTTCCAGCAGCTACTTGCTGGGAAGAAGGGGCTGGCAGTGGCCTTGCCCTCAGACTGGTTCACAGCCCCAGAATCCTTCCCGATGCCTTAGCGGTTGTCTTCACCCAGAGGGGCTGTCTTCTTCTTGGTTGTGCTCTGGGCTTCTTTCCCTACAGTCTGTGCACTTGCCTTTCCAGCCCTGCTCCCCCCTTTCCCAAGCGTTTCTGGTGCCTGGAGACTTTCTCCAGGGGCTAAGTCTGCTGTGGGAGGGGCTGTGTGGGGTGGGAGACCTGGACCTCAGAATTAGCCGACAGACGTCCTGATCTGAAGGAGGCCAGGCATTCTTTGATTGAGGAACTGCATCAGACTAATTTGGGCCCTTGACATCTTTCATGTGAGTGTGCTCTGCATCCTGAGGTTTTCTCCACTGACTTGTTCAGGATGATGGGCTTTGTCTTCACTGCAGACAGGGGACAAGACCAGCTACAAGAAAATCCCTACGCAGTTGTTGAGTCACTATTGTTATGAGGACAACTGTTTAGAGAATACTGCTTTTCACCTTGGGGCCTTACTTCTTTACTGGTATAACAACTAAACTAGCAGCTGATGATAGTAACTTCATATTTGATCGTTTTGAACCATCAATAAACTAAACATCAGTTCACCTCTTTAATTACTTAAGCTGTGAAATTAAGAAAACCTTCCAAAGCAATCTGTAAGATACTTTTTAAAAACTGAATATGTGCATAAATATATATTTATTATATTTCTATTATTATAACATATTTTAACATAAATCTATATTATGTGTAAGTATATTACATATAAAATAATGTATATTAAAATATTTATATATAAACATACACTTAAATATGTATTTATATAATTATTTTTTTAAACAAAATTTTGCCCTTTTTAAAAAAAAAATTATTTTTACTTTAAATAGGGAAGGGAGAGGCAGAGAGAGAGGGAGGGAGAGAGAGAGAGAGAGAGAGAGAGAGAATTCTCAAGCAGACTCCCTGCTGAGCACAGAGACTGACATGGGGCTTAGGCCCAGGATCATGACCTGAACAGAAATGAAGTCAGACGCTCAACTGGCTGAGCCAACCAGGTGCCCCTTTATTTATTTAATTATATGTTTTTATATATACATATATATTTATGTATACATTGAGTTTTTTCAAAGCATCTTACAGATTGCTTTGGAAGGTTCTTAATATTTATATATGTAGTTGACCTTTGAACAACACAGGTTTGAAACTAAGTCCATTTATACATGGGTCTTTTTCAATAAGTATGGTACTGTAAATGTATTTCTTCATCCTTATGATTTTCTTAACATTTTCTTTTCTCTACTTACTTTATTGTAAGAATACAGTATGTAATATATATACAAAATATGTGTTAATCAGCTCTTTAGGTTATTAGGAAGGCTTCTGGTCAGGAGGCTATTATTAGTTATTAAGTTTTGGGAGAGTCAAAAGTTATACACAGATTTTTGATAGTGTTGAGGGTCAGCGTCAGCCCCTGTGCTGTTCGGGGGTCAACTGTACATAAAAATAAGCCTATATTTTATCATATGTAATATAAATATAAACATATTTATTCTATATATATGTTATGTGTAAGTGTATACACACAAACACAAAGATATATGTGACAAAAGTAACTTGCTTTTTGATGCATATATTACCCAAGACCTAGTGGCTGTGCATCAAATTAGAAAGCAAATAGTTTAGGACTGTTGGGCAGCTGGTTGCCAAGGCAGTCAGTGTGACTCATGGATTACACAAGCTTCTTGTTCATTTTAGCTCCCTTTATTATCTGTCTTGTCTTTACTTGTCCTTCCTATCTCATTATTAAAATTAACAAGTGAACTAAAAATGGCTTGTAGCATAAGCTTACTTTGTACAAGCCACTTTTCTTAGCACTTTTCTTAGCACTTGCATATATTCTCACGACATCCATATGAAGATGTCAGTGTTGGCTCCTATCTAACAGCATCTCCCTCTCCTTTCAATTTTCTCACAGAATCTCAGTTTTGTTCATTCAGTCCTCTCAAATGAAGACACCTTAGATTAAAGAAGTCATGCCATCCCCTTCCCTTTGCTGGTGATTTGGTTAGGTGGTAATCACACAATCCAGTTTTGGCTAGAAATGTGAGCAGTCTGATAAGCTTCCTGGGAAACTTATCTTTTTAACAAGAGTCATGAGAAAGACATGGTACTATACAGAAACTAGGTATGCCGTGTGTGTTGTGATAGTTTGCTCTCCATGGCCATATTACAACAAAGGAATGCTACCCTGAGGAATAGATGGTTTCTGAGAAAAAGGAAGAAAAAGTGATTCCAGATCTTTGATGATGTCATTGAGCCTCCAAATGAAATCACTGCTAAGCAGTCCAACAAGGCTCCTTAGGGAGATGTATTAGCTAGCTATTGCCACAATTATGCTGCATAACAACCTGCCTAAAATGCAGTGACTCAAAACCATAATTATTTTTTCAACTTCTCATGTCTGAGGTTGGCTGAGGATGGAGTAATGTAGACTGCACTCATGTAGGTTCGGTTCCAAGCTGCAAATTGCATTCAGATTTATACCATGTGTCTTTCATCCTCCAGACAAACATACTTGCAAGAAAGCAAGCCGAAGCAGGCAAGCATTTCAAGTTTTTGCTTAAGCCACATCCTCTAATGTCACAATGGCCAAAGCAAGCCATGGCCACATCTCCCATCAGTTGGCAGGTAAGCATCCCTGGTAGAAGTCTCTGCAGAGTCATGTAACAAAGGATATGGCTGCAGGAAAGAGTGAAAAATTGGCAACAACAGCACAGTCTGCCAAAGGATATGAATTTCCTTACTATTTAAGCCAGTGGAGACAGGCTCTAATGTGGCTTACAGCTGAAGGCATTCAAAGAGAGGTGGGTGTTTCAAGTTTCCTAACTTATAGATGAGGAAACACAGCATGTACTCTAACCCCAGAGCCTGTGCTCTTGGAGCTATGTGGAGTAAAGACAAGAATATCATTTCTAGGACAGTTGCCAAGAATTCTTCAGGATTCTGTATTAAGTGCATTTTCATTTGCATAGATTTCCTCTCCAAATTGACTTCTTAAGTATCACTTTGGACAATAAAGGAAAAGACATAATTTAAGGAAGAGAGTAAATGGAGAAGAGAAGATAGCAGTGAGAATAAAAGAAACACACATGCACACACGTTGGGTAATGATGTAAGACAGTGTATGAACCTTGTGAAATTGATGGTTTGGGTATTAGTGTGGATTAAGAGGTCAATAAAACATATCTCTTCTTTTTTCCTATCAGAACCAGTTGAGAAAGAGATAAAGTCAACTGAGTAGAAATCAAACTATCAGATTTAGTGCTGATGAGATCTGGAGTGGAGAATATGTCTTTGATAGGCAGGCCCACATCACGCTATTTCCAGCCACAGCAGCACTGGGAAACTGCAGGCTTCAGAAGCTAGCTGCCCAGTAGAGAGGGCAAGGGGCCCTGTTCAGAGTTCCCATATTTACTCTGCTCTGATTGAGAGATGAGTTACCCCAGTTCCTGCAAGAGGAATGATAGCCTAGCATCAGTCTCTCCCCACGTTGGCGAAGCTCTGTCCAATATCAGTCCCAAGGGAGAAAATTCTCAGATAGAAATAAATGAGAAACTAAATCAGAGAAAGACAAATACAATACGATTTCATTCACATATGGAATTTAAGAAACAAAATAAGTGAGTGTGGTGGGAAAAAAAAATAGAGAGGCAAACCAAGAAACAGACTCTTAACTACAGAGGACAAACTGACCGTCACCAGAGGGGAGGTGGATGGGGGGATGGATGAACTAGGGGATGGGTATTAAGGAGGGCACTTGTGATGAGCACTGGGTGTTGTATGGAAGTATTGACTCACTAAATTGTATATCTGAAACTAATTTTATACAGTATGTTAACTAACTAGAATTTAAATAAAAACTTAAAAAAGAAAAAAAAGAACTATAGTCTTAACTTAAACCTGGTTGTGTCTTAAAAGAAATAAGAAGCCATTTGAACTAGATAAACAATAGGAGTGATTTTAGGAAGTCTTGTGATAATGGTAGTATTTTAAGAAAACTAAGCATGAATATAATATGAGTGTATTACTTAGGCTTGTAATGTAAGTAAAGGCTTTATCTACCTATTTTGAACCATAATGAAAATCAAACATGCCAATAATTCACCATCCTGCTCTGAAGTCTTGAGTTGGGGGATTCCAGCATCTCTGACTGTATTCTCCCTTCTCCATCACATTTATCTCTCCCTGGATCCCACTATATCTTCAGGTCTGACCTCTGCATCCTCCCAGGTTCAGTCCTCCCTCAACAACATTCCCTCTATCCCATTACACAGGTCTCAGAGCCTTCTTCCTGAATCTGTCTAATAGGGCTTTAGGTCATGAGGTTGGGGTTAGACCTACTTGGCTCCACCATTTAATTGCTTAGGATTAAGTAAGTTCATTAACCTAAGACTCAGTTTTCTTGCCTGAGAGTTGACATGACAACAATGTGTGCTTTAGAAAGTGGCTAAGATGATGAGTGTCTTAGAAATGTGTGGTCCCTTGTGGGGATGTGGGGGAGAGAAATGAAACAGGAAGGGATAGGGAAGGGAGACAAACCATAAGAGACTCCTAGACTCAGGAAACGAACTAAGGGTGGCTGGGAGGAGGGTGGGGGGAGTAGGGATGGGAGGCTGGGTTGTGGACATTGGGGAGGGTATGTGCTACGGTAAGTGCTATGAAATGGGTAAGCCTGACGATTCACAGACATGTACTCTGGGGCAAATAATACATTATATGTTAATAAAAAAAAAAAGAAATATGTGGTCTTGGTAGTGCTATTATTCCAAGTTCCTCATTGTTGGGCTGCTGAAGGTAATTGAAAAGAGCCCCAGAAACCTGCTGACTGTGGATATAGGTTCCACTACAAATATACAGTTTCAGTCTCTGTTGGATCGTCTAAATAGCTTAGCATTTTGTTTTGGTATTGTGCCAAATTATCTCTAAACACAGAATTGGACTCTTTTATCTGGCTAATAAAATATCCCCCTTGTAGAAAATTTGGTAATTAGAAAATGTTATGGAAAAACCCATGATCCCACCCTCTAAGGAGAGCTTTACTCTACTGTTTCCACATGATAGGATATCTTTAGTGTATTAGATATCTATCTAGCTGGCTAGTTGGCAAACTATAATTCATCCATTTAACCTTGTATCCATCTTACTGTCTTCTATGGACTCAGCATATTTTCCTTTTTCTTCATCAGCTGTCTTTCCTTTACAGCAGCTGTTGGAGAACCTGACTTGTCTCTTTAAACTACCTCCGTTCATGCTGTTCATCTTACCAAATGGCCACAGAGAAGATACAGGGAGAGAAGCCAACAGCTCTGCTACCTCCTTGATCCCCATACTCCTGTGTGTCCTCCTGCCTTTTAGCTCTTCCACTCTGCTCTATTTCCATGGCTGTTCTCTGCTTACTTTCTCTAAGATTCAGCTCTTGCTGCCAACCTCTCAGGTACCCTCCATCCATCATTTCCATGCTGAAGCCTCCCCACTTCATCTCCACCCACCAGTCACTGTTCCCTTCCCCATCACACAGGAACTGTGGTCTCCTCCCTCCTCAACCTACAGACGTGCCCTTGGGCTTCTGCCTAATGCAGAAACAATTTGCATATAAGTCACTCATGTCCTCTGAATCCCTGCACCCATGGCCTCTTTCCAGACTGCCTTTTCTCCAGTTCTCAGCTGCTACATAAACTCTTGACTTGAGTTCAAATTCCTGGTTTTACTGATATTTGTTCACCCCTTCTCCCCAGTATTTTTTCTCCCTAGTATTTTTTAATTGATTATCCTCTGCCCCCTTCTTAGGGATCATAGGTTCTTACTTCACACCCACTCTGTGGTTATTTTATCCACTTTAAAATCTTTACGTCTTTTAATCTTTAAGCTTTAGACTCTTTACTTCCACATCACACTTGCTACTCTTCACTACCTTGCCCCACTGCACTTCCAAATTTCTGTGAGCAAAACAGGACATCTTTACAATGGATTTTTATTCAGCTTTAAAAGGGAGGGAAACCCTGACGTGTGCTACAACACGGATGAAGGAGGACATCATGCTAAGTAAAATAAGTCAGTCACAAAAGGACAAAAAATGTATGACTCCACTTATAATGAAACACCTAGAGTAGTCAGGCTCATAGAAACAGAAAGTAGAATGGTGGTTGCCAGGCTTTGGAAGAAGGAAGAAATGAGGAGTTAGAGTTTAATGGGTACAGAGTTTCAGTTTTGCAAGATGAAAGGAGTTCTGGAGATGGATGGTGTGATGGTTGCTCAGCGATGTGGATGTACTTAATGCCACTGAACTGTACATCTAAAAATGGTTCAGCTGATAAAATTTTTTCTAACTTTATTGAGATATAATTGACATACAACATTAGTTACGTTTAATATGTATAATGTGATGATTTGCTACACATATATATTGTGAAATTAAGCTGGTAAATTTATTATTTTGTGATTCTTACCACAATCAAAACAAAACAGAATAAAAGCCAGAATATCTTTTCATCCTTTTCTGATTTATCTACTTCCTGACTGGTAAAGCCTCCCTTGGTCTCCATTTTGGGTAAGCAGTTGCTCAGTGTCCCCTTGGGTTCCTTTGCACAGCCCTCATTGCTGACCTGATAAACATGGCTCTGGGATCCTCTGCTTACTTAAGCCCCATCTCATGCCTTACTCTGGGTTTCATCTCTTGAGAATTAATCCCTCTTCAGTTTATCCTATAAATTGCATTCCTGAATTCAAACTATACTACTTCTGTAGAATGCCCAGCTTTTGTATGTGTACTTCTCTTTACCAGGAATGAGCCACCCAGATGCCCTATTTTTTAATTTTTTGAAGAACTCTCTTTCATTTTCAATAGAGGCTGTGAGAATGGCTATTATAAAAAAAAAAAAAAAAAGCTAAGGAATGTGCAGAGGATGTGGAGAAAAGAGAACCCTGGTGGCTCTACTAGTGGGAATGTAAATTGGTGCAGTCTCTATATTACTATACAATGAAATATATGGAGAGATACGTCTCTATGTATACAATGGAAAATTAGCCAAAGGAAAGAAAGAAATTTTGCCATTTGGGGCAACATGGATAGACTTTGAGAGGATTTTGTTGAGTGAAGTAAGTTAAGACAGAGAAAGATAAATACTGTATGACCCGCTTACATATGGAATCTAGAAAGACTAAACTCAAAGAGAGTAGATTGGTGGTGGGATTGGTGGGTGGGGGAAAATGGGGAGATGTTGGACAAAGGATGCAAATTTCCAGTTATAAGATGGATAAGTTCTGGGGATCTAAAGTATAGCATGGTGTTTATGACTAATAGTTGATAATACTGTATTATATACTTGACATTTACTATGAGAGCAGAGTTTAACTTTCTTATCATAACAACAATAAAAACAAAATGGTAATGATGTGAGGTGAAGGATGTGTGGTAAATATTTCCCAATATACACATTTATCAAGTCATCACATTGTACAAATTAAACTTATACGGTGCCAAATTGGGAAAAAAGGAAAAAACAAAAATCCCTGTGTTAAAAAAATATTTTTAAATAAATAAAATATCTGCTCTCCTGAAAAAGAAAGGTGTGAACATGTTTGAAAGAAATTTAGGCAATGAGATGTCAATGTCCTCATGATAGTGTGTATGTGGTGAGGAAAGGAAGCACTAAGTAGGAGGCAGGCCAAAAAAGAGAGTAATTCTATCTCATCAGCATGTGATGGAGTCTCAGCGAAAATTCTCATCTATAGATTTGTGGTAAAATTAGAGAATGGAAAAGAGAAAATTAAAAATACCGCTAATATCTCCAATCAAAAGTAACTTTTGCTTCAGTTCTGATGCATTTCCATTGTATACATAGAGACGTATCTCTCCATATATTTCATTGTATAGTAATATAGTAATATTACAGCGTGTGTGTGTGCGTGTTTATGTGTGTGTATAAATACCATATTTTCTTTATCCATTCATCTTCTGATGGACACTTAAGTTGTTTCCATGTCTCGCCTATTGTAAATAATGCTGCAATGAACATAAAGTTGCACATATCTCTTTGAGATAGTGATGCCATCATTTTTGGATATATTTTCAGAAATAGGATTACTGGGTCATATGGTTCTATTTTTTAATTTTTCTAAAGCCTTTATTTATTTGACAGAGAGAGAGAGATTGCGCGAGAGGGAACACAAGCAGGGGGAGTGGAAGAGGGAGAAGTAGGCTTCCTGCTGAGCCGAGAGTCCAATGTGGGGCTTGATCCCAGGACCCTGGAATCATGACCTGAGCCGAAGGCAGACACTCAATGACTGAGCCACCCAGATGCACTATTTTTTAATTTTTTGAAGAACTCTCTTTCATTTTCAATAGAGGCTGCACCAATTTACATTCCCACTAGTAGAGCCACCAGGGTTCTCTTTTCTCCACATCCTCTGCACATTCCTTAGCTCTTTTTTTTTTTTTTTTTTTTTTTGATAATAGCCATTCTCACAGCACTCATGACCTTCTATTGCCATCACCACACCCTTCATGGACTGTGGTGGTATGTTACTTGCTAAGGCTACCATTACAAAGTACCACAGACCAGGTGGATTAAACAATAGAAATTTATTTTCTTACAGTTCTGGAGTCTAGAAGTTCAAGATTAAGGTGTCATCAAGGTTGGTTCCTTCTGAGGGCTCTGAGGAAGAATCTGTTCCAGACCCTTCTCCTAGCTTGTAGTAGTTTAATGGCCATCTTTGGGTTCCCTGGCTTATAGAGGCACACCCCAATTTCTGCCTTCATATTCACAGTTGTTCTCCTTGTGTGGTGTCTATGCCCAAATTTCCCCTTTTTATAAGGATGCTACTCATATTGAACACTGACAATGTCTTATTTGCCTTTGAATTTCCTCTCTTGTATATCGGTCATGACCTACATGGTCATGTAGGTCAACAATATTGGTCAACAATAATGTTTATTGGATAAATACATGAAAATGTAACAACAGAGTGAAATACATGAAATACATGAAAATGTAACAACAGAGTGAAAAGGTTTATACCTTGGTCTTTAGACTGAGGTCCCCCATAAGGCTAATCCCAGTAAAAACCTGTGGAGTGAATCTCTACAATAGACACACACACATACACACACACACACACACACACACACACACACACACACTCATCTTTAAACCTAGAGAATGTGTTTTGATTGCATATCAGTTCTGTCATGTTCCCATGCTTAGAGGGAATGCAGATGCAAATGGCATTGACCTTAGTGTACTGTGAGGGAGTCTGAAGACACCACAGGAAGAAAATTACTCCTCCCCACAGCTGAAGACTGCATTTTTGGTGATGCCCACAGCTGCTATTTTCAGTTTGCTCTAATAATTGACTCTGTCCTTGAGGATTTAAGGTTATTTAATGGATGTGCTCAAAATGGGTCGTCCATCTCCGATTGCTCCTTTTCCCTTTGCATTGTTTGCTTTTCTGTTTTCCAGCACCCACAACCCTGTGACTGTACTTTAGCAATTTTATATTGACTATCTCCTGTAACCCAAAATGGCGTGTTTGTGAAACAAGTAGATAGCAATTACTTGATAAACTGTTATATATGTCCTGTGATGTTTGAGAGAAATATGAAATTTTAGTAATCTTGGTAGTCATCAAGGACAGCCTCCTTATCTTAGATGAGGATCTGACTGAGTCCACAGTGGAGGAGAGTCCAAGAAGTCTCCATAGTAGACATGTCACTTGAGTGTTCCTTGCAGAAAGATGGGCTGTAATTGGAAAGCTTGTAAGATGGTGAAAATATAAAGGGGGCTCGCCGTGGTGAGGAGCAGAATGATACAGAGGAAATCAGACAGAGTGGCTATATCAGTGCAATTGGGAAATCAACCACAAAGCTCGTGTGGACCAGCCAAAGTTTATAGTTCATGTGCTGGGCAAGGAGAAAACTTTGTTGCCTAAGAAGAGCAGGTTTTTGGTTCAAGCAATGATGACCCCAGTATCTGGTTTATTTGCAGGTGCAAGGCAGGTCCCCCTGGCAGGATCCACCTGTCAGAGTCCTAGAACACAGACTGAGGGAAGGGAGGGTGTGAAGGCCCCGAGCTGCAGGGCCTGGCAGGACCAGAGCATACAGGTGAGGACAGGTTCCTCTGTACTGCCTCAGATGCAAACAGAGTGAGGTGGAGCTGACCAACAAGGAGGGGAGACCCTTTTAACAAGTGGCCAAAAGAAGGTAGCCTGAGGCAGGAGAAAGTGACACATTGTACTGCCTAGGGATGATGCTGAGGGCACTGGCCAGCCTGGGGAGGAGGGGGCGGAGAAAGTAAGGAAAAGATGAACCTTCAAATGATTTTGATATGAGAAAAGATAGGGTTTGAACAGAACGTCTATATAAGAATGTCACATGTCTTGTAGACTGAATTCTTTTTTTTTTTTTTTTAAGATTTTATTTATTTATTTGACAGAGAGAGATCACAAGTAGGCAGGAAGGCAGATGGGGGGGCGGGAAGCAGGCTCCCCACTGATGAGAGCCTGATGCGGGGCTCTATCCCAGGACCTGAGATCATGACCTGAGCCGAAGGCAGAGGCTTTAACCCAGTGCCACCCAGGCGCCCCTAGACTGAATTCTTAACAAATATTCCTCTTGGGGCGCCTGGGTATCTCAGTGGGTTGAGGCCTCTGCCTTCAGCTCAGATCATGATCCAAGCATCCTAGGATTGAGCCCCGTGTCAGGCTCTCTGCTCGGCAGGGAACCTGCTTTCCCCTCTCTCTCTCTGCCTGCCTCTCTGCCTACTTGTGGTCTCTCTCTCTCTCTATCAAGTAAATAAATAAAAAAAATTTTTTTTAAAAAACCCCAAATATTCCTCTTATAAGCTTGGTTAGGCAAATGTAATAAATAAATGAATAAAAAGTGATGAATGAATGAATAAATAAATGAATACAAGACTGAGTGACCACGTTCGTGAATAAATGAATTGATTTAAAAAATGCCTGGCCATTAACTAACTGATAACCTTTTTCACAATAACCCCACAGTATTTAAAAATTACATACCTTTGCAGCTATCTAGTACTGCTTTGTGTGTGTTGGGGGGGCGTGCACGCACATATATATGCAGATATGTGTATGCAGATAGGTAGATAGCTACACTATTTTTAGAGTGAGAACAGTAATTCAGAGTGTTCTTTCTGTTTCTCATGCCTTTGCAAGCTTTCTCAGCTTTCTCAACTGCACAGCTAGGATTCAGCCACCAAGCTGCTGATACATTTTTAGCTAGTAACCACAACTTAGAGATACATTTTCCTTCTCATGAGTTTGGAATTGTATATTTATGTGTATTTACGTTTACATTTATACACATACATATTATCTTTGTGTTTGTGGGTGTGTGGGTGTGTATTCCCTGTTCTTTATTCTTTTTTTTATTAAGATCCTGGGATCATGACCTGAGCTGAAGGTGGATTCTTTACTGACTGAGCCACCCAGGCGCTGGTTCTTTATTCTTTTTTTTTTTTTTTTAAGATTTTATTTATTTATTTATTTGACAGAGAGAGAGAGATCACAAGTAGGCAGAGAGGCAGGCAGAGAGAGAGGAGGAAGCAGGCTCCCTGCTGAGCAGAGAGCCCAATGTGGGGCTGGATCCCAAGACCCTGAGATCATGACCTGAGCTGAAGGCAGAGGCTTTAACCCACTGAGCCACCCAGGCACCCCTGGTTCTTTATTCTTAATGCTACTTCATTATGGCAGGACAGTCTGCAGCTGTGTATGCATCTTGCTGTCAGCTCTTCACTGTCAGCCACAGAAACTCAATTGCACCTGTCACCGGCCCAGCCATGAACTAGTAGACTGGTGTGACTGGGAAATCTCCATCCACCCCTTGACACATCCAGTGTGACTCACATGTGCTGATGAAACTGACCAGAGCAGATGTGATCTCCTTCTCTGGTCCAGGCGTTTGTTTAGTCATGGACAGTTGAGGGGCAAAGTATATTCTGGAAACCTTAATTCTGACCATGAGTTTGTATTCCATAGGGCTGCTGACCCTGTCTTCCAGTGTCCTGTCCCTTAGCTAACCTTTGAACCTCAGCTACATTGGTCAGTTCTCTCACTGTCATCCAGGCTGTCCCAGAGGGAGGGCATCCGTGAGAACTAAGGTCGCTGGAGCAGCTCTGTGAAGCCTGCTCTACAGAACCACCCAACATTTACTTCAGCTCTGAGAAGTCATCTGAGACAGTGACCAGGTTCCAGACATTATTTCTCTGGCTCATGTCTTGCACTGGAAGGGAATCAGATCATCACAGGCTGTCATTCATAAAAGCAAATTTGCTAATGGCCATAAGTGCTGGAAATAAGTCTAAGGACTTTCACAGCTGTCTGTCTCACAGCACTATTTCATTTAACCTTGCACAAATGGCTTTTTTAGGATATGGGGTTACATTTTCATTCAGAGCCTAGCAGGAGACAACAAAAAGGATTGTAGCTTTTGTGACATCACACCCTATACATTTTAAGTGCCAACAGTTTCACGGTTTTAAAGGTGAATATATAGCAAGTGAATCATGACTGATTAAATTACCAGCTGTTAATTATATTGCTGGTTATAAATTATAAACTCTAATTCTAATTAACACAGCAGTTAATTAATTGACAACTTTGGTTGTGTTACAACTGAGTCTGGCATGCACAATTCCAAAGTCATGGGAAGGGAAAAAAAATGTGTCTGCAAGCTGTATAATCAGTGGCACAGTGACTAAATCCTAGCTGTGGGGATCCTGACTGCAAGGGAACGAGAGGCATAAGGGACACTCGGAATTATTGTTCTCATACTAAAAATAGTTTAGATGTTATCTCACATGAGGCAAGTCACATATGGAAAAACCTATATTTTAATATCCAACATTACTCACAAAATCAGGAAAATGTACAATTAACTTGATAGTTGATGTTCTAACCAGCACCTTGGTGAATACAGACCTTTTGCTACTTTAAATCCCCATCTGGATGCTATGTGAAAGTTCGTTGTCAGTTCAAGAGGCTTGAACCCTCTTGGCTGGTCCACAGCTCTGCTTGATGATTCCTGTGAACTTGTATACATAGGAAAAGTGTCAGATATTACGTTGAAATTTACCAGGTCCACAATTGCCAGCCGAGGGAGTGCACTTGCTTTCTTGAAATAATCCTCTTCCTTTTGAATAATTATGAACTGTTCTTGTTTATTTACCAGTTTCTAAAGCAAAACATGGACATTTTAACAATCAAAATCATCCTTTCATGACTCCTGTTGGCACCGTCAACATTTCACCTTCTCTTCATGAATTCTAAATCTTCCCTGTGCATGCATGATATAAAGGCATAAGTACTGAAAGGGAATAATTAGAAACATCTGTTTACATTTACCAGAAGCAGATATTAGAAGAATTAAAATAAGCACCACTAGCATGCTATAGCTTAAAGAAATTGAATATACAAGAATGTCTGAGGATCGTGAGAATGCCATATTTCTGTGTAAATACACCATATGAATACACTATATAATATAAAAAGATCCTTTATAAAATGATATAAACAGCAAGCAAAGTTAATACATGTACTGAATAAATATTCTGAAATATTCATTTCTCTTCTTCTTTTACCAAACAGCTCGTCAGCATATTTGACAGTAGCAGCGTGAGTTGGGTTGATGGCTGTAGTTATTTATAGCATCAGGACCTGGAACGAGGCAGGACATCCATGCTCTGAGGCAGTCCTCAGACACCTGTGCTGAAGCACAGTCAGAAACCTGTAATCCTAGAGCCCTGACCCATGTCTTCATGTTGTCAGGCTAGCTGCTTGACAGAGTTGATGGTTTTTGTTGAGACTGCTTGAAGCGGTTTGCAGTAGGACACACTGGCAATCACTAGAATCTCAGAAGCAAGTGGGAAGATTGTGTTCCTGCAACTCACACAACACAGACTCCTCTCCATGGCAGCGCATGGTGAGAGCTGTCCATATGCCTGCGTTTCAGTACACACGTGCATGCTTTCTAAATATAGACTGTTGGTGTTAGGAAGTAAAGTTTACTAATTTTAATGAAGTGAAAGGATTCTGTATAATTTTAAGTCAAAATAGTGATCAGAATGTGAATTCATGGTGTAAAGACGAATTGCATGCAAAAAATAAGAATCACAACTTTTTAAAATACCACTTTTTAAAAATACCAGTGCTGGTTATTACCTCCTACAATTCTGACCCACGTCAGTTAGGTTGGGCCCTGGAATTGGACCAGGAATAAGGAAAGAGTAAAGGTAAAAAGGATAAAGACGTTACCAAAAAGAGCTGTCAAAAGAGCAATTGGAAAAGGAATCAGTGCTCAAAGGGATACCTGGCTTGCAGATAAAAACGGAATGTCATTAGCCAAACATTCGCTTAAACATCCTAGGGATGAATGAGATCACCATGGAAGAGGGGAAGAAAAAGGAAAGGAGCGGGGACAAGCCTGAGGTAGTCAAACATTGAGATATAGTTAGGAACCTCCATACTGTTTTCCAAAGTGACTGTACCAGCTTGCATTCCCACCAACAGTGTAGGAGGGTTCCCCTTTCTCCACATCCTCTCCAACACTTATTTCCTGTCTTGTTAATTTTTGCCATTCTAGCTGGTGTAAGGTGGTATCTCATTGTGGTTTTGATTTGAATCTCCCTGATGGCTAGTGATGTTGAACTTTTGTGTGTGTGTTGTGTGTGTTAGCCATATGTCTTCTTTGGGGAAGTATCTATTCATTTCTTCTGCCCTTTTTTTGGACTGGATTATTTGGTTTTTGGATGTTGAGTTTGAGGAGTTCTTTATAGATCCTGGATATAGGTCCTTTATCTGTAATGTCATTTGCAAAAATCTTTTCCCATTCCGTGGGTTGCCTCTTAGTTTTGTTGACTATTCTCTCTGCTGTGCAGAAGCTTTTTATCTTGGTGAAGTGCCAAAAGTTCATTTTTTGCTTTTGTTTCCCTACACAATGGAATATTACTCAGCTATCAGAAAGGATGGATACACCCACCATTTGCATTGACATGGATGGAACTGGAGAGGATTATGCTAAGTGAAATAAGTCAAGCAGAGAAAGACAATTATCATATGGTTTTGCTCACATGTGGGACATAAGGAATAGTGCAGAGGACCACAGGGGAATGGAGGGAAAACTGAATGGGGAAAAATCAGAGAGAGAGACAAACCATGAGAGACTCTGGACTCTGGGAACCAAACTGAGGGTTACAGAAGGGAGGGGGTTGGGGACTGGGATAACGAGGTGATGGATATTAAGGAGGCAATGTGTGGTGTTGAGCACTGGATGTTTATGCCACTAATGAATCATTGAACACTACATCAAAGACTAACAATGTGCAAAGACAAAGGACAGTAGCCATTGCTGGCTAATTGAACATAATAATAAAGAGAGAGAGAGAGAGAGAGAGAGAGAGATGGGAGGTGGAAGCACAGCACAACAGCCCTGAGATGAACGACCAATGGGGTAGAAAGGCCAGAAGAAGGAGGGTCTCTGAGGCTGAGCAGAGTGTCTCCAGGAGAGCGAGTTATCAGCCATGCTCAAGCCCCCTATATATATATTGAGTCAAATGAGGACAAAAAGTGCCCTTTGGAGGCTGTTGGGCAACCTTGCTGTGACCAGGCTGGAGACTGGAAGCAAGTCTCAGGTGGATTGATGAGGGGATAAAAACTCCGTGTTCAACAATTTGGTTGACTAGAAATTCTAAAGAACTTTCAGTATAAAATCATTAGAAATGGTGAACAAATCATAGTAAACGTTATTCAAATGTATCACTTAATTTATGGGAATATAAGGGGAAGTTCCAGGAGCCACAAAAAAGGACAGATTTTTGAGAGGAAAGCTGAGGATATAAGTGTTGTAAGCTGTACTTGAAGACTGGAAGGCCTGGGGTCATTTACCCTATGTGACCAGTTGGCTTGCTGTTGATGATGATACAGAAATAGACTAAACTAAGGGACTCGACAAAGCAGAGGGTTAAAATTGAGTCTTCATAGAGTTGGCACACCCAAAGGCTGCACACTCATTAGAAGGGTATTGTAGAAAAATATCCCCCGAAGGGGATTCCATGAAAGGGAGATGATAAAGAAATGTGTCTGCCTTACCTGGGCTTTAGGTGGCATGAAAGACACCTTCCCTGAGAATTTGTAACATATGCTATACTAATCTGGATTTGGGGATTGACTTCAAACTGCAGAGAAATTTTCACTGGAAGTGATCTGAGGTTATCAACCAATGTGGAACAAAGGTGAAAGCACATGCAAAATTTTTATGAAGGGACATGCTGGCAACATAGATCCCATAGGAGTTCTGCTCACTTGTTCAGCAAATGTTTATGAAACCTCTATCATGTGCAAGGCACTGTCTTAGCACTGTGCTTGGAATATATCAGTGAGCAAAACAAAGTTCCTGGACTCAGGCAGCTTACATTCTAGCATGGGAGAAAGAACATAAACATAATTTTAAAATATAAAATACATATATGATGCATATATAGAATATGAACAGGGTTATTAGGATGGAAGAGTGTAGGGGAGGAAGGTTGCCATTGTCGGGAAAAGGAACTTTCCATTGTCGAGAACTTGTTCAAAAGGTGAATTTGAGTAAAGACGAAGGTGAGGAAGTCAGACAAAGGTGAGGAAAGTTACTTGGGGAGAGAGAGTTATAGGCAGAATACAAAGGGCCTAAGGTAGGAGAATGTCTGGATTGTTTGAGGAACAACAAAGAGGGTATTGTTGTGTCAAGGCCAATGATTGGTCTGGGATTTCACCAACAGTTTCATGGATGCTAGATTCTTGTGGGTGAGAAAAGGACAGTTGACTACTCTCATCTTGGGTCAGCTACATAATTTGTGGGGTCCAGTGCAAAACAAGAGTACGGGTCCTTTGTTAAGGAGTAGGGGGCAGAGTAGAGTTAAGCCGCTGCCTTGAGCTCAGGTCATGATCTCAGGGTCCTGAGATCAAGCCCCGCATCTGGCTCTCTGCTCAGTGGGGAGCCTGCATCCTCTCTCTGCCTGCCTCTCTGCCTACTTGTGATCTCTCTCTCTGTCAAATAAATAAATAAAACATTTTAAATAAATAAATAAATTTTTAAAAAGCAAGAGTAGGGGCACCTGGGTGGCTCAGTAGGTTAAAGCCTCTGCCTTCGGCTCAGGTCATGATCTCAGGGTCCTGGGATCAAGCTCTGAATCAGGCTCTCTGCTCAGGGGGGAGTCACCTTTTCCCTCTCTCTCTGCCTGCCTCTCTGCCTACTTGTAATCTCTCTCTCTCTCTGTCAAATAAATAAATAAAATCTTTAAAAGAAAATAAAAAGCAGGAGTAAAGTATCATTTCTCTCCTGTCTAAAAGTTAGCACTTGTGTTTGCCCTTTCTTGGAAACTTGTGTTTAACTGAGTGTGTGAAAATCAGCATCACAGTTTTTTTCTGGCTATCTAACGTTTGATTACAATGTTCCAGAGGATATAACAGTTTCATGTAATTCCATGTAGCGACGTCCATCCAAATTTTCCTGCTGAAATTAATAACAACTCAGAAAAAGAATGATTATCAAGACAATATTTTCTGTTATATAACGTATAATATTATTAATATTGTGATTTATCTAATAGCAATAACCTATCAGCTTCTGTAGAAACCAGAAATAGACATTTCTGATCTCAGAAATGAATGAGCTTGCTATCTAAAAATAGCACATCTTCTTAGAAACTGAAAGTACTTTAAAATGTGTGGCATCACTAATCCACATGATTTGTCTCTGAGGAGAGGAAATCCATTGTTGAATCTAGCTATAGAGGCACATATATAAAAGCAAAGGGCATTGAAATCTCACAGTTTAAGTATATGATGGGGTTCTTCATTTAAAATGGGAATATTCTTCCTTTATTTTATGATAAATACTTCTCTTTCTGTTGAAGCATATTTTTCCTTGTTTGCTCTTTTGAAGGGATTCAAAGAGAAGTGATTTTAAGTGATATTCAGTTCAACAAATCTAATAGTTTGAACTCTAGAAGCCATGCAACCGAAAAGATGTCACTATTTAAAGATATAAAATCTTCAATCTCATGGCCATCTGTAAGCACCATGCTTGAGCAAGGGAAAATCACAGAGGCTTGTTAAATGCCACACAGTCAGAATGTAGGCAAGTCACTCACAAGTCTCCAAGTGTGACATTCCACCAGTTGTTTGAAGATCCTTCAAATATAGAGGTGTTGAGGGTTCCTTGCACAAGCAATATGGCTGTTTCTCACAGTCAGTTCTTGGAGCATCTTTAGATGAATGACGTATTTAAGAGATATCCCATTCCCATCCCCTTTTGGAAGCCTATTAATTAAAGATAGGTGCTAGAAAATAAAGATCTGTATCTGATTCTATATACACATACATTGCAGAATACACACACACACACATACACTAATACATACATAACTTACTAAACAGTCTGGTATCTTTAGTGAGTATTCAGATAAATACTTTTTTAGAATAAGGGAGAATATGCAGTGACTCCCCAGTTTATAAGCACATTCCAAAATTTCATTCATATGGTGTTTGTGCTGAGTTGAAACATCTGTTCCTATGCAGAGTGTGAGACATCTGATCATCTAGTATATTCTTGTATTTAACCCATTATATATCTGAGGTCTAGTGTTGGACTTATCCTGCTCTAGACATGGGTAAGTGTTCTTCTGGGATGCAATTTGAGAGTCCAGGAAGTTATCTCTAATCATGGAGCTAACAGGTGAAACACTCCCAACCCTCTGTACTGCTACTGACTCATGAACCAGTTCTAGATACAGAAGGCATTTAGATAATAGGACCAACAGAATCCAGTGACTGAATAAATGTTGAATGTAAGATGAGAAAGAAAGAAGTTGGTGTACAGCCTCTGGTTTTGGTTTGGTTGAGAATGAATGAGTGGGTATAAAATGGTGGTTCAGAATGGGGAACAGATTTGGCATAGAAAGATAATGAGTTAATTTTGGATGTACTGAGCTTGGGTTGCCTCTGGGGCATCTGGATGGAAAGGCTCAGAAGGCAGCTGGATCCATCCATATCAGAAAAGTACAGTGGGTCAGAGACACTAACGGAGGAACCTGGGAATGGGAAAGAAAAGCGGGGATACTTCTCTCTCCTGGTTTCTTGGAGCCCAGTTTGGGAGAGGAACTTTCCCTAAAAAAAAAAAAAAAAAAAAAAAAAAAAAAAGGTTATACAAGGCCACCAATTTACAATTAAAGGGGGCCATGAACAGGACACTTAATAAAAATGTTCTTTATATAGAGGGGTCAGTTGACCATAAAATGGGGTTTTTCCCATTTTAAAGATTTTATTTATTTGACAAACACAGAGAAACACAGCGAGAGAGGGAACACAAGCAGAGGGAATGGTAGCGGGAGAAGCAGGCTTCCTGCCGAGCAAGGAGCAAGGAGCCCAATGTGGGGCTCCATCCCAGGACCCTGGGATCATGACCTGAGCCGAAGGCAGACGCTTAACGACTGAGTCACCCAGGCGCCCCGGTTTTTCCCATTTTAAAATGGGGAAGACTAGGTGGGAAGTGAGTCCAGGAGCTTTTGAAGGTCAGGTTATTCCCAGCAGGTCAGGCTGGCAGGATGTCTAGTTTGGGTTTTTTGTTATTAGTGCTATAGCTATTTTTACAAATCTGTGCTTAATACTAATCTGTAATATTCAAAATATTTTACAGCAGAATAAAAATAGTTGATAGAAATCTAGTGACCTGATACATTTCAGGGAACAAGCTTGTATCTGTCACATTTGGATATTAAGTAAAAGACAAATTTAGGATTTTAAAAGCAAAGGGCGAAGCCTACTTCAGTGGTGTTGAGAATTCTACATTGAAGTGTTAGGCTGAGTCTTTTTCACCTGTACCTCCAAATAATAAAACCCATTTTGCTTTGCTGTTTGGTATGAACTTGGCGTAGAACAATGCATTGGGGTTCCAAGTGTTAAAGAGGAGCATTTTTCATCCAGTGCTAGGAGGCTTCTTTCAGGGGTGCCTGGCCCTGCTCTAGGTTGAGGAAAGACAATGTAGAATTTTCCAAATGCCTATTATGAGTCAAGCACTGTGTTAAGCATTGTTAGCTCAATTAATTGCTAGAGCACTTTTTAAAAATGACCATCTTTAGTTTCTTTATTCCACAAGAGATTTCTGAGACTCAGAGCGATTAGGTAACTTTCCCAGGTACGGTACAGGGCAAGGAAGCCTATCCAGTGTGTCAGAAGCATTGCGCCCTACCACCCCCTGCACATTAGCCCCTGCCAGAGACTTATTTAGTTGTGGGCATCTCTTTCACATTTTCCTTGTTCTCACTGGCTTATGTTGAATTCTCAATTTCTTCTGATACTACTTTTTTTTTTTGTCCTTTAAATGTAGGTCAGTATAATCATTTTGCTTTTCAAACTTAATGGACTCCAGAAAAATATCTATAGTACCTATTCATACGTGAATATGAAAAACATATATTCAGAGTAATTTATATCCTATGCAGGTTTTTCAGGTGACTTTGAAGGACTGGGGAACTTGTAATTATTTTCATCAGCCCTTTTACATTTCATACAAAGGTGATTGGTTCATCTTTTGAATACATTTAGCATTTAGGTAGATGAATAAAAAATACAAACCATGAGCCTTTGGGCGGGTGTAACAGTTATAAGACCAGAACATCTCAGTGACCTTCCTCCTCATTTACACACCAGCCTCCTTCCCTGCTGGCCCAGACTTAGTAGATATCCCTTAAATATACACTTCCTTTGTTTTATTGTGCATTCCTTGACTCCTAATGACTTTTCTCCACTGTGCTAAGCCCTTAAGAGTGGGGCAGGCTGTCTTCCCAGATAGGGTAAATGGGCTTAGGACAGTGAAATGGTTCACCTACATTTGCCTAGTCAACAAGAAGGAGGTTAACTTGAAACTTGGGCATATTTGATTCTAAACCTCCTTCTCTTAATCACTTTCATTTTTTCCTCTGGTTCAAATTTATGTCTACCTCTTAGTGAACTACTTAAAGTTACAAATTATGCTTTCCTTATTTCTGGGTCCCTAGCACCCTGAATGGTCCCTGGCCAATGGAGATACTCAGTGAATGCTTGAAGGAGGTTGGGGGAGGAAGAGAGGGTAGCAGAAAGAGGTTGGTCATGTTTTCTTAGGAAAGATCACAATATGGATTCAAGGAATGGAAACCTGAGCACCAGTGAAGTCTGTTGTGGGAGAAGAGATGGATGTCGTGTTGGATACCCCTTTTTAGATCATTAAAAAGAAAGGATTCGAATTTTCTAAATAAATTTTGTTAATAGAAGTGCCAAGATTCTCCCAGCTTAATCTTAGTTGCAGAAATGTCTACAAAGGGAGTCTCTATGACCTAGGTCTTAGATATACTTTTCAGAACAATTTTCTCTAACCTAAAAACAACTTACCTGTGAGGTTTTGTATCACAAACTTGCTGAACCAGATGCAAATGCAGGTGTCCCGTGGTTTTCACAGCTGCAGCTAGATATTTAAATGTGGTTTAGAGATTGCATTTCTTTCTCAGGGTTAGTAAATTTTGTCTTCATTTCCTGCGCTGAGGAAATCTCTTCAATTTCTTAATTGCAGAATAATGAGCAGTATTTCCACTTTCGAATATGTATTCTTGTTATTTTAATGTGATAAATGTGGAAAGATTTCCACCAGCAGAAAGCAACTTTGTTGTTTATCTCTTATTGCAATTTATGTGAGCTGTTTGAATGCCCAAAAGATAGGCTGAGGTTTTATTTTGTTATTTTTGTTGTTACTGCTGCTGTTTCTACATTCTTAGGAGATTTTGAAAGGACTGTCACCTATGTATAAATGCTTGGGAGATGAATGGCTCTTATTCAAGAATGCCTGTTCCCTGCCACCAGCTACTGGGGCTTCTAGAGCCATGATGCCAACAGTCTTTTCCTAGCAGTCCCAGACTGTCTGCTTTCTGCCCCACCCACTGTATCTCAGCCCACTGGCTCCAAATCCTGGGCTAGGCTAGTGTCTTACCCAGGAATTCTGGCTTCTGACCTTTGCATGAAATGGATTTTTGCAATCTGGAGTAAAACTTGACAACTATGTTATTTTTTCAATAACAAAAATTATGCAAATTCTAAAGAAATTACTTATAAACTTGAAGAACTTCAATCACTAGTATTTGTTCTCACGTGGTGAAAGCAATATGAAGCAGGTAGGAATGCACCTCCATGGACTTCAGTATGCCGATTGATTTGATACACAAACACCTACACACACAGGCACGCACAGAGTTAGAGAGGGGAGAGAGTCCATGACTTTATTAGCTTATCAGAGGGCTTTATGATCCCCCAAAAAAGACCCAAGGAATTTTTTGATTTTGCTTGTAAGATTCTTTTAAAGAAAGACTATTCTGAATATAGTTCTTAATTCAGTATTCCTTTCTGCCGGTTCTAAGTTTGTCATAATGCCTTTTATAAGACAGGGAGAGAAGAATTCAAGGCATTTAACCTCATCTAATGATTTTGAAAAGTTACCATATTTCAAACCAACTGTAATTAAATAATCCACATTTGCACATTATATCCCAGAGAGTTCTAGATGAGGAAACACTTGGGTTTTCCTCCTCACTGCCTGACCTCTCTCCACTGAATCCCATATCCCAGGGCTATAGTATCCACTGAAATCTGTCACAGTATAAACCAGAGAGATGGACAGGTTTTTTTTTTTTTTTTTGTATGGATAACCATCCCAGATACAGATGAACCTGGTAGGGCAGAAGCCCAGAGGGTCGCAGCAGGTGTCCTGGGTCCAAATACACACAAACACACACACACACTCTCAGGCAGTCTGTGACTGGATATGGAACAGCACTGACTCTCCACCCCTGGAGACATGGCTGAGGAGGCCAGGAATGGTTTTTGTACATGGGCTTCCAGCTACCTTCTCTGGAAAGGATTCAGGAGTGGATAACTCAGTGAATGGAGAAGCAGAGGTGGTAAGAAGTTCTGGCAGCAGAGGGGGCTGAGGGCCTGGAAATCAATGCCTTTACTTAGAGCCTCCCAACTATCTGGTGCCAGCCCCATTCCAGGGTTGGATCTGCATGTAAACCAGAAACCTGGTGTTCTCAGGGCCCCTGGGCTGTTGAAGGGGTTGCTAACACAATGGATGGGAGTCACTATCTATGCACACACACGCAATGTGTCAATTAATTAATTTATAGGAGGGGCATTTAAACAAGCTCAAAGTACTGCAAATCTCAACCACCATCCAAAGCACCGTCTTCTGAAATCAAATGATTCCAAATTATACCCAGAAGGAACTTTGTGAGCCTGTATTCCCAGACAGGTCTGAAGAATCTGGGCCAGGAGTAGGAGTGAAGGTTTTCCCTCTCAATCCATGAAGGACCCACAGCAGAGGGGATTCCGTGTCTCCTGGACACAAGGCCCCATCACTGAGCCTCCATTGGCAGCTATTTCCATCAGTCCTGATCTCTAGGCCATTGCTCCCCTCCTGCATCTGCCAACATGTTCTGTCTAGATGTGCTGATACGGCTGGTTGTGCCACAGCCAAGGGTCAGTGCTAGGAAGCAGACTGTCTCTTCCTACTGTGTGACAATCTAATTAAGCCCACCCTCCCAGGGTGAGGTTTCTGGAGACTGTGTCCATCACACTGTACAGTAAAGGGGCTTTGTGGTCCCCTGGGCTCCACCCCTCCTGGACACCCACTACTCTCGTGAGCCTGCTCCTGCTTTCCCCATGCCCTATCCCTTCCTGTACCTCATTCCTCTGTATTCTTCACTGAGCCTGGATACTCCATGCTGCCCCACTCCTCCCTCCAACCCTTTTCTTCTAGACCCTTGCTTTTCCCTATACCAGGCCGTCCTCTCACTCTGATCCCCTTTGACCCCCATACCTCCTAATGCCAGCTTTTCCCTACACTCTACTCCTCCCTCATCCCCACCCCTCCCCACACCCATCTCTCCCTACTGTCTCTGTCCAGGAGATTTAGTTTCCCCTGCAAAGGGCACAGGTGGGAAAGGAAGAAACAATCATAACTCCTTCTCGCCCTGGCAAGGGCTTTTGGTGTCTGAGAGTTCTGCATCTGTGTGACTGCGGACCCCTCCCTGTGCTCAAGTGGATCATATCAGATCCGGAGCCAGAAAGATGAGAGTCAGAGACATGGGGAGCTCTGCAGAGGCCCAAGGAATGGAGAGGCTGGCATTCACCACCAGGATCAGACTCACCAGTATTGCCTGGTTCTAATCCCCATGACTTTTGGAGCCCCTGAAAGCCCTGTATTTGAGAAGTGCCATTTTGAGGCCTTTCCCCTGTCTCCTTTGCACCATATTTGGAGGTGACCGATTCAGGAAAAAGGCAAGGAAGGCTCACAAAGGCTCTGGGGAGCTCCGAGTGTGGGAAGCATCAACTTGTCTGGGATCCCCTGAAGGAAAGAAACTTTCATAAGGCATCTGTCTACATAGCAGCTGTGCTAAATGTTTGCAAGGATGGGGGCTATAGTGGTCCCACAGTGTTTATTCCCCTCAAAAAGTGCATTACCTTATGTGACTTGCTTCTCCACTCTTTGAGATATCTTTACAAGCCAACCTCCCACCAAGTTTATTTCAGTATATTACGCAGAGCAATTTAGCTCCTGTCCCTTAGAGCTTTGGCTTCGAGGTTGAGAGTCACACCCTGTAGGGAGGTAGCCCCAACTTCAAATCCCATGTCCCGTAGTTACTCTTGTTTAATGGGGCATGCAGGGGAGGAAGGAGGCAAATTGCTTCAGCCCTTCCATTTTTTTTTCTTCATTGATTGGTGATGATAATGAGAATACTGATAACCTCTACATTATGTTTAAATGAAATGACATCAGAAATGACTAGCATACCAAGGGATCGGGGCATGTTCATGGTTACTGTCATTTATCTGCCAGTCTGTATAGGAGAAAGGAGTGGTATACCGAGTAGTGTCCCCACTGAGGTAGTGAGGCCATCGCCTCAGAAGGCACAGCTGATGGAGCAGGTCTGGATTTATTTTTTTTTATTAACATATAATGTATTATTCACCCCAGGGTACATGTCTGTGAATCGTCAGGCTTACACATTTCACAGCACTTACCATAGCACATACCCTCCCCAACAGCAGGTTTGGATTTAAATAGCTTTTTTTTCTTCCCTCTGTTACCTAAGCTCTCCGCAACCCTAATCTACTCAAGTCACCTCAACAAACACCCAAGACCAAAATTGAGAAGCGCTGTTAATGGTGTGGAGAAAGCACAAGTCAAAATAAGACCCAGAGCTCAAGCTTCCAGACTCTGGATGACGACTGGGTTCCCAGGATAAACTGACACATTCCCTCTATCCTCATGGTAACCCATGTGAACGCCAGTTGGAAGGGAACTCAGAGAAGTGCTAGACTTCATGACTCAGGCGTAGGATGTGGGCTTAGAAACCAAAGAGAGAAGCAAGTGAAATGCTTCTATTTCAATAAGAATGTAATTTGGAGCATTATATTCAAATCGAAAATCCTTTAGCTGCTTATGATTTATTTCCACCTTGTTATGCCACCAAAACTTTGACTGTTTCAGTTAAAGTGCATCACCTACATTAGCCATCATTCATGATAATGCAGGGAATGTGCTGGCACTTTGGGGGTCCATTCACAGCCTGAGGTTGAATATCAAGCCCAGTATCTGTGGACTTTTAGGATTTCCCTAACCTGCACGCCCCCTTCCATTTATTCTCCTTACCACCCACCAGCAAGCACTCTCCACCCATTTTGTCCGTTGCTTATCATCTTTCTCATCACTGCACAATTGATCTTCCTAATCTGTGATTTTGTGTTTAAAATGGGTTTCATTATTGTTTGGGTATGGCAAGGCCAACAGATCAGGAGAGAGCTGCCATTGAGAAGATAGTTTGTTAACCACAGACCTCAAAGAAAGGGGGTACACCATCCATTGCAGGGAATGGGGGGGCCAGTGCACAGAGAAGCACCAGGGTCGGTCACAGGAAAGAAGGGAAACTATAGGCAAAGAGCTTTATTGTGGTTTCCGGGAATGAATGGCATATGAAGCTGGATAAGCAGGCTTAGGATAGGCTACTTTGAATAATTAAAGTGGTCCCTGGAGCTAGACTGTCCCTACTTCCCTGGTACTTGAACAGAGTTGAAATACTGGCCTTGAGTGTGAAAACCGTGATTTGCATCTGGAAAGCACAATCTAGAGCTTAACAGAATTGGTTGCTAGCTCTAAGAATTGGCTAGCCCTGAGGGGAGAAGGAAAGTCCTTCCAGAGTCAGCCAGCATCCAGAAGATAAAGCATGAGGAAACAGAAAATTAAAGACGATTAATATGGTTGGTTATGTCACTTGCTACTGAAATCTCTGTGGCTTTCATTGGCTGAGGAGCTGGTGTTCACGTATTTTTACCTTCCGGTCACTGCTGCAGAGTTCAGTCTTGCCCACCACTCTGTCCTTTTCTCCTCTTGAACCCTAAGTTCCATGTAAACTGCACTTCTCAGAGTATCTCATCAGTTCAGTAAAATCAATGCAATAATAGCAACATCCTTGTATACTTTCTTTCTCCTGCCCACTATACAATATCTGGCTAGCCAAGGCCTATCTTTAATGTCACCTGCTCTGTGAGAACTGGTGATGGAGTGTGGCCCAGGTCACACAGGGAATGCCAGGCACAGAGCTCCGCCCACATAAGTGCCTGGGGAAAAAACTCTTCGATGTTTTTTCTCACCTGCTCAAATGCTATCTCTCCTTCAAGTTGCAGATAAAACATCTATAAAAACTTCCCAGTCCACTTGAATTTTCTTGCTCCCACCCTCCTCTGATTATTTTTTACGGTCCTTATAGCTTAAAATTTATTTTGCTGATGGTTGTTTAGCATGTATTGGCTTTGTCACCTTTCCTGTGAGCACCTGGAGAAAAACACCCCGGTGTGTATCTTTGTCATTTCAGAGACTTCTATGCTTTACCATTCATGAAATCAGTAATAAGTAGGCATTGTTAGATTAACAAACACTGAGAACTGCCCTGTGAATCAGCAAAATGAGTATTGGATGGGATGTCATAAGACCTGTGTCTAGGATGGGTTCTTGAATTGATTTGCAATGCCGCTTCTCATTGCCCACAAAGCCAGGTTGTTTGCAGACATCTGGAAGTGTGTGAATTCAAAAGCTCCCGTATCTAACAGTGATTTCTCTTTCCCTGGTCAGAGAGTTTACCCATTTCCCTTTGGATTTTCAGCTTGGATCCTTCTGTAGTGGGATTCAGAATGTCCCATGAATGTTACCAAATTTTCAGACATGATTGTTGTAGACTGTAATAGTGATTGCTAAAAGAATAAAAATTTAAAGGGGCACCTGGGTGGCTCAGTGGGTTAAAGCCTCTGCCTTCGGCTCAGGTTATGATCTCAGGGTCCTGGGATCGAGCCCCGCATCGGGCTCTCTGCTCAGCAGGGAGTTTGCTTCCCCCCTTCTCTCTGCCTGCCTCTCTGCCTACTTGTGATCTCTGTCTCTGTCAAATAAATAAATAAATAAAATATTTTAAAAAAATAAAAATTTAAAAATAGAATTTTCATGTTCAGCCTGATTTCTTTTTTCCACTTTCTTACTGTATTACTTTGCAAACAGACAAAACAAAACCAAAAACAAATGAACAAACAAACAAAAGTAGGATTATCTGCCTAAATACTTTCTTGTTTTGTTGGCAAGCCTGTGGCCCATTTCCCCCTCTCTTACACCCGGCTTTAGTTATAGGCTCCCTTTTTCCCCCAGATGAATACATCATCATCTCAAGGTGATGATATGGCTAGTTAGTATGGGAGTGGCTGTGGCATTCTGGAAGAGAAAGAAAATATAATGACTGAGACATAGAGACCTCCCACAGGTATTGTGTCTCCAGGACATATTTACAGAGGGTTTGTATTTACAGATCTCACGGAGGGCAGGAGAGGAAAGGGACTTACTTTGTAGAGAGAATCTGGAGCTAGAGCTCCTCTGCTGTGGGTGGTAAAGACGCATGTCTGCTTAGTGGGAGATGGAGGACCTAGGGGAGTTTTCAGGGTCCCGCCAGCAACCTGATTTTATGACTTTTTAAAAACTATTTTTGACCTTTATATCTGTGCTTAAATGCCAGTTTGTCTCATCTGGTTCTTACCTAAATAAAACAGAGGATTAAAAAAAAAAAAAGCAATGGGATTTATAGACAAGATTTACACCTATTAAGCCTAGTATTTTCATTTACAAGAAAGCAACCGCTGTTTCCCACTCTGCCTGGGAATAATGTCCATTTCTCCTGGATTGCAACCTAAATATGACCAGTCATGAAGGAAATATGCCTGCGACTGAGCACAAACTAATTCTTTTCTTTTCTTTTTTCCCCCCAGGATTACACCTTAACCATGTATTTTCAACAATATTGGAGAGATAAAAGGCTTGCCTATTCTGGGATCCCTCTCAACCTCACGCTTGACAATCGAGTGGCTGACCAGCTATGGGTGCCTGACACATATTTCTTAAATGACAAAAAGTCATTTGTGCATGGAGTGACAGTGAAAAACCGCATGATCCGCCTTCACCCTGATGGGACGGTGCTGTACGGGCTCAGGTCTGTCTGCCTTTTCAGGGCCAATTTTGCAGTTGCATGGTGCATTGGCATTGAATTTCTCATTTGAGATGATTATAGGGAGTGAGGCCACATCTTCAGATTAATTAGGAGACAACCGTGAAACACTGAGATATGCGCGCACACACACACACACACACATACACACACACACATCTTACAGATACAAAATTTGGGTCATTATTGTTACCATAAATAGTCACCACGCAAGGGAAAAATGTCCTCCTTGGATTGATTTTAAATAATTGGGTTGCCCTATCTAAGAATACAGATTCCCTAAGGATGGTTTTCCCGTATCATAGCCGCAAAGGCCTGTAATTAGTATGGCTGTGACACTGCAGCAGTTTTCAGTAGTTTTCCCAAAGCTGTTTGCTCAGGTGAAAAAGAAATGTCTAGTTTTGCCGTTAAGTGGTATAATCTCCTCAGAGTGCTATGAGGTAGTGTCACCAATATTTATGGGAATGACTGGATGCAAGGCTTCCTGATGAGAATCATCTCTCACCAGGTCTCATAATGAAATCACTTGAATCAGGAAACCAGACTGCTGCCTGGAACCTTGAGGAGGCCCTGGGCTTCCCTGGTTACCCTGGAAACCACCAGACCTTCCCATGATGCTCCAACAGTGCTGGTGGCTAACTATTTGAATATCACCCTTGCTCAATGGTGATCTTAAAAATCTTCTGTCTCTTGCGTTGATTTTGCAATGGTTTTTGTTTTGTTTTGGAGTAATTTGTGTGTCTGTGTGTGTGTGTGTTTGGGTGTGTAGGTGTGGGTGTGAGTGTGTATATGCTCACATATGCGTGTCTTTCTAGATCTCCTGGCCTAAAAGTGCCTTTGAGATCTTCTAGGAGTGACTGCAGTTTTGAGTAGGACACAGGTGGATATCTTGGAGAAAATATTTATCATAAAATTTTGTGAGTCCATAAGCCTTTAACTAAAACTCCAGCAAGTCTAAAGGAAATCATAACAATATATATTTAAATCCACATCACTGTGACATTTACTGCTTCAAATGAGGAAAGGGGATTATTTAACACTAACTTAAGTAGAGAATATTGAGTGACTTTCTCAAAACAGCAATATACAGAATAAGAGACAGAATTTTAGCAAAAAAATCAGACTTTTTAACTGTAAGGGGGGAAAAGTGGTGCATGTCAACCAAGCTATGGTGTTAGTGTAAAAAAAAAAGTTCAGACTAATATTTTGCTGGAATTTCAGGCATTTTGTACTTTTGCCTGGAAATCAAAAATGTGGATGTAAAATTCTGGAGGTTCTGACAAGTACATCAGTTGTACAAAAGATTACCCAGAAACTATGTGAGCATGAAATAAGGAGTCGTGTCCCTCATTTATCTACCCCCAAAAAAATTAATAGAAAAAGTGTGTGTGTGTGTGTGTGTGTGTGTGTGTGTGTGTGTGTGTGTGTGTGTGAAGAACAAAAAGAAACGAATACCAATAAAAATTAAGTCTAGGCTTATTGGCTTTTTAAAAAATAATTATTTGTTTATTTTAGAAACAGGGAGAGAGAACATGAACAGGGTTGGGGAGGGCAGAGGGAGCAGGAAAAGGAGAGAAGCAGACTCTGCTGAGCAGGGAGCCTGAGGCAGGGCTCAATTTCAGTACCCTAAGATCATGACTTGAGCCGCAATCTTTATTTTCTTACCAGAAGTAGAGTATGTTAGTATGCCTCTGTTGAAACTTTAACTGTTAGGATAGTGCCTTAGTCTGTTCAGGCTGCTATACCAGAATACCATAAGCTGGGTGGCTTATGAACAGTAGACATTTATTTCTCACATTTCTGGAGCCTGTAATACAAGATCAAGGTGCTAGTGTCGAGGGAGGACTCGCTTCCTCATTCCTCGTAGGCACCTTCTTGCTCTGTGCTCAGCTGGTGAAAGGGGCAAGGGAGTTCTGTGGGATCTCTTTTATAAGAACACTAATCCCATTCATGAAAGATCCACCCTCATAACCTAATACCACCACCTTTGAGGATTAGGATTTCAACATATGAATTTAGGGAATGGGGACCTAAACATTCAGACCATAGTAGACAAAATGATATGATATGAATGAAAGAACTGTAATAAATTTCCAAGCTGTGTTTGGAAGTGTTGGATTTAACACCATAAAATATGCAAGAATAAGAGAAACCAAGAGAATAAAACTATATCCATAGCTAATACTCTGCCTATAAATTTATATATAAAAGTTAAGTGATCATATAATAAGCTTTGGGAAGTTTTCAGTAATAAACTTGGTATAATAACTTCAAGAACTCTCTAGTCGAATTTACATCCATTATACATCTCAAACAGCCTTTTAAGTCAGTAAATGGATTTCTAAATAAATAGGTGTTTTTATTCAAATGTAGTCTTAATATACTTCTTAGATCTTTATTTAGAACCTCATATTTTTGAAACAATTCTAAAGATCTCTGTGGACCTGGACAAGCTGTCAGAAAGAAAATCTCTAAACAACAGACTGCCACATTCTGCACATGCTTAACAGCTACCCTGTGCCATCTGATTCCTTTTGAAATTGGCTGATCTAGAAATTTCTGCCTTTAGATTTAAAAATCACACATAGCTATAGAAGTTAATTTGAATTTGAAGTAATCTGAATTTTTGGACAAGAAACACTTTAGTATTTCAAAATACAGATAATGTTATTAAATTCATGTATATACATATTCTGCCTTATTCTACGTGAACTGAAGTATCATTTACATGTATTCTATGTGTACACTCACACACACACTCACACACTCACAGTATATATATCATGTTTTTAGTAAGAAAAAAAAATAGTGTGAGTGTTCACACTGGGTGCCTTCACCCTCCATTGTCCTCTTGGCCCCAAATCCTGTCATCCATTTGCTCTTTTGCTGCTGTTGTGCTCACTGGATCATGTTAGCGGCATGGCAAGCCAATGACGGGCCAGTGTATGAAACCCCAGTGATACGGTATATCCTTTTGGTATCTAGGTACCAGGGCGTGAACCTGAAGGAGGTCTGGTACAGCTGAGGACTTTAGTGAGTTACACTCCCATGAAGGTTGATGGAGCCCTGGGATCATTGTTTTTATCTCCTGCTTTTACAGTGCTGCTGATGAAATTCCAGCCCAACAGGGATTGCTTTCTTACTGGCTGTATCTCTGAGATACTGGTTGTCCTGAATGTATCCCTGAGATATCAAGGTTGATTGTTTTCTCCCTGTTGGAGACTGGGATTGCCTTCACCCGGCTATACGGCAGTTGCCTATACTGGTAGGTCAGTCATGGTTAAGCTCCTCTAGGCTCCTTTTCCTATTCATGTCCAGCCATTGCAGTACAGGATCAATGAGGGCTTTTTCTTTATCAAGCATAGATGAAGATCTCTGGCTGTGGATGGGCTGTCCATGATGTAGGTTTGTACGTCATCTCAGTCTTATCATGGGAAATCATTAATCCATTACTCTGATGACTCTACGAAAGTGGTCAATGACTGCTCACACAGATATTTGAGAGTGATCATGTTCTCGTAGCAATAAAAGGTCATTATAAATCAGGAACTGTTTTTTCAGTGATTCTTATGGCCCCTTGAGTTTGAAACTTGGGCTAATGTTACCATGAGCTCATTGGCTTGAGCTCAGCTAAATAAAACAGTGATCTGAGCCTTTGGCACATGTCTACATCACCATGTGATGTGAAATAATGCTCTAGATAGGGCATGCCTACCATCCTAAAATAAAACTAGGGCTCTTTGAATTCCCTTTGGGCAGTTAAACGTTTTTAGGAACTAGGAAAATCTTGGCTAAGATGCTTATGGATCTTGAGCTTGTTCCTGTCACAGTTTTTCTGTTTTCTTTGGTTCTGAGCTCGAGTTTTTTGCTGCCTGTGAGAAGGTAGATTCATCCCTCTCCTGCCTTCCTGTGTTTCTTTTTCAGTCAACTGATCACCTGATGTCATTGGATATCTCACCTAGCACCATTTTGTAACATGATCTTTTCTTCAGGCTACGTACTTTATCTTTGAACCTTTTTTTTTTTCAGATGCTAGGAATTGGTAATGGGTACACAAAATAGTATTTGATTTGCTTCAAAAAGCACCTGAGAATCTAAGGTTGAGTCATCTTCATCAAAACAGTGTAGCCATGTTCTTCCTGAGAAGCTTATTGCAAAATTTGTTGGAAAAAAAACTACAGCATTTCTGCTTGCTATTAAAAATACGCAAAATTGTTAAAGTTGACATGCTGATAATGAAGAAGTTGAATGCAATATTAAGATGAAGCTACAACTCATTTCACAAAATTCAAATTAAGTCATCTAATTGGTTTGGTTGTCATCTTATTCTGAAACCTTTTTATACAGTGGTTCTGACCAGGCATCTTTTTCCCCCAGAAAAATGTAAACTAACAGAATTAATAAGACCCATGTGATTTGAGCACAGGCGTGCTTACTTTCCAAATTCTTATTTTGTCACTGTTTCTCAGTTACTTTTATGTAAGTAAATAACATATTGATGAATTGGTTTCTAAGAAGGATCATGCTGGGACCCCTGGGTGGCTCAGTCAGTTAAGCATCAGACCCTTGATTTTGGCTCAGGTCATGAACTCAGGGTCGTGGGATCCCCACACTGGGCTCTGTGCTTAGCACAGAGTCTGCTTGTCTCTCTCCCTCACCTTGCTTGTGGGCTCTCCCTCCCTCCCTCCCTCCCTCTCTCTCTGTGAAATAAATAAATAAAATCTTTTTAAAAAGATTTTGCCAATTTTTTCTCTTATCAGCAATCAATTACATATTTAAGGTTGTGACATCTGCTTTGGACCTTATACTTATTTTGGTTATTGTAAATAACCTATTTACTTCATCTTTCAGGGCTGGGGAAAAATCTCTGATTTCATTTTAAATTCATACTCATAAAATTCTATATCCTTCCTACGCTCATCCATTCTTCCCTGCTTTTAAGGACTCTTTCACACCTTCACTTCAATCACCTCCCGCCACTCGCATTTGATGACATTGCTTCATACTTCAATTAAAAACACAGAAGCTTCTTCATCTTCCCATTTCCCATCTAACATGCTTATTGTTAAGCACTTTGACCCTTCTGCTCTCTATCTTGCTTCCAGAATGCAGACCTTCCTTCCACTCTTCAGAAGTATCAAGAATTAGGATGTCCCTGTCTTAAGGCTTTTGCACATGCTCTTTGCTGGATGTAACACATCACTTCTAGCTATGTGTGTTTTTAGCATCATGGAATAATTATGTAATTGAGGACAAGTTCAACTGTCACCTCCACAAGGAGAATTCTTTGATTGTCTATTCCCTTTCTATTACAACATCTTGATTTATTTGTATTATAGCATTTATTTAGATGTAACATTATTTTGTCATTTTATTGCATCTCTTATTTATTGACTTTGTATTTATCAATAATGGTGGGGAAGTCACCATGAGACTATAAATTCTCTGAACAAAGAACTGTTTCTGTCTTATTTATTGTTCCATCCCCAAAACCTAATGCAGTGCTGGGTGGAAAAGATATTCTATGATGATTAAATTTAAATTCTAATTCTTTCTATAGTATTTCTATTTTTATATTTTCTATTTAGATTCTTAATCCATCAGAATTTATCTTGGTTGGAATTATACTCATTAAATATTACTTTGAACAAGTGTTATACTATATCCAATCTTTCCTACATAACTGTGACATTTATGAACTTATTCATGTCTTCATTTCATGGCTTGTAGCAGAATTTTGTCATTTTCTTCAGACAGCCCACTCATATCTTGATAAGGTTATTCCTATTCTCTATATGTGATACTTTTAGGAATAGGATCTTTTTGTGTTATTTTTCCAACTGACTTTTACTGATATGTGGGAAAGCTATAATATTTGTTTATAACTATCTTTGTTTAGGCATTTATCTAATATATCCATCCAGGCTAACAGATTAATTAGTAATCTTAAGGATTTTAGTCTAGCAATCATATTGTTTATAATGATGATTTTTATGTTCATTTTCATTAGTTTTATTCTTTTTTTTTTAAAGATTTTATTTATTTATTTGTCAGAGAGAGCACAAGCAAAGAAGCAGGCAGAGGCAGAGGTAGAAGCAGGCTCCCCACTGAGCAAGGAGCCTGATATGGGACTTGATCCCAGGACCCTGGGATCATGACCTGAACCGAAGGCAGCTGCTTAACCAACTGAGCCACTCAGGCGCCCCTCATTAGTTTTATTCTCATTTATATTTCTTGATTCCTTGGTTTCAACTTCCAGAAAATGAAACACAGTAGGGATAATAGTGTACATTATTTCTTAGTTCTTTGTTATAATAAGAATGTTTCTTGTGTGCCACTATGAAAAGATAATTTACATTTTCAGTTTAAGGTAGTTACAAATCATTCTTTTACTTCTATTAAAAATACATTTATTGGCTGCCAATTAATTTCTGGGAACTATTTCATGAGTTGGGTAACACAGATATCACCAATTTATGGAATTTTTATTCAAGAACTAATTATAAATCAGATAACTGATCCCAGATTATTTTTTCTTTACATATAAGAAATAAATATAGATTTTTATTAATTCACCCCTCGCTAATTTGCTCATTTTCCTAAGTTAATCTGTAACTGAAATGTATTCATTCCCTGCCTTGATTCATCCTTAAATTCCTGAGATAAATCCTATTTTATCGTGGTGGGCAATACTCTATAAAAAAACTATTACATTTGTTCTGTCCATGGCAAACTTATAATTGTTTTTATTTTCATTGAAACATGATTGACACAAAATGTTCTGTTAGTTTCAGGTATACAACATATTGATTCAACAATTTTATATATTACTCAAGCTTACCATGATAAGTACAGTCACCATCTCTCATGATGCAATGTTATAATATTATTGACTATATTCTCTATGCTGTATTTTTCATCTCTGTGACTTATTTATTTTATAAATGGAATCTTGTACCTCTTGATTCCCTTTATCTATTCTACCAACCTCCTACTTTCCTACCTTCTGGTAGCCACCAGTTTGTTTTCTGTGTTTAAGAGTCTGTTTTTTGTTTGTTTCCTTGCTTGCTTTGTTTGGATTCTACATATAAGTGGAAGCTTATGGTATTTTTCTTTTTCTGTCTGACTTATTTTACTTAGCATAATGCCCTATAATTTCATCATGCTGTTGCAAATAATAAGATTTAATTTCTTTTTATGGCTGAGTAATATTCCATAGTGTGTGTGTGTGTGTGTGTGTGTGTGTGTGTGTGTGTATAAACATAGGGGTGCATATATCTTTCCAAATTAGGATTTTCATGAATGGAGGTAAGTGTCAATAGTGGAATTACTACATCCTATGGAATTTCTATTTTTAATTTTTTGAGAAATTTTCATACTGTTTTCCACAGTGGTTGCACCAATTTACATTCCCACCAGCATGGGGGTCCCTTTTTCCACATCACTGCCAACATTTGTTATTTCTTATCTTTTTTTATATTTGCCATTGACTGGTGTGAGGTGATATCTCATTGGGGTCTTGATGATTGATGGATGATGGACTGATGATTTTTATGATGATTAATGATGTTGAACATCTTTTTATATGTTGGTTAGCTCTCTGTATGTCTTAGAAGAAATGTCTATTTAAGTTCTTTGCCCATTTTTAAATCAGACTGTTTGTTTTGATATTGAGATGTGTTCTTCATACATTTTAGATATTAATCCCTTATCAGATATATCATTTGCAGATATCCTCTCCAATTCAATAAGTTTACTTTTTGCTTTGTTGATGGTTTCCTTTGCTATACAAAAGCTTTTTATTTTGGTGTAGTCCCAATAGTTTATTTTTGCTTTTGTTTTCTTTACCTGAGGAGACATATCCATAAATATGTTGCTATAATTATTCCTTTAAAAATCTTTAGACAACCAGTTTATTGATGGTAAGCATACCTTGTGATCTAGTCATAGTGCAGTTTTGTTTGTCCCTCACCATCATCTTATACAGTATTCAGTGAGGTATTTCTTCACTTTATAAAAATTTGGGCAGATCTATGGTTTTCTGCCAATATTTTATTAATACTTCCTTTCCAATTTTATGTTACACAGGAATTCTCAGGTCAGTGTTTAATACTAAATTAGATTTAGCATTAGTAGTTTCTCTTTCCATAGCCCAGCCCTACTTTAGGCTAGAAGCCTGTAATGGCAAAGGGAGGATAGTTGATTTCTCAGCCTCCCTGATTCTACTTTCCTCTATACCCCACAACCCAGGTTGACAGCCTACATATAACTCCTCCCATTTGGAAGATTTAGAGGGTGGAGGGAAAATAAGGAAAAAAGGTTTTACTTGAGCTAGTACCATTGTTTCATAGCTTCATACTCTCTGGACTTAGAAGATATTCAAAATTGACTCATTTCAGAGCTTCCCACCAAGAGGGACCTTTCTTCAGCAGGTCCCTTGACCAGCATGGGGTGTTGGGAGAATAGGAGGGTAGAATATGTTTCTATTCCATAGAGTCCCTTGGAACTCTTTCCTCAGCTCCAAGAATCCATCTTTCATGGTCAATTTCTCTCTCTCTAACCTCTAGGCAGCCCTGTCATAGAGGATCCAAGATAACTTTGGATCTTCCATTTTTTCCATGTAGCTCATGTGTGATCCACAGGAATTATGCCTGCATTCCTACTCTAACAATCCAGTTCCTATTCAGTCTCCTCTATTCCTACCACCTCAAGACTACTTTAATTGTCCCAGGTCTGAAGCAGGCACCATTCCTCTTGGAATCCCAACTGAAAGAGTTAATCTCCCAGAGGGATGGCTGGAGACCATCCCAAGAAATCTATTCCTAGGTTAGTTCTTTCTCAATCATTATTCTGACTCCAATTAAGATCTGTGACTTGGCTGAAGTTTCTAAGAACCGTGGACCAATTCACTGAAATTACCTAGTAAATTATTTATTGGTGAGGCAGTAATGTGGGGCACTCACACATTTGTGATATATACCATATAGATTCTGTTAAATATAGCAATAGATTATATCTGTCTTTATATTTCATGGTATGTTTTGACATAATATGAATCAAGAAGATTTCTCTCTTTTTGTATGTTCTGTAGTAGATTATATTATATAATAAATATCTGCTCCTAAAATGGTTAGTATTCCTGTAAGTACTTTAAAAAATTACTCATAAATATACATGACATATGAAATGTTTTGTATAGATGCATGATACTTTGAATAGATTCTTGAATGACATTTTCTACCCTGGCACACATAGCTTCAGTTTCTGCTATACTTACAGTTTTCTCTAGGTTTTCTTCTTGTATCAATCTTGAAAATTCATGTTTTTAGGAAAATGTGCTTTTTTATCTGGACCTTCTAATTAACTAGCATGTGCAAATGTCTTGCCCCGTAGAACACACTTTTTCATTTTTAATTTTGTTCAGTAGCATAAAGAAATATTTGTTTTTTTATATTTTTAAAAGGCTAGTTTTTTATTTTATATCATAATTCTGTTTATTAATTTCTTTTTTATTTTATTTTGTTTTCCACCATTTGTTTTATTTTTTTTATGTTCAGTTAGCCACTGTATAAGACATCATTAGTCTTTGATGTAGTGTTCAGTGATTTATTAGTTATGTATAACACCCAGTGCATGTCATAGCATGTGCTGTCCTTAATACCCATCACCCTGTTACCCCCTCTCCCACCTCCCCTTTCCTCTGAAACCGTCAGTTTGTTTCCCCAAGACCATGGTCTATCATGGTTTGTCTGCCTTTCTGATTTGTCCGCCTTCAGATTTCCCTCCCTTCCCCTGTGGTCCCCCGTGCTATTGCTTATGTTCCATATATGAGTGAAACCAATTGTCTTTCTCTGCTTGACTTACTTCACTTAGCATAATCCTCTCCAGTTCCATCCATGTCAACTCAAATGGTGGGTATTCATCCTTTCAGATGGCTGAATAATATTCCATTGTATGTATGTACCACATCTTCTTTATCCATTCATTGGTTTAATTTCTGCTTTATCTTTATAAATATCCCCCTCCTCTTGATTTTAAAGATCTCTTTAGTGGGGAGTGACATCAGCAAAATGGCAGACTAAAAAGCTTCAAGCTCTTGAAGCTTTATTTACCAAATAAAACTATTTATTTACCAAAAAATAAGCAGAAGCTGTCTGAAAAAACTTTGTAGGAGCTCTGGAAAATATTCCAAAGTTCATGGAGGCCAACCAAATGCCAAATAAAGAAAAAACTGTATTCAAAAGAGTTGGAAAGTTTTGTGACATTTTTTACCTGCCATTTCTCCACCTCCTCCCTGGCTCAGGGGCAGGTGGCAGCCTAGTTACTAGTTTCCTCTCTTACACTGGAAGGAACAGAGGAAACCTTCTTGAAAATTATTATGTACATATGTTCTAAAGTATCAGGAAGATAACTGAAGGACTGAAGCACGATGCTCACCTCTGTTTATAGAGATAACTCAGAAAGCAGGCAGGAAAAGAAAAGCAGGTTGTGCTCATAAAGGCTGCATGTCTACAAACCCATAGATGTCCAGGGCAAAAGACTCAGGATAGAAATATGAAATAGACCATGGGAGGCCCAAAGAAGAAACTGGAGTGAAACTCTGAGAAATCAGGTTTTTCAAAAGCAGTTAAGTATACAGAATTTAGAAAGCTATGCATATGCCCAGGCAAAGCATATTCTTAGAAAAGTCTTGAGAAGACCTAAAGTTTTTTACCTTGACTGATACCTAAGCACAGAACCATCCTAGCCAAGTGGTGAAAGAATGTGCCAGGACAGAGCCAATCTGCAAAGACAGGAAGAAGTGGTTGTTTGCTCTATTTATTGTTTGTTTGTTTGATTCTTTTGTTTGTTTGTTTCAGCTCCTGTCATTCAAAGCAATTTCTGTTAAAACATTAGCTGAACATGAATTAATAGAACAGAGATTTTGCTGATTATACTGATAAGTAAAGTGTTTTTTAAAAAGTTTAGAAATAGGGGTGCCTGGGTGGCTTAGTGGGTTAAAGCTTCTGCCTTTGGCTCAGGTCATGATCCCAGTGTCCTGGGATCAAGCCCCACGTTGGGCTCTCTGCTCAGTGGAGAGCCCTCTCTCTCTGCCTGCCTCTTTGCCTACTTGTGATCTCTCTCTCTCTGTCAAATAAATAAATAAATAAATAAAATCTTTAAAAATAAATAAGAAGTATAGAAATACCTCAAAATAAATGAATTATTAAGGCCTTCTTAAAAAAGAACAACAGTAACAAAAAGACAGCAGTCCCCCTGGGGAAGGAAAAAATCTGATTTTTAGAGTTGCAACATTTACATAGTCAAATGACCAATTTTCAAGAAAAAATATCACAAGACATACAAAAAAAGAGTAAGACATAACTCATTCAGAGGAACAAAATAAATTGACAAAGCTGTCCTTGAATATGCCCAGACATTGGACTTACTGGATGAAGACTAAAGTGTCTGTCTTAATCAGCAAATTTGAAGATAGGACAATTAAAATGATCAAGTCTGAGAACAGAAAGAAAAATGACTGAAGAAAAGCAAATGAAGCCTAAGGGATTTGTGAGAAACCATCAAATACACCAAGAAATGAACATGAGAAAGATGCACAGAGATTATTTGGAGAAGTATTGGCTAAAAAATTTCAGAAGTTGATAAAAAACATGAATCTACAAATCCAAGGAGTTCAATGAACTCAAAGTAGGATAAAATCAAAGGGACCCACACTAAGTCTGCTGAAGGTTCTCTTCCTCTGCCCCTCACTCCACTCTCTCTCTCACGCATGTTCTCTTTCCCTTTCTGAAATAAATAAATCTTAAGAAAAAAAGAAAAACCTCCCAATTAAGTCATATTCCTTTGTGAAAAGCTGAAATCTTGTCCCCCAAGATCAGTAACAAGGATGCCTGCTAATGCCATATTTGTTTTAATTGGAAAAGGAGTAAAATTGTGTGCAGATAACAAGATTTTATGTAGAAAACCTAAAGATTCCATGCAGCAACGCCCAAACCTCTAGATCTAAAAATTGAATTCAATAAAACTACAGATTTCAAAATCAGCATATAAAAATCAGTTGTATTTCTATATATTAATAGTGATCACTCAAGATCATTTCTAGTAGCATGTAAAAAACTGAAATGTTTAGGGATAAATTTAATAATGAAGGCAAAAGACTTGTACACTAAAACTGTAAAACATTGCTGAAGGAATTTAAAGAAGACATAATTAAATGGGAAAACTACTTGTATTCATTGATTGAAAGACTTGATATTGGTAAAATGAAAATACCATCCAAAGGGATTCAGTGCAATCCCTGTGAAAATGCATGTGCCCCCCTTTTTTTGTAAAATGGAAAACCCCATTCTAAAACTCACACAGAATCATATGGAACCCCAATTATCCAAAATAATCTTGAAAAAGAAGAACAAATCTGGAAATCTCACATTTTCTGATTTCAAAAATTACTACAAACCACAGTAATCAAAACAGTGTGATGCTGGCATAGTAACAGACACATTGACCAGAAGAATAAAATAGAGAACCCAGAACTAAACTTAAAATATATGATCAAATGATTTTTGACAGGAGTGGCAAGACTCTTCAATGAATAAAGGACAAGTAGTACTGGGAAAAACTGAATATCCACATGTAAAAGAATGAAGTTGGATCCTTATATTATACCTTCTACAAAAATGAACTAAAAGTGGATCAGAGATATAAATGTAAGACCTAAAACTCTAAAACTCTTAGAAAAAGATGGGGAAAGAGCCTCATGACATTGGATTTGGCAATGATCTCTTGGATATGGCATTAAAGCACAGGCAACAAGAACAATAACAAAAATATAAATTGGACTACAGCAAAATTAAAGACTTATGTGAATCACAGAACACAGTCAACAGACTGAGAAGGCAACCAGTAGAAGGGAAGAAAATATTTGCAAGTCATATATCTGATAAAGGTAGTTAATATTCAGATTATATAGA
>CM053609.1:19073032-19126013 GCA_028646535.1 Procyon lotor | reverse complement strand
TTTTAACAGAACTTTATTCTAATTTTGCTTTATAGGCATCTTGAATGAATGTTGGGTAGTCAATATGCCATACAACATGCCAGAATTTTGAAGTGTGAGGCTGGTTCTTCAGTTGGCTAGAAAGTCGGATGCTTTTTAAGAAAAGTATACCAAAGAGCTAGGTGTTGACTTTGGATTATAGAATGTAATCCACTCCTTGGAGTGATAATTTAAAATGTTATGACATTTGGAAAGGACATACTTTCACCATGGGTATGGGCCTTACAGCATATGTCTGCATGGCACTTACATATCATTTGTAGAGAATAATTTAGTATTTACCCATGATTGCCAAATATGTTAACATTTTCCCTCACTGCTCTTCCTAGCCAACGAAAAGTAGAACTTTTCTCAACCTGCCATTTATCCAGATGCTAATAGAAGGACATGCTTTACTATTGAAGTTAGGTTAAATGAGACAAGCCCAACAGAACTGGCACATGCCTGGTGTTTTACTGGTGTTTTGGTTAAGATCTGCTGATAGGAACAGAACTTGCTCATGTTGCCCAAAGTAGTAGAATGTCTGTTGTGAATACTCATATGGAAGACTATCTGGAGAAAGCTAAATACTGGCTTTCAAGAAAGGTGGAACATGAAAGGTCGTTGGGAATTCAAGGTAACTCTAGGGATCTTAGGAGGAGACATTCTTACTTCTTCATTCTTATCCACCATTGAATGAGTATAGCCAGAGCTGCCAGTGACACACATCCACATAAGCTATGAGAATGCTGTTCCCCAGTGCTCACTTCAGCAACACATGTACTAAAAAAAGACTGTTGTTCCCTGAGATATGCCCTGCAAGACCGTGTTCTATGGCTCAGCCATTAGTGACCACTGACTCTTTGACCATCTAATTTGCATTTTTCTCCACCTCTTATGCTTTCTCATGCCTCACTCTCCAATCGGAAAATGACATGGCAAGGCTCTAATTCATGAACTTGGAAGATTAGCTCCATTCTTGCCCTGTCTTTAATTCATTTTCCTGGAAGGGAAGCCCTTTAGCTCCATTCTGCCTTTTAGGTCAGGCCATATCATAGGTTCTTGATCAAGTAATGGTTGACTGTACTTGAATCAGGGCCCCCATCCCAGTCCAATCAGCTCTAACTATGGTGAAAAAGAGGAGGCATTCTAGAGAAGAAAAATATAAAACATACTAGGTTAATTGCATTTCAACAGAAGCTGTGTGTAGGTTGGTTTCCCTAAAAGGCTGTAGACAAGAGTAGGAAATAAACTTGACATTTCTAGAAGTGTTGTTTCTTAATGGACAGTTGACTTAACCATTGCATGGTAGAGGCTAAACTGCCCCTGGGCCCCGATATAAATTCTTTCCATTGCTGCAGCTGACCCCAAGGGAAGCTAGCCCCCTCGATTTTGATTCATAATCAATAACCTAGAAGCCATATATTCCCTTTGAAAAGATAGATGATTTCATGGTGAGAAGCTCAGGAGCATTAGGATCCAGCCCAGCAGACAACTATAATAAAATAAGATCAAGCGGAAACTTGGCTGAGAGTTCCAAAGTGCAGCTTGTGCTTCTGTAGCTACTTAGACACTTCCCATAGAAAATCAAAGAACTCAGTCTTGATTTAATCAGTACTATCGCCACACACATAAGTTTTCTCTGTGCTGTAAAGGTTAGAAAACCACTAAACAAGGAAGCAGAACAAAACTTAAAGACAAAATTTCCTTAGAAACCTGTTTCTCTGCCCTTGTTTAACCAAAGTCAGCAAGGCTACATGAATAATTATATCAGATTTAGAGGGGTTTTTGTTGCTTTTCTTGACAAATCTGGCCTATAAGGTACTCAAAACTTATTCAGTATACATTATGAAACATACTTAATCAGATATATCTTGGGGGAAAAGGGACCCTATATGGGGGCTACTTATTGTTTAGCTGGAAGCAGTTTTCCTGCTATATTTCTCATCCCATCTTTAATATCTGCCCTCATCTGTGTATTTCAGAATCACCACAACTGCAGCATGCATGATGGACTTGAGAAGATACCCTTTGGACGAGCAGAACTGCACACTGGAAATTGAAAGCTGTGTGTATCTGTACTTTTTTTTCATTCACTGTTTTTTAGGCCTTATTATTATTCGGCATATTTTTCAAAGCATATATAATTTTCTTGACATCGTTTTTAACCATCTTAAAGAGGGAAGGCTTAATCCTCCATTCTGCAAATTACGCTGTCATGAGAGAGACAGAGACAGAGATAGAGACCCAGCATAGAAGAGTTCCCATTATAATCTGATTAAGAGAGTCTGCTTGCTGTGCTGAAATACAGAAAACAAACACTCTTCATCTTGGTCCATTCAGTGAGAAGAGAACAAACACTGAGATGCAATTTTCTCACAATATGCTTCATCACACATGAGTGGCTGTACTCCTGGGAACCTGGGCAGTTGGAGTAAAACTCATTTCCCATCAGGAACTCAGCTTCACAAGCAGGCTATTCTTGCATTTTGGCAATTTTCTCAATTTAAAGAGTATTCAGATTCCTTATTGATAATTCAATGTTGAGTACTTCTTTGGGAGGGATGAGAGCTGCATCTTTATTACCTAACAAACAAGTGTTCTGCCTGCTACCTGAACTACATCTCCTGGCATATTCAGATATTGCTGTTGCTGTCGTCACTCACCCTGGTTTATCATAGATTGGTTTATAGTTGGTCTCAATTGGATTTAGTCTTGTCTGTATTTATACTGATTTCTTTAAGAGGGGTGGTAAATAACTGCAGTGCTACTCATTGCATTTGTGTTAAGAAGTGAATGTCTTTGTGAGTAAACGTACGGGAAGTTGTGGTGGGCATAGGGTAGTTTTCATCTCATATAGAGCTGTCCCCACAGTGTCCCTCGCTTCCACACTACATCACTGTCAAGTTTTCTGAAGGCCGTGCTTTCAGAAAAGTGAAGGACATGAAATCATGTCAAGCGATGCATAGTGGAATCATCTGGGGAGATTTAACACAAGTCAGAAAGCTCAAGGGAAAGATGATGATTTCCCAATAGTTGAAGGAGTATATTGGAAGATAAGTGGATTCTGTGTGGCCAGAAGGTACAACTCCCAGTGAGGTGATGAAAGTTTCTGGAAGGCAAATTTGGGACCTAAGTAAGGAAGCAGCTTCTACTCCAACTGTCTGAACACAGAGTGACTAACCTCAGATAGTATATATTCTGTTACTGTGATGTTTGTACTGAGGAAGAAGATGGGCAGGAAGGTCTGTTATCAAAGAGATTTCCTCAGAAAGTGTGAGATCGCTTGTCTTCAGAAAATCCATAGTTAAAGCATTTGAGTGGAAGTAGGGATTTTCTGGTGATGTGACTACACACATATGTAAAAGGTTTTATTTAAGTGAAGATGGAAATATGGGGATGTGTGATACCCTACCCATGGGGATGGGCACACAAGCCCTGGGCACAGTATGATGATGTGAGCTACAGCCGGAAACCCAGTGGTACTGGGCTGGGTAAGCAAGCGACAGCAGATGTACTCACAATATACAGAGAATCCTACAGATTCTTGGCATCCTTGTAAGGAGTTTGAACTTTATTGGGAAACATGTGAGGGGTTTAAGCAGAGGAGTGGCTTGATAAGTGTGTGTTAGGAACAATTGTCATGGCTGCCAGATGAGAATGGAATATAAGAGAGTCAGAGAGAAGGGAGAAGATAGAAGCTGGAACCACCATGATCCAAGGAGAGAGTGTAGCAGATGGGACAAGGGAGGATGACATTTACCATGGAGAGCAGCCATCCCCAGAGCTTTGATCTATTTGTCAAATATGGAATGTCTGCCTTGTGTCGTATTACACATTCAAATCAAAAAGTCCATTATACTGATAAGGTGTTTTTCTCTAGGTGTGAGTTTTAATCAGCCTTACTGATAAAGTTGACCTAATCCTTCAGAAGACTCTTGGTGCTACAAGAAATATCAGATTTTATTGTCCTATTTCCTCATTCTGAAAAGGCATTGATTGATTGATTACCAAGTGAAAATGAATACCTTGCTAAGAGCTGGGCTTGGAGCTATAATCCAGCTAATAAACACTCCTCTCTCCAAGGGCCAAGAGTATCCCAGCAAAAGACATTTCTAATGATGGCAAGCATCATAGCCAGCAACACCTGATGAAGCCATCCAAAAATGACAAGGAGAACACTATTTTTCCCTGAGAGTTTCTGGTGTTACCAGACATTAATTGGTTAAATTCACTCTTAGTGTTTTAATTTAATTCTAGAAAGTTGCCTTTCTAGAATTCTTTATATTTGAATTTTCATTTTTTTCTTACAGCCATCTTCTTCAGTGCTGTTAATATATATTTTAAATTCATTTTGATGCAACCACCCAGTCCTCTATGATTAGGATTTGCAAACAAAACTCTGGTCAGAGCATTCACTCTCCCCAGTTCCTCTACCTTTTAGCAACAGTGTGGTACAAATCACACAACACAGGTAACCAAAAATATTCAAAAGTTAGTTCTTTGATGACACTTTTTCTCATAGACAAGCACATGAAACATATCTTCAAATATGAGCAAGTTGTTATTCCATTTTATTAGTTACAGTTTCTTTAGCCTTGCATGTAAACAAAACGATGATTCTTTTCTGCCATGTCCCTGCTTTCTCTCCTGGCAGATGGCTATACCACAGATGACATTGAATTTTACTGGCGTGGCGGCGATAAGGCTGTCACCGGAGTGGAGAGGATTGAGCTCCCACAGTTCTCTATTGTGGAACATCGTTTGGTCTCAAGGAATGTCGTCTTTGCCACAGGTGAGTCCTGTGTCCCCTCGCTGGCTAAGTAAGCAATGATGGTCTCCTGATGAAACTCTGCAACTGAATCACAGCACTAGGTCACCCAAAGATGTACCACCATCAATAAATGATCATCTTAGCTATTCCTTTTTTCTGTATCTAAAGGGATTGATAAGCTTTGATGGAAAGGAAAGATCACCTGACAAGGAGAAGCACTCAAGGACTGGTTACTGAGAAGTTAAAAATCTAAGGGTGAATTTAACCAACCCATGTTTGGTAAGATAAGAAACTCTCATCTCTGGGCAGATGGGAGGCCAGTGATGGCCTTGGAGGCAAACAGGAAAGAAGAAGGGAAGGAAGGGAGGAAGGGAAGAAAAAGAAGGAGGAAGATCTGAGGAAGTGGTGCTTTTCCCCTCCCAGAAGTAAGAGACCTTCTCCCCACTTTGGGGTAACAGTCAGCCTTGGTTGTCCAAGAAGTTGCCCCACCCTCACTTAGTGATGCCTCTAACAAGGTCATCCTCTCCTGATACTGTCTGGTTAAGGTTGCCCTGGCCTGAGTTTCAATGCCATCTTTATTTCAACTGTCTAAAGATGACTGAGAAGGTATATTCTGCTCTCCTATCTGTCCTTGCTGAGGTTTTATTAAATTACAACTCTATGTATTTTAATTTGTTCAGTGCTTTCTTGTTACCTTTGCATTCCTGCTGAGTGCCATATATTGTGATTGAGATAATAAATAAAAGTGTTTTGTAAATTGTAAAGTATCATAAGGACCACAAACCCTGGGTTGAAAATGCTAAATAGAGGTAGAGTGGGAACCTTCCATCTTGGCTTTCTCCTGTCAGTGTAGGTTGAACAATGACAAGTAGGTCACAGTTAGCTTTAGTCCTGTGAGGGCATTCATGAAGCCCAAGAAAGGCCCATTCTCTCTATCTACTGCCTCTGACTGGAATGTCTGTGACCCACAGTCACCTGCCTCCCCTTCACCTGGTCACCTCCAACTCATTCTTTAGCTCATTCTTGGCCAATTCCTCTTTTATTTTTTTTTTAAGATTTTATTTATTTGACAGAGAGAAACACAGCGAGAGAGGGAACACAAGCAGAGGGAATGGTAGTGGGAGAAGCAGGCTTCCTGCCAAGCAGGGAGCCCGATGTGGGGCTCGATCCCAGGACCCTGGGATCATGACCTGAGCTGAAGGCAGACGCTTAATGACTGAGCCACCCAGGCGCCCCTGGAAAGGCTTTTTGATCCTGGCTTACACATCTACACATTGCTAACCCAGGCTCAGTTACGTGGCTACTCGGAATTCCCATAGACTGCACTGACCTTCTTCTAGCTCTGCTGTGCCTCTCTCCTCAAGGGTACATCTCTATCAGGAGGGATGTGTCCTGGTCATGGTTTACCCCCAACTCCTTCCCCACCTGTCTAATGCCTCACATGTCCTAAGCATGCAGCAGTAGTCCCCGGGTAAGTGAACAATGAGTCAAGTGTCAACTTCCTTCCTCTCCACCTCTCCCTCTCCCTCACCCTCTCCCTCTTCCTCTCTCTCTCTCTCTCTCTCTCTCTCTCTGTCTCTCTCTGTCTCTCACAAATAAATAAAATCTTAAAAAAATATATTCCTATAATCTCTAGAGGCACTCATCTCGATGGGCAGTAAGATCCAGCAAGTACACGGGCTTATGATTAGAGAATGGTTTCTACAACCAAGAAATTTACCCTGTTATGAATTGGATAAAATGATTTTTCTGCTTTTAGCACTGCAATTCAAACTTCCATGCCTCAGGTGATATGAGCAAAAGATCTGCTCCAAACACAAGGGTAGTTTTCTCTCGGTGGAATTAAATGCCCTTGCCTGCTTTGGTCTTGAATATCGCTGTTGTGGCCATTAGCATGCAGCCATGAGGATCTCTTCCTGCATTTTCATGCAACCTCATCAGAAAGCTGGATGAGGCGTGTGTGGAGGATGCAGTGTTTCTATAGGAAAATGCAACCACTTAGAATGGCCTCCATGAATCTTGTACCACAGAACCATTCAGGGGCAACTCTTTTCTTAGTGTAGTCTTTGTCTTTCTTTGAAGTATTTATATGGTAGAAAATAATCTCAAACATATCTGGAAAAAATAGATACTACAGATGTAGGGGATAATATTTAAACTATGCCTAGAGCCATTAGCTTATCAGAATGTAGTGCAAGGTCTTCTTCCTAGCACCTACCACATTCTGGCAAGATATCTGGCAAGATATAAGATATAAGTTCCACATCAATCAGTTACAAACCTCCCAACCTTCCAAGAGGTCTGTATTGTATGTCACTTTATATTGTATGTCAACTACAGTAGTAGTTACTTCAGTAGTGACTTTTTTTTTGTTATTGAGCTTCCAGTTTAAGTTATTATAATTGGCCTATTCACAAAAAGTAGCATAAACCACATTGCTTAAAATTTATTTTCAGGTTAAATATTACACTAATTTTTTTCCTTTCCACAAGTGTTCTGAATTAATGAGATTTTGATCAGTTGACTGAATTAAAGAGTTCTATAGCCTGATAGAATTCTCAAAAAAGGGAACAGATGCTTTGGAGGTTTATTTGGACTGGGCAGAGTCCATGATGAGGATTTAGTGTGATTGTTTCCACCTGTACTTCAGCCCATTGGGGCAGCCAGACGGGTCTGCAGGACAATGTGTGGAGGCGAGCCTGCTTTCAGGAAGCAAGTAAGGCATATGCAGTGCAAAATTTCAGGAGATGTTCATTCTTAGTATCATGGAAGTGAAATTCTGTGCTTTATCCTCCTTGCCCTTGTCCTGTCCATTTGGAACTTGTAGAGAGCCCCTTGCAAATCCATCCCAGGGTAACATGGGATTACAGGCTACAGGGAAGGGAACATGCATAAAACCCAAGTTATGAATATTCACTCAGCAGTTGTCATGAACTAGGTGTGGGGCTGGACCCGGCATCAAGGAGAGAAACAAGGAGTGTCTTGTCCCCTGGGATTTCTCATTGGACTTCCATGTTTCAGTGATGTTCCCCTGATGATGTCACATAGTCTATTATGTAGAGAAATGTTTAGTGGGAATAAAGCCACAGTAACAGAACTCAATGAAATATGTTCAAGAGGGCTCCTGGGTGGCTCAGTGGATTAAGCCTCTGCCTTCAGCTCAGGTCAGGATCTCAGGGTCGAGGGATCGAGCCCCGCATCAGGATCTCTGCTCAGCAGGGAGCCTACTTCTCCCTCTTTCTCTGCCTGCCTCTCTGCCTACTTGTGATCTCTCTCTCTGTCAAATAAATAAACAAAATCGTTAAAAAAAAAAAAAAAGAAGTGTGTTCAAGAGAGTTTAAAAACAGATGCTGGAGCCAGACTGTTGGAACCTAAGTCCGAACTGAAACTTTCTAGCAGTGTGACCCAGGGCAGAGATATTAATAATATCTATTTGAGGGCACCTGGGTGGCTCCGTCAGTTAAGCAGCTGCCTTCAGCTTATGTCATAATCCCAGGGTCCTCGAATAGTGTCCCACATCAGGCTCCTTGCTCGGCGGAGAGCCTGCTTCTCTCTCTGCCTCTGCCTGCCACTCTTATCTGCTTGTGCGCACTCTCTGACAAAAAAATTAAATAAAAACATAAATTATGTTCACTAGGCTCATCATAGGTCATTCATTATTTCAATCTACTGGATTTCTTGGAAAATCCTGGATCCATGATAAATATTCCTTCTTGATCCAGAATTATATTTAATTTTTTATTAAAGTACAGTTGACACACATTGTCACATTAGTTTCAGATGTACAACATAATAACTTGACAACTCATTATACATTATGCTATGCTCACCACAAAGTGTAGCTGCCATCTGTCACCATACAATGCTGTTATAATACTATTGTCTATATTCCCAATGCTGTACCTTTCATCCCTGTGACTTACTCATTCCATAACTGGAATTTTGTACCTCCCAGTCTCCTTCAGCCATTTTGTGCATCCCCTACCCTCTTGTCCTCTGGCAACCATTAATTTGTTGTTTGTACTTAATGTGTCTGTTTCTGCATTGTTCATTTGTTTTGTTTTTAGATTCCACATATAAGTATTTGTCTTTCTTTGACTTATTTCACTTAGCATTATACCCTCTAGATCCATCCAAGTTGTCTTAAATGTCAAGATCTCATACTCTTGGGCACCTGGGTGGCTCAGTGGGTTAAAGCCTCTGCCTTTGGCTCAGGTCATGGTCTCAGGGTCCTGGGATCGAGTCCCACATCAGGCTCTCTGCTCAGCGGGGAGCCTGCTTCCCTTCTCTCTCTGCCTGCCTCTCTGTCTACTTGTGATCTCTCTCTCTCTGTCAAATAAATAAATAAAATCTTTAAAAAAAAAAGATCTCATACTCTTTAATGAAATAGTTTATAAAGTGAGTATTCAGGTTATTCTTTGGCACCTATAATCCATAGGATGAAGCCAAACCTGAAAACATGCATGAGCAAGGCTTTCTAAGAAAAAAGAGCCCATTTAAAAGGGATACAGAGACACGAAGGGAAACAATGCGAGGGAGAATCCTCGCAACTGTTACTGGTTGCAACTGGTTACCTAGATATGAGACCAAATGGCATTTTCTTTCTGCTTTAACCATTAAAATAAAACATATATTTACATAGTTAATGTTTTACTATTTAATGTGCTATCTACTTCTGTAAGACCCAGTAGGCATCTATGGTAGAATTTCAGGAAATACTGAAGATGTATTTTTAAAATAAGTAGAAGCATATTAGTCCGAAATTTTTTGATTGAAATTTGAAAACCTATTGACCTTCTATTTAAGCCTTTAGGAATAATGTAAACATTTTTACTGAACTTAACTTTTAAACCTGCTCTAAATTGATAATCTTTGATCATTTAAAAGTTGGGGTCTAGAGATGCCTGGGTGGCTCAGTTAAGTGCCTGCCTTTGGCTCAGGTCATGATCCCAGGTTCCTGGAATCAAGTCCCACATCAGGCTCCCTGCTCAGCTGGGAACCTGCTTTTCCCTCTGCCTGCCACTTCCACTGCTTGTGCTCTTTCTCTCTTTCTGATAAATAAATAAATAAAATCTTTAAAAGCTGGGGTCTAGAAAAATTCTCTCAAAAATATTTAACAAAGCAAATGTTATATCATCATATTCTTTTTTTTTTAAGATTTATTTATTGATTTATTTGACAGACAGAGAGAGAGATCACAAGTAGGCAGAGAAGCAGGCAGAGAGAGGCAGTGAAAGCAGGCTCCCTGCTGAGCAGAGAGCCCAATGCAGGGCTTGATCCCAGGACCCTGAGATCATGACTTGAGCCGAAGGCAGAGGCTTTAACCCACTGAGCCACCCAGGCGCCCCGTATCATCATATTCTAATTACTGAAATTAAACCAGTGACTCAAGTAGGAATTTCAATAAAGAAAATATTTTTATTTTTTTATCCAATTTCTGTTTAAACATAATAAATATACATGTGTTACTGAAGTATTTGGGATGTGCCAAAAATATCTGGCTGAATGTCCTTAGAGAAAACCTATCTCAATTCATTAAAAATATGTGAGACTTTTAAGTAAATTGTCAAACTCCAGTTTTAAAGACTTCTAAAAGACTTTAATTAAGCAAGACATTCCTAGGAATGGTTAGAATTTTCACGTGCGTTATTTTTTATACAAAGACATAGATTGTTTCTTTTTTACTTTAATATAACTTCTGTAACTTTTCTGAATGAGGACATATAGGAATATACTTAAAATATAAATGTAGAGCCAAGTGAATTATCAGAAAGTGAACAACCTTATAACTGCAATTAGGTCAAAAGGTAGAACCCTAAAATTCTCACTATAAGACTTCTTCTCATTTCCTCACCTCCCTCCTTATCAAAGGAAACCACTATCTTGTCACAGTATAGTTAATTTTGTGGTTTTGGACCTTATTTAATGGAATAGAGTTTCAATTAATTTGTGATTGTCTTCTTTAACTGAACATTATGTTTATGAAATCTGTCCATGTCATGTTGTTCATTTATTTTCATTGCTATACTGCTGTGCAAGTAAACCACATGTTGCTTATCCACGCTATTGCAGGTGTAGATTTATGACTAATGCTACTATGAACATTCTTGTACTTGTTTTTTGTGAATATATGCACACACAAATGTTGAGTGTATACCTGACCGTGTAATTGTGAATGTCAATGATTATGCCAAGCTATTTTCCAAAGTGGTTTTTCCGATTCACATTCATACCAGTAATGCACAAGTGTTCCTTTTGCGCCACAACCTTGCTAGCATTTCACAGGGAAGTCACCTGCTAAGTGTTAGGTAATATTATGTGGTTTTAAAACTTCCATTTGGGGGCACCTAGGTGTCTTAGTGGGCTAAGTGGCTGCCTTCAGCTCATGTCATGATCTCAGGGTCCTGGGATCAATTCCCACATCAATTCCCACATCAAGCCCCACATCAGGATACCTGCTCAGCAGAGAGCTTGCTTATCCCTCTCTCTCTGCCTGCGGCTCTGCCTACTTGTGTACTTTCTGTCAAACAAGTAAATAAAATATTTTTAAAATAAATACAATAAAATAAAACTTCCATTTTTCTCAGTACTAGTGAGATTGAGCACCTTTCCTTATTGATTATTTGGAGATCCTCTTTTGTGAACTACTTGCAGAAGTCTCTTTTGTTAATTATCTGTCATTAATTTATTTGAATTATTTATACATTTTAGGTGCAAGTTTGTTATACGTCACAGTATGTTACAAAAATGTACTTTTTTTACATTGAGACCTACAGTCAACCTGACTTTTGGGAATGGTGTGAAGTATGGGTCAGGTTTTACTTTCCATAGCACCATTGCTCTGCAGCAATACATTTGTCATAAATTGTTTGTATGTGCATAGATCTGCTTTGGGACTCTATATTCTGTACCATGTGTTTATTTATCCATCTTTGTACCCCTTACCTCACAGTAGCTTTAAGTAGAGCTACTTAAGTAGAGCTACTGTAGCTTTAGGTAGAGCAAATACTTTATTCTTTACTCTTGACTTTACTGTTTACTCTTTATTTACTATTGGCTTGATTATTTGGGGCCCTTTATATTTCCTTATTACTTTTATAAACAGATCATTAATTTTCACCTAGAAAATGGTTTGGCTTTTTATTAGAATGCCTTAGTTAATTTGGTGAAAAGGAACATTGTTGTAATGTTTCCAATCTGATATATTTTAATCTCCTTTTATATAAGTCTTTAATTTGTAGTAATAACATTTTAGGGTTTTCTGTATAGAGTCTTGCACATCTTTGTTAAACTTTTTACAGTTTAATATTGTCTCATATGATTATATCAGATGGTAAAATTTTTAACATTTTTTGTTTGTTCCTAATATATAAGAACACAATGATTTCTTATTGAAAAACCTTACTATAGTATTTATTAATTCTGATAATTTATGTGAAATAGTCTTTTTACCTCTTCCCAAACACTGCAGAGACCTTTGTGCATCTTAATTCACCATTTCTTCATTCTGGCTTATATGTGCTCTTGTCATTATATATTATAATTTTATACATATTTACAACCCTGTATGATGCTATTATTGTTGTTAAATGTTCACATAGATGTAATTATAAATGTCCTCTTTACTTTGTTATTCATTCTTTCTTTTATCTCTAAGTCACTCTGCCCTTTTTTCTTTCCTGAAAAACGTTTTAAAAATATTTTCTTTAGTCCGAGTCTCCTGGTCACAAATTTCTTCTAGTTTTTTTTTAAGCTGTTTATGACCTTATGTGATATATTCTTGTATGATTGTTCTAGAAATTTAGGTTGGCATTTTTCTTTTCCACTTGAAGATAGTATTTCATTGTGTCTGGCTTCTACTCTTTCTATTGAGAAGACCCTGGTTGATCTAATGGGTGCTCTCAGATTAATCTGTTTTTCTTCCCTCTCTAGGAATTTTTTGGGTTTTTTTTCTCGTTCTTTTTTAATTTCATTGATATTTATGATATACCAAGATATTGTTTTCTCTGTAACTGGAGGTCGTAGATCTTCCTGAATCTTTGGCTTGAGGTCTCCTAACACTTCTGGAGCACCCTCAGCCATCACTGCCTTTGCCCTATTCTCTCCTCCATTTTCCTTCTAGGATTCTAGTTTTTATTCCAATTTTACAATTGCAATATTGGATCTTCCCCTCCCCCCATATCTTCTACATATCTCACTCTTCCTTTTAGAAATTCTTATTTTATTTTCTCTTCATGATTCACTCTGGAATTTTTTTCTGACTTATCTTTCAGTCCAACAGTTTTCTCTTTGTGTTTAATCTGCTATTATTATCCATGGGGAAATTGTGGACATAATTCATAGTGTATGATGACGTCTTTTTTCCTCAGAGAGGATCTATGCTTAGCTCTGTCAGGCAGCTAGAGGCATTAGCAATCCAGGACAGGTAATTCTGAGTTCAGATCCAGTCCTTGTGTATGTGTTAATCCTTCTGGTTTATCTTTGCTTCTTGGAGAGAGCTCTTCGGAATCCCTACTTGATGTTCTTTGTCCCTAGTGTCTCTCTTTTAGTCCATGAATCTGTCAAATGTCCTGCTTAGCTTCTCATTTTCCCTTCTAGAAAGTACATATTTCAGCTACCTGAAATGTGTGGTACCTCTCTCAGGTTTTTGTTTTGTTTTGTTTTGTTTGTCTCCCAGATCTTGACCATATTTTTACTGGCTTGCTATTTCTCCAGTAGAGATGTTAAATTCTGTCCATTTTCTTCTAGCTGTTTTCAGTGGAAGTGTTACCTATTCTCTAATATTTAAACACCATTTTTTTTCTACTCCTCTTTATTTTTTCAGGAAAAAAAGTATACTTGTCTCAATATTTAATTCTTACTTAGTTTGAACTATTAATGCATGAGAATAAAAAAGAAAAAAAATTAGGATACATTTTACAGTCACATTTTGGAAAATATAGTTCTGTATTTTTCCAATAACATTATATAAAGGAAACACTTACCCAAGTGCTGTAAACCTGAAAGGAGATCTGAGTCCTTGGTTGTGACAATAAAAAACTGTGAGGAAAAAAAAAGGCAAAGCACTTGAGCAGCAGTTGGTAATTGCATTAAAGAAATATTGCATTAAATTGATTTCAATAAATATACCAGCTAATAATCAAAGAGCTTCTTCAATATCATTCTGGACACAAGATCACCAGATTGAGACTTCATCTTTTGTATTGGTCTTGAATGTATATTTTGCTGACAAGCAAAATTTGGAATGTATTTTTTTGTTAAATCTAAAATTTACTCTTAACTTTTTGTTTTGTGTGAACTAAAAGACTGAAATTTTTGCGAGATACATGAAAAACATATCATTTAATATGTTGCTTTAATTACGTGGTGTTTTTATTTCTCTTCCCTTTTTTTACTGGGGTACATTTGGACTGTATCTTCTGGCTTTATTTCAAAATACTTCTGCCAAGATTAGAAGAAAGAAAAAGAGAAGAATCCCAAAATGAATGATAATGAAACATTTCTGTTGAGATATGTGAATTTTCTATCTTTCAAAAATCAATTTTCAAAATATTATTTTGCTTTTCATTAATGATTATGACAAATTACAAGTGTTTTTAAAGTCTGCATGTCACACTATTAATACATTCATTTAATTTTCTCTAAAGTGAACTCCATGCTTTAGTAAACTAAAGCGCTGTGGTCATTAATTTTCTCTTTCATGAACTCCATGCTTTAGTAAACTAAAGCCCTGTGGTCAAATAGTTGTCCATTGGGGCTATAAATAACATCTACTATGGGTCTAGAGAAATTATTATTTGAAACGTCAAAAGAAGGAATTATCATCTTTATCGTATTTATAATATAATTTAGCCTTAAATTCTAGAGAAATTCTCATTCTTTTTCTCTCTCCATTGACTTTTGTTAGAATGCTCCTAAGAGATAATTGTGTTTGTCACAGACAATCTGTGTTTCCTAGCCAAATGCTAATCCTTCAATCCAAAATGGTGGGCCCAGAGCAAGCTCACTCTCAGTGCTAGATGAGAGCTTAGCTGTCACATCTTGTTGCTATGAAATCATTTTCCTTTTTTTTAAAGAGTTTATTTATTTGACAGAGAGAGAGAGAGAGAGAGAGAGACCACAAGTAGTCAGAGAGGCAGGCAAGGTAGGGGGAGAAGCAGGCTCCCACTGAGTAGAGAGCCTTATGCAGGGCTTGAGCCTCAGACCCTGAGATCATGACCTGAGCTGAAGGCAGAGGCTTTAACCCACTGAGCCACCCAGGCACCCCAAATCATTTTCCTTTTAAGGGCTCCTGACCTATGAAACATCTCTCCCTACACAAGACAGATTTCTTCAGAAATTCATTGCCCCACATCTCCTTTGCAAAAATAATTCTCAACTACCTTTATCTTTTGGAATTACTTTTTAAACTTCTGACACAATTTTTTTTAAAGATTTTATTTATTTATTTGACAGAGAGAAAGAGATCACAAGTAGGCAGAGAGGCAGGCAGAGAGAGGGAAGCAGGCTCCTTGCAGAGCAGAGAGCCCAATGTGGGGCTCGATCCCAGGACCCTGAGATCATGACCTGAGCTGAAGGTAGAGGCTTTAACCCACTGAACCACCCAGGCGCCCCCTGACACAATTTTTAAAAAATGCTGAATGGTATGAAAGACTGTGGACTCTGAGCAACAAACTGAGGGTTTCAGAGAGGAGGGGGTGGGGGTTGGATGAGCCTGATGGTGGGTATTGAGGAGGGCACATATTGCATGGAGCACTGGGTGTGGTGCATGAACAATTAATCCTGTAACACTAAAAAAATAAAATAAACATATTTGGAGGGAAAAAATGCTCAATGTTTAAACTCAAAGTTTAAAGTAAAAACTTTTAAATTATGGAATCCTGAACACAGGAGGGTATCATAGAAGAAGAAAAGGAAGGAAAGAAGCAACTTGTATTTATTGAATGTGTATTTTGGGCCAGATTGTATGCTTGTTACTTGAAATAAATTAAGCCATTAAATTTCCAGTAAAATACATATAGTAGGTATTCTATTTTCTTTATAATAGATTTATCAAAATTCAATTTAGATACCATACAATTCATCTATTTAAATTATACAATTCAATGGTTTTAGTGTATTTACATAGTTGTATAATCATGACTGTTCATTTTCAGAACATTTTATCAACTCAAAAAGAAACGCTGTACCCACTCTAAGGCACTCCCCATTTCCCCCAACCCACATCCCCTAATCCTGGGCAATCTAATTTCTGCTTCTGTATATTTGCCTATTCTATGTACCTTATGTAAATAGAATCATACCATATATGGTCCTTTTGTGATTGGCTTCTTTCACTTAACATGATGTTTTCAAGGTTCATCCATGTTGTGTCATATATCAATATTTCATTTCTTTTTATTGCTGAATAATATTCCATTGTATGGATATATCATATTTCATTTCATCTTTCATCAGTTGATGAACGATGAGCAGTTTCCACCTTTTAGGTATTAAGAATAAAGTTTCTCTCAACATTCATGTACAAGTTTTTCTGTAGATAAGTTTTCATTTCTCATTGGGCATATACTTAGGATTGGAATTAATGGATCATATGGTAACTAGCTAAATTTAACCCTTTTGAAGAATTGCCATACTGTTTTCCAAAGTGATAGCACCATTTAATATCCCCACAAGGAGTACATGAAGGTTCTAATTTCTCCACATCCTCACCAACACTTGTTATTGTCTTTTTAAAAAGTGAAATATAGTTGTCGCACAATGTTACATTAGTTTTAGGTGTACAGCATAGTGATTCCACATCAATACATTATGCTATGCTTACTACATCTGTAGCTACCATCTGTCACTATACAACTGTTTCAATACCATTCACTATATTTCCTATGCTGAACCTTTCATTCCCATTATTTATTCATCCCATAACTGGGAGCCTGTGTCTTCCACTGCCTTTCATCCATTTTGCCCATCCACCACACTTTTCCCCTCTGGCAACCACCTGCTTGTTCTCTGTATTTATGGGTCTGTTTCTACATTGTTTGTTTATTTGTTTATTCATTTATTTGTTTTTGTTTATTTTTTAAGATTTTATTTATTCATTTGAGAGACAGAGAGAGAGAGCATGAGCCGGGGAAAGAGGCTGAGGAAGAAGCAGAGGGAGAAACAGACTCCCTGCTGATCCAAGAGCCCAGGACCCAAAGATCACAACATGAGTCAAAGGCAGATGCTTAACCATCTGAGCCACCCAGATAACACATATAAGTGAAATCATACAGTATTTGTCTTTGTCTGACTTATTTCACTTGGCATAATACCATCTAACTTTATCCATGTTGTCACAAATGGCAAGATCATATTCTTTTTTATTGCTGGGTAATATTCCAGAGGTGTGTGTGTATGTGTGTACACAAACCACATCTTCTTTATCCACTCATCTATTAACGGACACTCGGATTGCTTTCATAACCTGGTCACTGTAAATAATGTTGCACAGGGTTCACATATCTTTTTGAATTAATATTTTTGTATTCTTTGGGTAAATGCTGAGTAGTGGAATTACTAAATAGTATAGTATTTCTATATGTATCTTTTTGATTGTAGTCATCCTAGTGAATGTGAAGTGGTATCTCATTCTGGTTTTGATTTCCTTTCCCCTGATAAGTAATAATGTCTTTTTATGTTCTTATTAGACATTCCCTTCTTCTTCGTCTTCGTCTTCGTCTTCGTCTTCGTCGTCTTCTTCTTCTTCTTCTTCTTCTTCTTCTTCTTCTTCTTCTTCTTCTTCAAGATTTTATTTATTTATTTGACAGAGAAAGAGATCGCAAGTAGGCAGAGAGGCAGGCAGAGAGAAAGGGGGAAGCAGGCTCCCCACTGAGCAGAGAGCCGATGCAGGGCTCGATCCCAGGACCCTGAGATCATGACCTGAGCCAAAGGCAGAAACGTTAATCCACTGAGCCACCCAGGCGCCCCAAGGACACTTTCTTCTTTGGAGAAATGTTTATTCAAGTCTTTTGTCCATTTTTAAATTGGGTTGTATTTTTTTAAACCTTCTTTATACATTCTAGATACAAAATCCATATCAGATATATGATTTGCAAATATTTTCTTCCATTCTGCGTTTTGTCTTTTTATTTCCTTGATGGCTGCCTTTGCAGATTAATCGTCTATAATTCTGATGAAGTATAACATCTTTTGTTTTTTTCACTTATGATATTCTTGCCTTATTTCAGCACAAGAAAACTAAGGGTCTAATAGGACAGTCAGCTTCCCAAAGGAATATCCCAAATAAACCATGAGGCTGAAAGTAGATCCTTTAGACACTCCCATTCTTTGCTCCACAGTCATGTGATACAACATTTTGGTTTTATTGTAGAGACTCAGGAGATTCATTGCCTATTGAAACAATCTGAAAACAATTTTTTGAGCTCCAGTCCTGTCTTCTTTCTTTCCTTCTTATTTCATATATAGGCTTCCTTTCATGGATTTTTTGAACATAAAATAATTAAGGGGATTTGTAATGGGAGCAAGAGAATTACTAACCCTATTTTGAATTATAATATGAAGAAGTAGATTATGAATTAATGAGACAGCATGATGAGAAAGGTCATGCCATCAAAAACCCAAGGGCATCACTGAGAGCTCGCAAAGCTCCTTAGGCAATGGAAGAAGAGCCCCTCACAGTGGCCACCTTAAAGAAGGAGAGGCACAGGAGTGGCTCAGTCGGGTAAGTGTCTGCCTTTGGCTCAGGTCATGATCTTAGGATCCTGGAATGGAGTCCCACATCAAGGTCCTTGCTCAGCTGGGAGCCTGCTTTTCCCTCCGCCTGCCTCTCCCCTTGCTTGTGCTTATGCTCTCTCTCTTTCTCTCTGACAAATAAATGAATAAAATCTTAAAAAAAAAAAAAAAAGAGGGAGAGGCACATGCGTATAGATCAGCTCTGCTGCAGTTGCTAAAATAGTTTATTACTTTATGGATACATTTGAGTGGCTCTTTCCCTCCAAAGGTGACACGATACTCTATCCACGTTTTTTATGAGTTCTTCAGCAATATTAATGCTTTAGAGAGCAATATTAATTTAGGCTAGATTAAATATCCAGAGCCTTATTTTGGCATAACTTTTAGTGCATCTAGGGAGAAAAGTTTGAGATCAGCATCTTCCATAGGTAATTTTGCCAAAGAGGCCCTGAATTGGAACAATGCACTTGTGCTCAGGGACTGTTCCTCTGTCTGTTGGCTCAGCACCTATTTGGGAACCTGACCACATCTGCATTGGCACACAGGCTTTAGAGCTTCTGAGCCTTTCTGTTGTAATATTTAAGCTTCTATTGCTGTTTTGAAGTCTATATCTTGGTGTAGCTGACTCACTACTTCTCAACTTTATTAACCACTAGCTATGATCATGTGGGGAGTTTTCCCATAGATACAGCATATATCAAGGCATTTGCCCTGCAGTGTAAGGACTTTGGCTAACAGAGCTATAAGAAGACTTCTATGTGCTCTTTAGGATGCATATCAAATGACAAAGTCCTTGGGCTAGCACATGTCTCAACATCTCTGAGAATTCTTGTGTTTATAAACACTCTGAGGTCTCTTTCTCATGGCATATTGAAAGGCTTTTGTACATTTGGCCCAGCTGAGTCTTTTACCTTGAAGGCTTTCCTGCTTCCCTGCTTGAAAAAAAAAAAAAAAAAAAGATTTATTCAACCAGAAATAGTATCTCAGTTCAGATGCCATGAAACCTCTCTTGCATGACCAAATCTCATGCTCTAAAATATTTTTGTATCTCCAGCATCGCTGCTACCTCTGTTTTACCAAGGTTAGTCTGTATGAGTCTGACATAGATTAATTGGAGCTTGTTGAGAATGTAGACTCTTCTTTGTCATCTTTGTTGTCTGTTCCATTCACCATTCCCAAGTCTGGAATTATGAAAATGGAATGGATGGGGCATATGGTGAATGCCTAAAACTTGTTTTGATTTGAAGTGGCACTTCAATTTCAACAAGTAGAATATATTTACTGAATAAATACATAAAAATGGTATGTTTCTTAATTTTTTAAGTTCTGTACTATGAATTCTGTGTTACTCTAAGTTCTGTGTTATATCTTGACAAATTTTCAGAGACTCGAGTATTTTTGAAATCAGATTAGTATTTCTTTCCTCAAGGTCTATAACGATCTAAATGTTTGACTATGCATTCATGTCATTGACCTCCATGTTATAGGGGATAAGAATTTCCAATAGCCTCAATCATACTTCATTAGTTAGGTATTTGCCTCTGTTGGGAACGGTTTCCCTGAAGAAGATATACTTTGGGAAATATTAAGAAAGTTGACTTGAAAATGGAATGTTGAGGAATATGGTAGATTAAATTTTTACTCAAAAAATATTTGCTGCTCTCCCCTGGGAGAGGACAAAATTGTTCTCCAATGGCATAAAGATTGACAGTAAGACTTGCTTTAGACAAAGAAATGTGAGAGCAATTGAGTATAGCACTTCTATACAATATCCAGCAGTGCTCCGGATACAGAACTAAGTGGATATGTAGCACAAGAAAAAAATCCTTTTTGTCTGCTACAGAGATCTGGGGACCCTTTTGTTACTGCAACATAAGCCAACCGATCCTAATGAATACCGAAACTATTGTTTAAGTATAGTGGATATAGTGAGATATATCTGAAACAAGAGAAGCAAATGGTAAGTGATAAGTAAAGCATGAGATTGTCATGAAATTGGAAACCAAGAGCCAACATTGAAGTTACTTCAATAATAAAGGTATCGAATGTATTGAGTATTACATTTGCTAGAAAGTCATGTAAATAAACCAAATATTCCTATTTTCATGCATACAAATGTATTTGTTGATAACCTATGATAATTTAGAAATTTACATAGGCATCACAGTATATGAAAAATATATCACTTCACAAACTCTGTCTTGGGGACTGTACAACTGATTAAGGAAGATCTTGCCTTGCTAAATAGTAATAATTTTAATGAAAAAGAAAATGACTCAAGAAGGTAATGACTTTCATTTGGAGGAAAGAAGAAAGGATTCAGGGAGGATGTGGCATTTGACCAAGGCTTTGGAGTGTGGATAAGAAAGGGCATTTCATAAGGAAGGGTGAATCAGAAGGGGCAGGAAATATGGACAATTATTTTGAGGCAGTGAGGACATTCTTTGGACTAGAAAATCATCTGCTTAATGAAGACATATAGTGGAAACTGAAGTTAATCTGGGAAACATTTTGGAGAAACTAAAATTCTCAGATGCATATTTGGACCTTCATAGGAAGCAGTGAACTATAGAAGATTTGGAGTATGGGTTCACAATGAGTGTCCATGCTGTGCTTTAGGAAAGTGTGGATGGAGCTTAGGGCCAGGGATCTGGAGATGGGAAAGCCTGCAATGACCCGGCTCAATGGCACATCATGCCAATGATCCATATATACGTAAAATGTAATATAAAACAATAGTAGAATCTATCAAACCTATGTCAAGGGAAGCTTTATTCCATTGATGGTGTTGGGGGGATTGGTAGACTGTTTGTAGAATACAAATCAATGTACATGTACACTTCATATTGAACACTGAAATAATTCCAACCTTAAAAGTAGTTTTGTGGTTAAACTTCTGTTGTGAACTTACCTAAGCCTTAACAACAATTTTTAAAAATAACAAGGAAAAAATAGAATAGATAAATTCTTTATACAAAAAATTTAAGTATTTATATGTCCCCCACTGAAATCCATTGCAAGTTTTAAAACAAACAACTGAGGAAATGTTTGCAGACAATACACAAGGATTAGTATCAAAATAACTTAAATGAATAGGTTAAAACAATAAGAGGAGAAAAATTAGAAAAATGAATAAATAGTATAATCAGATTATTTATGAGCTTAAGTGCAGAGGAAAGACATTTAGGAAGTATGCAGAAAATGATTGGAAAGGGCAATTTTTCCCAAAGAAATTAGCAAAAGTTATTTTTAAGAAATATTATGGAACACTGTCATGTTTATAAGGTGAAATAGACAATTTTATAAAGTGCTCATACTAGCGTGTGTACTGATATGATTCTTTGGCAAAGTAATTTGGCAATAAGTATCAAAAGCCTAAACATTGGCCCAGAAATTCCTCTTTTGGCATATTCATCTTAAGGAAATAAGTCCAAATACAGAAAAAGGACTCTACTCAAGGATAGTCTTAAAAAATCATTTATGGTTTTGTAAAAATGGAAATAACTTAAATTTGTAGCATTCAGGAAAACATATTTATAAACTAGAGTACATATGTATATATTTGAAGCAAAATTCAGAAAGATTTTAAATTGTGTTTACAAATAATTTGAAATAAGTATGAAAATGTTTGTGCTTTGATGACAGTATGCTTTATGTGTTTGATCAGAGCTAAGTAAAAGAAATTCTACATCCACACAAAAATGCCTGGAGGAAACTTCACACATCATCAGCTTTTAGGTGCTAAGTCTTTTAGATGACTTCTTTTCTCCTTTATATAATTCTGGCTGAGGGGCGCCTGGGTGGCTCAGTGAGTTAAAGCCTCTTCCTTCAGCTCAGGTCATGATCTCAGGGTCCTGGGATCAAGCCCCGCATTAGGTTCTCTGCTCAGTGGGGAGCCTGCTTTCCCCTCTCTTTCTGCCTGCATCTCTACCTACTTGTGATTTCTCTTTGTGTCAAATAAATAAATAATTTTTTTTAAAAAATTCTGGCTGAAAATAGTTGATGTTAAAGTAGAAACCTGGAGATAAAAGTCTTCATCTTCAACATAGAATCAATAGTCATATGAGTAAATCAGGAAGCTAAAGAAAAGAATACAAGGACAAAAACAGAAGAAGACATGGAATGAAGTCTGGAAAATGCATATATTTGGGTGCAGGAGGAGAGTAGGAGCTTGTCAGCCTTAGAGTAGAAGGAGGTCATGAGAAGTGAGGTACAGCAATCTCAGGAAGAGATCACCATCCATCAGTGATAGTGGGAGGGAAAGAGGCAAAGAAGTTGGTGATTAGAGAAGGTCTTTTGAGTTTTCACTGGTTGACCTGCCAGCAGTTTCACTAGAATCTAGATCAGGAGCTAGGAGGTTTGGTTCTGATAAAGTGAACTATTGAAGTGGACAAGAGGAAATAGAGCCTTGCTTTGCTCTAAAAGCAAAATAAAACAGAGAAGGCAAATATAAAACAAAACATGGCATAATCAGTGAGTGATTTTCTTACTCTCTGACGGTGGGGGTCCAGAAGTGTACTAAGTAGGGCGCATACATCAGAGTAGCACTGGGATTCTAATCTGGACAAGGTGGACAAGGTGCTTCTCTGAGGTTTTCCTTAATGCCTTGTCTGTGGTCAGAGGAGAGCATCACAGCATACACTGTTAACTTCTATAACAATGGACCTGCTTCTGTGCCTCCCCAGCTCTCACGGTAGCCCAGAGTTGTCTTTAGATGAGGATCAGTAATTCAAATATTTTGAGGCAGTGTACAGTGCCGTGTACACAATCCGTGTACAGTGTTGCTCTAGGTGGGTGGAGGGGACAACTTGTAAAAGCCATTTTGCCCAATAAAACCTTGAGCCAAATCTCCCCTATTTAAACGGAGAAGAAAATGCAGTCATTAATTAAACAATCAACAGGATACGTGGCATGATTCTGTATTCTAAACTAAAAATTTCCCCAAAGTTTTCCCAGGAATAGTTCTCAGCTGAGTACTTGGCTTTAGAAGAGTATCCTCATTATTCTCTTGTAGACTGAAATGGACTCCCCTCCCAATTCTTCTATAAATACCATTAGGCACACAGAAGCAAATTGCATGGGCCACCTCGTGGTCCATGGGCTTTTCAAATGCATGTTATTGAACCATGGAGATCAAAGCAAATTCTTTTGTCTGCCATGTCTTTTCTCCAGCGTAATCTTTGTCTGTTTACCATAGGTGCCTATCCTCGGCTCTCACTGAGCTTTCGGTTGAAGAGAAACATTGGATACTTCATTCTCCAGACTTACATGCCCTCTATACTAATTACGATTCTCTCATGGGTGTCCTTCTGGATCAATTATGATGCATCTGCGGCTAGAGTTGCCCTTGGTATGTGCTATTTTTAAATGATATCTAAAGTGTAAAGTAACCGTATCATTACAGTATTAAGGAAGTTCAGAGGCTATAGTTCAACTACAAGTTTTTGACATCATGACACCACTCTTGCCCATATAGTCACTTTTTATCTTGAAACAATAATTTCATGCATGATTCCCTTGATGTGTTAATTTAATTATAAGGCTCAAATGTGAATTTTCATGCCCATGAAAGGGAAAATATGCTTGCTGAATATTTGCATAATAAAACTATTTTTGACACTAATTTTAAAGCAAGGATTAACATCTCTTGTTCAAAATTGTTCTGTGGCCCAGAAAGAAGACTTGATTAATTGGGCATTCATCTTTTTTAAGTCAGAAAAATAATCAAATATTATAGCATATAATTGGAATTACACAATTTAATGGGCATTTGAATATGTGATTAGATTCTGAGTGATTCTCAAGAGCTCTAGTGATTTGCAGTGGCCACTGGTCATTTGGCAACTAGATTATTAGCTGGTGTACAATATATTTTATAGGTTCCAATAATATTTCTAATATTTTAAAACTATTAAAGGAATGCTTATATTTTCAAAAACATTATTCTCTATTCAGCTAATTATTATGAAGCTGCATGGACAAAATAATTATTTAAATACATTTTAGATAAGTATAGAGCTGAAGAGCAATTATCTCTTCTCTGGTACATCCCTTCTCTGGTAGGGTTGAATTCAATTGCTGAAAGCAAAATTATCAATAATACTTTTAAAAATTTATGGAAAATAATTATCAGTACATTTGCTTGTATATTAGTTTACAGAGCATGATAAGAATTCAGGGTTCCAGTTATCCTTCTTTCTTCCTTTCTTTTGTTTTTGTTTATGTTTTTCATTTTTTTCCAGGACTTCAAAATTGATTGACATTGTTTTCCCTAGGAAAGTGTGTGTGTGTGTGTGTGTGTGTGTGTGTGTGTATGCGTGTGTGTGTGTATGCGTGTGTATGCAGATGTCTGGTTTAGACTCACAGATAGGTGACTTGCAGTTACATTCAAGATTAGATCAACACATAGGAAATCAGGTAACTATTCCTAAAAGTGTTAGGTAAATAAAAAGTGAGTTTGAGAAGAAAGTATCAAAAAACTAAAAGTGTTATTGTTATTTATTTTTAATGGGTATGGTAAGAAAAGCATCCCTAAAAAAGATCTCCAGGATTTTTCTGTGGCCTGCAGAGGTTACCTTGTAGCAATAGTCCTTTCTGTAAGTTCCCCCCCTCCCAGTCCTTTTTAAAAATGTTACTCTCTGTTAAATTCTTTTCTTTTCTTCTCACTTGGAAAAGCGATACCTAAAATGTATTTGGAGGGGCAAATCTAAATTTTGCAGACCTGTTAGCTTATACAATTTCAGAGTCTCTCTTTAAGAAAGAGAGTATAAAATAGACAAATATAAAATTATTGGGACCCCACTCCAAGCCTGGATGAGGACTATGCGAGTAGACACCTAGAGCTAAAGCTTCTTGAGTTTCAACATTGAACTGGCCTTGGAGAATTTGTCATTATTGAGGTAATTAGAGAAATATAAGTAACAAAGAACTGTAATTATCTGGCATCAATAAGAGTGAGGTGTACTGAAACCGTAAATTTCTAAATTTTCTAGATATAGATGTTCTATAGTTCCTTAATTGTAAAACATGGTCTTCCACAACATCAAATAATCTATCTGAAGTGAGTTGTAATCAGCTGAACCTCATCACAGTATGTGAAAGTAGATTCCACCTTTTCTAACAGAACAGCATTATAATTATAAACCTAAAACATCCTGTTATGGCTTTGCTAGGACAAAGGAGCAGTCTGCCCAGAGTTGCTAAGGCTTCTCCACTGGAGGATTGCCAGGTTCTGACTGATGTCACAAGTCTGGGAGGCAGATGTGAGTACAGAGGCAGAAGCGAATGGGCATTTGTGTGTCAGGATAAACCTGAGGCCTGGGGGTCTGGAAGGCAGGTGTGACCCTAGGGCCATAGCATCTGAGCAGAAAACAGTCCAGCAGGTCCAGCTCTCAGTGTAGGATACCAGCATGCTCACTCGCTTTGTCCCATCTTCTGCCTATGTAGAACAGGGTCTTTGAGCCTGGGTTGGCAGGGATTGAGAAATATCACCAGATCACCTCCAATGATTTAAGGAAAGTATGTAATAGAGTCATGAACACTGAATAACAACACAATAATCATTAAGCTGAAATTTGCCAAATACTCAGGTGCCAGGTTCTCTGCAAAGCCATTAAGGGGGTTACCTTATCTGTTCTGCAGAACATCCGTAGCACAATAAGCAATATTATTGTTCCCATTTTACAGAGTGGGAAAATTAGGTACAGAGAAGCTACATAACTGTACAAAGTCATATGACATTAAGTGTCAGAAGAAAAATCTTAATCCAGTTAGTCTGTCTCCCTTAACCACTACAGGTGATTCCTATGGTATCAGTAGACAGTACATACAAGAATTATCTTGTCTTGTCTGTTACATTGTAAAAAACAAGGATTTAAAAAAAGAAAAAAAAAGCTAAGCAAGAACTATTATTATTATTATTATTATTGAGGGATCCCTCAGAATCTTTAAAATGCTAATGTGCTTTGTGCCTCTTTAAGAAGATATAGCCAAGGGGCGCCTGGGTGGCTCAGTCATTAAGCGTCTGCCTTCCGCTCAGGTCATGATCCTAGGGGCCTGGGATCGAGCCCCGCATGAGGCTCCCTGCTCTGTGGGGGGCCTGCTTCTCCCGCTTCCATCCCCTCTGCTTGTGTTCCCTCTCTCGCTGTGTTTCTCTCTGTCAAATAAATAAAAAATCTTAAAAAAAAAAAAAAAAGAAGATATAGCCAAGATTTGAGGTGTTTTAAGTGGAGAAATCTTCCTCCCCCAGTTCCATTCCACCTGTCTTGTACCACACCTTTGAAATGTTTTGAGTGCGGTTTTCAGCATCCTGAAATGGCTGCACCATGATGAATGTGTCTCATTTCTAAATGAGATCCTAGAGGTACAGGTCTGTGTGGAGGGGTGTTCAGCAAAGATGTCCATGGAGCACCCTCTCGGGCTCAGGACTCTGTTGGACCTGCAATTGTCTTGAGTTGTCTATTGAGAAGGGAAATGCTGGTCCTTCACAAAGCTATGTTGCACTTCTGTATGCTTCAGAGTTTTATACTTCTACTGATCATGGGCTGACTCCCAGATTTGTTGAATTGTTAGTATTATAAGCCATCAGGCTACAAAGTAGGGAGTTGTAATTGGATGGGCTTCCTCAAAACCTGAAGTGAATAATAGTAAGTAATAGTACTGCTCCTTTTAAAAGGGAAAATGTAAACAAATAATTCAGGCCACATTATTTTGATCACAAAGAAGAGAAATAAAATATCTTTTACTAAATGATGCAAATTATATTTTTATTTCATAAGTCATCTTTATAAATGCAGTTTTTCAAATACAATATTTTATTAGCATAATCTAAATGAGAAATAATTTGAAGCTAATGATTAGTAGAAAGACTGAATGGCTTAATCAGTGTACAAAGAGCATGGAAAACACCATCCAGTCATTTCCTGTACTGCAGTTGGATAGGTCCCCTTAGACGGTGGAAGTTCAGAGTAAGGCTGTGGCTTGGATCACTTGCCAGGAAACCAGAAGCTACTGAATAATTTCTTTTTCTGTAATGATAATAATAAATATGATCATTTGTTGTTATTAGCAATACCAATGCCATTTACCATTTGTTAACATATCACCAGTGGATTTCAGGCATCATGTTTAGACTTCACAACAGCTGTAGACAATGGTGTGGACCCATCAAGACTGAGGTCTTGCTGCTGGGAAGTGGCAGAGTTAGGCTTTTGTCCTGGGCCCTGTGGCTGAACCATCTAGGTCTGTGAATCACTACTGTGCACCACCATCCACAATATCTAGGTAGGAAGTAAAATGATACAAAGAGTTAGTAAATGCACTGGCCTTTTAAACTAAGAGCTAATTGGAGCCCAAACAGCGTACTCATCCCAAAATCATACTGTTAAGAGACTCCTCAAGCCTGAGCTTATGTGTCTGAGCCAGGTTGCTGTCCCATTTTCCTCAGGGCTGCTTTTCCCAGGCTTAGTGCCTGTGACATGCTCTGGCTCTTCCTATCCCTGTGTTCTTTCAGCCCATTTCCCAGGATACCCACTGAGGTCTGTGTCATTCATATATGTCCACTCAAAATAGTCAACTGGAGAGCCACAAGAGTCAACTGGAGAGAAGCAAAGCATTCATGCTTTCCAAATACATTTGGAAGGAAAAAAGTTGTGGCAGCAAAATTACAAAATTTTTCAATAATGGTGAGAACACCCAATTTTGGAGAGTTTGCAATGTGTTTTCACATTTGTAAACTGTAATCATCCCATTGCCATTTTCAAATTTTAAAAGTCCCCAGGTGCACATGAATGTTACTTTAAAGGGGAATCTTAAAATATTCTGACATATTCAATTTCCATATATTCCATAAGCTATCATGGTTTGCAGTACACACAAAAATAGTTTCTCAGTGCCTCAGTTCCCTCCTCTACTTTTCATAGCAGTTTAGATGTGGGTGGAAGGAAAGTATGTGCTAGTGACAGAAGACTGGGCTTTATTCCCTGCCCTCCAGATGGTCCTGAGCAAGTAGAGATTTGTGGTCTGGAGGTTCTCTCTGTGGGACACACAGGATAAGGATGCCTACCTCCAAAGATGGGATGGGAATCTGGAAAGCATCAAACTAAGATGCTTAACAAATACAAACCCTTACTGGAGAGTTGGATGGGATCTGAGGGCTCAGAGAAGTGCTTTTGGTGGAATCATATGTAGAGGTATTCTGGGCTCTGTCCTGTATCTTGGGAACACTGACCTCTCTGGCCTGCACTGTCCTCTGGCCTCAGTGACATCATATTTTTCAGGTTGCTGTGGCTGAGGGACCTTGGCTAAAGCTCTCACTTTGAGAAGTCTCTATTTTTTTTTTTAGATTTTATTTATTTATTCTACAGAGAGAGAGAGAGAGAAAGAGAGAGATCACACATAGGCAGAGAGGCAGGCAGAGAGAGGGAGAAGCAAGCTCCCTGCTGAACAGAGAGCCCAATGTGGGGCCTGATCCCAGGACCCTGAGGTCATGACCTGAGCCGAAGGCAGAGGCTTAACCCACTGAGCTACCCAGGCACCCCCAGAAGTCTCTTTTTTGAGAGAAGGCATGACATAGCAATGAGGAGAAAGTGTTTCTCTCCACTGGGTCCTAGAAGACACAGGGATAATTGCATTCAGTGGTATCAGCTGAATGGATAGAAAAGAGCTGACCCTTTGGAGCTGTCTTGCTTCCTTGAAACTTTTTAATATTTTAAGAAAGAGCAAGTCAGTTGTAACATTTATTGTCCCACCAAGAAGTGAGCAATCTGTATCTTTCCTGCATGTGTGACTTCACTCATTTCAACAAACTCTAGCCATGTCACTGACATGTCCCCTCCCCTCTGTGGCTTCAAATTATCCAATATGGAATCTTTGCGTTGGAAAAAAAGTCCCTTGCTATGGTATAATTGCAAAATATGGTCCTTACATGTTTTTAGAGACTGGGCTTAGCTTTGTTATGGAAACAGAAATCGTTCACATACTACTATCTAGAGAACTCAACATTATAACATTAAAAAAAAAAAAAAAAGAATCTGGTCTGTTATCCCAGAGTATGGCAAGATTCTATAGTTTGAATAAAATTGTTAGCCCTTGACTTCACCACACACATTCTGAGAAGCTTGTATAGACTCTTAGTTGAGGAGGGAAAGGACTCTGTGAGATCATCTGTCCTCAGTAGCTTCCCTGAAATTCTCCTTTCTTTTTGAGCTTAAGACCGGATCATGTCTGCTCTCAGTTTTAAAAATCATTGCCTCATTCCCCTTTTTCATAAAGCACTTTAGTAAGAATTGTTTTTGGTTTTGGTTTTGTTTTTTTTGATGGGCAGGCTCACTAAGACCTCACTAATGGCCGTAGATGACCTTCTTCTTTGAATCTTCATAGATTCATTCTTCTTGGAAGCTTCTCATCCGGACACACTGTGTTCTATGTTAATTTCTGGGATCATTTTCATTTCTTCCAACTTTTCTAAAAAGCACATTCTCCTTTGCTGCCTACACATCTCTATTTTTCTCCATTTGTCCTCTGAGCCAGGTGCCATGGGGTGGTACCCCGCCAGGGAGCAGAGATGTCAGCTTCCTGACCTGAGCTGTGACCTGCTGCCCATACACGGTTCATGCTCTGTTGTTTTCTGATAGCCTAATAATATTCAGTCTACTATCTCCAACTATTTTGAGCTGTTTGAGAAAATACAAAAGTGAAATGTGAGGAGTGGAGCTGCAAAGCTGCAGCCTCTCACACTTCTGTTTCTTTTGTAGGGATCACGACCGTGCTGACGATGACAACCATCAACACACACCTTCGGGAGACATTGCCCAAAATCCCCTACGTCAAAGCCATTGACATGTACCTCATGGGCTGCTTTGTCTTTGTGTTTCTGGCCCTTCTGGAGTATGCCTTTGTCAACTACATTTTCTTTGGAAGAGGCCCACAAAGGCAGAAGAAGCTTGCAGAAAAGACAGCCAAGGCAAAGAATGACCGTTCCAAGAGTGAAAGCAACCGGGTATGCCCTCCACCAGCCTGACCACTCACCCATCATGCCTTTCACAGACCCACTCTGCCTCCTACCACTCATCAGTCACTGCAGTTACTTACCTGACCTTTAAGTGGGAGTTGTGTGGGCTTTTGATCATAACCTGAAATGTTGCCTCCTGCAAGTCACTGAATTTTAGATAAAACCAAAATTAGTGCAGAAGCTAAAGAAGCCACAAGCTTCCAGTTTCCTCTGAAAAGAACAGAACATGTGAATAACATGTGGGATGTTGGCTCTGAACTTGACAGGCAAAAGCATGTTTCCAAAATGTTGCAATATTCCTTTAGTGATAAAATTACAAATTTTATTGTCTAGCATGCCACTGTTCTTTTAGAGTGGGCAGATCCCTCTCTCATCCACCCGCTCTCTGGCATAGTCCCCTATACCAAGGTCCTTAGTGCATGGGAGGAACAGTGCTCTGTTCAAGGGCTCTTGCCGGGTATGTTCCCAAAAGTCAGAGCCTGGCACAGCCAGATAGCAGTAGCCAAGGACAGTGCATTGCTTTAGGAAGCCCTTAGGCTGTACACTCTGAAAGATACCATAAATAGGTCCACCTGGTCCAGCCCAGCATCCTTATATCCTTCCTGTTTACAAAGTAACTTTGAAACTTCATGTCATTTCATTTTTTTCTAGAATTTTCCTTTTTTTATTAATTTTCATTAACATATAATGTATTATTTGCCCCAGGGTACATGTCTGTGAATCGTCAGGCTTACACATTTCACAGCACTTAACAGCACATACCCTCCCCAATGTCCACAACCCAGCCACCCTATCCCTACCCCCCTGCCTCCCAGCCACCCTTAGTTCGTTTCATGAGTCTAGGAGTCTCTTATGGTTTGTCTCCCTCCCCATCCCTTTCATTTCTCTCCCCCCCAAACTCCTGCCTTGCCTCTCAAGTTTTCATTTTTTAAAATAAAAACAGTATGTCATTGCAATTATAAACAGTACTTTAATGAAAGCACATTATAGTTTCTATGTAATTTTTTATCTTTTTACCTCTTGTACCCCGTCAAGTTATCAAAAATGTATTTCTCCCTGTTTACATGCTGCACTTGCTCTTACATTTCTTTATTATTTAATTCTTTTTGCTAGACTTACTCATTTCTCAAGTCCATGGACTTTCCTTGCTTTTTCCCATGCTTTTAAGGCATGTCATGGGTCTGTTCCTTAAAGGAATGCAGCAGCTCCTTTAGAGTATTTGCTGTGTCCATAGACCACTGGTGGCCCAGAATAGGTTCACAAACATTCATGAATGAATGCAGGCAGTTGGATAAATGTAAATGGTTCCAATTCTTTCAGAAAAACATAAATAGAGTTGGTCAGAGAAACCCAGGATCTGTGAAAAAATCAGGCTTCCACAGGCAAAATTATCCTGAACTTCTTACTGGAAAATATACTTAGTACCACACTGTTATGTTTCTAAATAAGTCTGCATCGTACTATGAATACACAATATGCTTTGGTCATGCTGTTTCCAAGGAAACTGGAATTCATCACATCATTATTGTTTCCATCACACAGATATACAGACACATATACACATACAACACTGTTTTTCCAAATTCCCTCATAATTTAAACAGATTATAAATTTGTTTCCTTTCTTCTAAATGAGATGGCTTAGAACAGTCAAATTATTGTGCTACAGAAATACCTTGAGTGTGAAGCTTGAAATTTAAAGCAAAAACAGAAACACCTCTAACAAGTGCAGAGAAAAGTAGCAGAATGTGAAAAATATTTTACATCAGATATTGTATTATAAATCAGATGCAGAGGAAAATTTTATTTTATTCACAAGGCCATTTTTATCATTTTTCAAAAAATTTGTTTCTGTGTTTTCTAGCAGCTTTGTTAAAGCCTTTACATGTTCATATTTTTAAAAATCTGTAATTGTAGATCAGCTGCTAAAGTCTGAAGTTAATATACAAATTCATAAATACTAGTTTTAAATACATATTTGATATTCTTAAAAATAAGCATTAAAAATTATTGGTGACCTGCATCTAAGACTTCAGTGATAATTTTCAGATGGAAATGGATCCCCCCAAAAGCTTATACCATGTAATGTGAATTAATTAAGGGAAAGTGAGAAAAGAATCACAAACTTCATGGAAAAAATAAATGGCACTATGCACCTGGCCAATACCTTCAAGAATTTTTTGTAATTATAATTATTCATTCATTCACTTTCAGTGATATCTTTCAGGGTTGTTTGTTAGAGTGGCCATCAGCAGACTCAAGGGATGCCCGTCTGTGTTATAGATGGGAGCCTTGGCCTTCAGAGGTCCTGTCCTTGGACTGAAAGAGGACACTAGACTGATCACAGGGATTTGCACTACCATTTTCTTTCTGAGATCACATTTCCTGTTCCATAAGGGATGTCAGAATAGTACCCTCAGGGACTCTGCAGGCCACCAAGAGGGGTCTGTGTCACCAATGACTATCTTTGGGATGGAAGTGTTATTGACCTTACTATAATCTACCTTGAGTAGATTTTCCTTATATTCAGTGGTTGTGTATCATTTTAACTTAGTGTTTGATTCATGAATGCTCAACCTGTTCATGTACTCACTTAGTTTCTCCTCAGACCAGTGGTACAATGTAAACCATGCCTTTATTTGTGCATAACCTCTTTGCTTTCCTGAATTGTTTCTATATTTAAGAGTTAATCTTTGATTGTGATGTATGTATTATGGTTCCTAGTCTTTGATATTTTTCAAGTTAACCAACTGGTGTTTGAATTTCATGAAGTGGCAGAAACTCATAATTCCTTCCAGGGTATCAGAGCTGCAGGCTCAACATCATTCTTCTCACTAAAGAGCAAGATTTCTTTCCTCACATAACAAATATTTTTTTTTAATTTTTCTAATAGGGTATTTTACTTATATAGAAGCTTAAAGGTAATTAGAGAATGAGTATCAGTGAAGTGCTAATCTGGTGAGAGATTCTAGAAAAAAAATGAAAACTCCTTTGTGATATATTCTGCATGAGATGTTTTCTACCTTTGAATACTTGTGCCTGTCAAGGTTATAGAACAGGAAGAAAAACTATATTAAAATCATTGATTCTAATTATAGTAGATATGAGTAGATATTTTGAAGTAGATACTTCAAAGTATGAAGCATTCATGAAATGCTTTGTTTTTTTTTTTATGAAATGCTTTAAAAAATGCAAGTCATCATCTGTCATCCTATACAGGGCATTTCAATCTTGTTTCACCAACACCATTTCCATCTGTTTTAAGATTTAAATTTTAGATGATAGGAAAAGATTAGCATCTTTGGGGGACATATTTGTTTAAAATGTTTAGTCTCTAAGATTTTTTTAAAAGATTTTATTTACTTATTTGACAGAGAGATCACAAGTAGGCAGAGCGGCAGGCAGAGAGAGGAGGAAGCAGGCTCCCCATTGAGCAGAGAGCCCGATGTGGGACTTGATCCCAGGACCCTGAGATCATGACCTGAGCTGAAGGCAGAGGCTTGACCCACTGAGCCACCCAGGCACCCCTAGTTTCTAAGATTTAATACATTTTAATAACTCCTTTAATTCCTTAAAAAAATCTTCTCATAATGTTGTTGGAAATTTTCTACACATTGGTTCATTTTTAAGTGAAAACTATGTAAATATAAAACTATAAGTCAAAAGCATCCGAACTAATTTATGCTAAGCTCTTACAATCCAATATATGTTCAAGTTCCTTTCAACATTATTATTTCCATTACAAGAATTCACCCACTCTGAAATAGAAATCATGGAAAATAGTGTTAGTTCTTCAGACCTACCTCACAGGAGCTGTGTCCTGAAACAACTGGATGGTAGCCATAAATGTCCAAAGCCCCCAAAAGCACTCTGATTCTGTCAATTATTAATGATACTGGGTTTGGCTCCCCTCAAGGTAGGTTTCCTTCTCTAGAGTCAATAGCACAAACTTAGATCTCTGCCCTCACAAAGTCCTTTCCTAAATGTACAGCACTGGCCACAAGGGACTTGAGAAGTCAGGATATTGATTCAAACAAATTTGTCATTAAGTCTTGAAAAATCAACTCAACTCAACATTCAGTTGACCTTACTTCTTGTGTTTTCTCCATTCTTCCTGTGTGCTTCTCAAAACCACTGATTACATTATCATCTCTTTGCCTCGGATTCTCTTTCCAGAATCCTTTTCTTCTTCATCTCCACCTTCCCCTCCTTCAAGACCTCAGCCAGATGCTCTTCTCCATGACATGCACCCAAATTTTTTTCCTACTACTTGTGTCCATCCTGTCTCTGTCACTCTCTTCTTCAAGAAATTGCTTTTGTCTCTGTTCTCCCAACTTCCACAGCACATGCTCTGCACTTAGGAAATGACATGTTATACTTCACACAGCCACCATGCTTTCTCTGATAAACAGCATTTGGTTCTTTGCATCCAGCAGAATATGCACACCATGGCTCAGATGTGGTAAATGGTCATGGAATGTGTGTCCATGAATGAGCCATCATAGACTTATGATGCCAAATCAGTCCGTGGTATTCATCATCAGAACATCATGTTCTGCTTATGTGGTGTGTTTTTTCACTTGTCTAGTGGGAAGAGAGAAGAAGCTTCTCAAACACATCTTTTTAAAGCCACCTGAAGCTCAGTGGGTTAAAGGCTCTGCCTTCAGCTTGGGTCATGATCTCAAGGTCCTGGGATTGAGCCCCATGTCAGGCTCCATGCTCAGCGGGCAGCCTGCTTCCCCCTCTCTCTCTGCCTGTCTCTCTGCCTACTTGTGGTTTCTCTCTCTCTCGCTGTCAAATAAATAAATAAATAAAATCTTTGAATAAAAAAAAGCCACGTGAAGCTAAATCACTAGAACCATTGACTTTGATCAGAATTAGCCTCTCATAAAATATTCCCCTCCCTTCCTTTAAAAAAAGACTTCTCTTCATTTAGTATTACATTCTACAAAGTCATTATAATCTCCTAGACTTTTATAAAGGGAGCTTCTTGTGTGGCATTGTTTATAACTAAAAAAGAGATAGTATTGTTGGGTGTATGTAAAAATGCGTTTTAGGGTTCATTATGCAGTTATTTTTTTTTTTTATTAATGTGCTTGTTGATTACCTGAAACTTTCACCTGCTAGACCCTGTAAGGGTAAAGATCTTTTCTTATTCACCTGTTAGGGTCTCTCACATAACACAGGGCATGGTACAAAGCAGATATATAGTAGTTTCTTACATGAAAAATCCCAAAAGATCCCTTGTGTGCATGTCTCCAGTGAGGTATCCACCTTCCTAAGTGGACCACTGGGTTTTTTGTCTCATGGTTTTGTTGTATTTAAAATATTACATAAAATGGAGAGAACATTTTTTAGAGTTAATTGATGTTTTCTTTTTGTTCTAACTTTAGGGAAATAATTTCAGTCCTCTAATTAATATATAGTAAATCATTTATTATTATTGGAAAGTATAAATTTCACATGACAACTTAAAAGTGAGAATAACCACCTTTGGTTATTCTCTGACTCAATTTTAGATAAATTTTGTTTTAAATATATCAGCTTACTATTTAAGAAAGTCTATTTAAAATAATGGTCAGTTAGGGGCACCTGGGTGGCTCAGTGTGTTAAAGCCTCTGCCTTCAGCTCAGGTCATGATCTCAGGGTCCTGGGATCGAGCCCCGCATTGGGCTCTCTTTCCCTCTGCTTTCCCCCTCTCCCTCTGCTTGCCTCTTTGCCTACTTGTGATCTCTCTCTCTCTCTGTCAAAGAAATAAAAATAAAATCTTTAAAAAAATAAAATAAAGTAAAATAAAATATTGGTCAGTTAAATAAAGTCTAATTAAGCCAATTTGGTAATGACCTCAGTCCGTTAAATCTCCTTAATTGATAACAATATATTTCTTATCATAATTCAAAAACAGATATTTGGTAGGGTATCAAACCTATTCATTGCAGTACTAAACCACACTGACTCCCTCTCAAGAAAAAGATGTCCAAGTGAGCCGGGCAGTTCCTTCACCATCCTGTTCTCTCCTGTGAAGCATAAAGCACGGTGGTAGGTCCTGGAGAGAGACAAAGACTACGAAGAGGGTTCTCTCCTCTAGAACCCTGCTTTTAATTTTCCTTTGTATAAAGGCCAGCTCAGCTGAACCCATGGCACTCCCTCTCTGCTGTCTTAGGAGCTAGCTGCCCAAAGATCACAGATCACCCCTTTCTTAGGGAAAGTGACTACTTGCACAGAGAACGTGCTTCTGCCCACTCTTTTGCTGGCCTTTCCTTTGTTGCCCCTCCCTTTCAGCCACACCTTAATCTGTGTCTCAGGGTTCTCTTTCCACAGCCTCTTCTTACAATGAGGGACTATCTCCCAAACACTGGAGGTTTCAATGACTTTTTTTTTGGTAAAGGTTTTAATGCTAACCATTCCAGGGCAAGATAACAAAAAGAACAGATAATGGAACACATGTTCCAAATTCTTACAAAGGTCTAACATTCTTGGTACTTTTGAGATACAAGCCCCATTTGAATTTTTCCCTCTACTGGATTAAAAAACAAAAACAAAAAGCAGAACTTTAATGTTCTGTCAATGCTTTGTCCCTACCCTCAAGAATGGGTCTCCATGAAGGGCCTTCTTCCCGGTATGGTACAGCCGGGACCGGAAGGGTCCTTTCTTGGTCCATTTGCATTTCCCAGCACCCCCAGGCTGGCTGTCCTCCATTCTAAGGAGACCATAGGTCTTCACAGCCCCTCTTCCCAGTGTGGCACTGCTGGCCCTACAGTTCAGAGGCAGCATCAAGGAAGAGAACCAAGCACAGCCCAGGCTCAGGTGTGCCTGCTTCTACCCAACCCCTTTGCCCTCCATGGGTGGTGTGAGTGTTTTTGCAGAGAGTTCAGGAAAGGCCAAGAGGCCAGGTGGGAGCATGGTGGTAGGCAACTCTCTTTCTCCACTCCTCTACCACCTTTTTCACTGAAAAGAGACAGAAGAAAGTGGTGATGGTGGAGCACCACTGCTGTGTGGACATAGCACATGTTGGGAGTGCTGGGATTTGCTGCAGTGGTGGGAGGGAGCCTTGCTCATAGCTTCTTGGCATTTCTTCTTCAGACTGCACTAAAGGAAACAGAAGGAGTGTGGTGCACTCCAACAGGGGTCCCTTTCCTTACTTTCTCCTCTCAGATGCATCTTTGTAGCTTCAGTTGTAGTTCAGAAGAATGTCACTTTTCTACCTAGAAATCACTGTTGCTTTTTAGGATCTAGAAGGTAAAGTTGAGACTCGTTAATGCAATATACAGAAACCATTACTGGCTTGACTCTAATTTGCATTCCTGTTCATCAACGGGTGTATTTTCTTATCATAAAATGTTAGGAAGATGGTAATGACAGTGATAAGAATGACTATCATCCCATCGACTGTGAGCTTAGCATGTGCCAGGACCCATTCTCTCCAAAATCCCACTCAGCTAGTTTGCCTTTCTCAAAACACTTGTGTCATTTTTCAAGCCTTTGCTTGTGATGGTTTTTTTCTGCTTTTTGCTGAGAAGTGTCTACTCATTCTTTGACATGCAACTCAAATGCATTTCTCCTCTGAAAGCTTCCCTCTCTCTCCTCTTGTAGTAGTTTTGATTGTTATCACAACAAATTACCACAAACATAGCCACTTAAAACAGCACCCGGTTCTGTTGGTCAGAAGTCCAGTGCAGTGGGGCTCAGCTGGGTTCTCTGCTGAGAGTCTCAGGATGCTGACGTCAGGCCGTGTTCCATTCTGGAGCCCCTGGGGATAGATCTATCTCCAGACTGATTCAGGTTGTTGACCACAGTTTCTTCCAATTGTAGGACTGAGACCCCTGTTGCCTCCTGGCTGCAGCTGGAGCCAGTCTTTGCTCCTAGAGGCTGCCCCATTTCTTCCTATGCTTTACCTGCAGTGCCCTTTATCAATAGAGAATCCAGTTTTTCTCACACTGCAAATCCCTCTGCTCTCACTTTCTGCTGCATTTCTCTTTCCCTCTGGCTTCCAGCTGGAGAATATCCTATACTTTTGAGGGCTCATGTGATTAGATTAGGCCCACCTGAATAATCCAGGCTAATCTCCTTATTGTAATGTTCATAAGGTTAAATATGTTTGCAATGTCCTTTTTGCACATAACGTACCATACTCAGATCTGGGGAGTAAGGGGTGACATCCTGATGACCACACCTCTCCTTTCCCAAGCATAATTGAATGGTATTCCAAATCATGGGGTAGACATCTCAGAGTAGGTTTTGGTGCCTTTGTGCCAGAGCCTGAGTTGCCCCCAGAGGTTTGCAATTTTTCTTATGTCTGGGCTACCTTGGTGTCTGGAAGACACCCCACCTGTGTTCTTGGCACTACTCAGAGGTCTGCACAGGCACCTGCCTCTTCTTAGTTGGGAACCATCTCTCCAAACCTCACCTCCTTTATTAAAGGTACAATGCCTTTAATGAAACTAAAAAGTAGACAGAAGGGAACATGCAAATTAATATGTACTAATAAATTTTTCCTCCACGAAATAAATAATTTTGTGAAAGTTTCATGGAAGAAGCCATAGACACTTAATCTAATTCTAGAGGAAAGGGTAGGGTTTCCACAGACAAAGATAGGACAAGGAGGATTGCCCTGTAGCAAAGGAATAAAGATAGGTAGGGGAACATAAAGCATGCTAGAGAGCTGTGAGAGACCCAGGACTGTGGAATGGGCCACATGACCCTAAGAGGGATTATCCCAGAGGGGGAATTACAGACAATTTAGAAAGGACTCCTGGGGTGCCTGGGTGGCTCAGTGAGTTAAAGCCTCTGCTTTTGGCTTGGGTCATGATCTCAGGGTCCTGGGATCGAGCCCCACATTGGGCTCTCCGCTCAGCAAGGAGCCTGCTTCCCCCTCTCTCTCTGCCTGCCTCTCTGCCTACTTATGATCTCTCTTCTCTCTCTGTCAAATAAATAAATAAAATCTTTTAAAAAATTAAAAAAAGGAAAGACTCCATTGGAGTCCCCTAGCTTAAGGTATGCTTTGTGGAAATTTCATGGCAGACCAACAAACAAATGGACCACTGACATCATCATGAAAGGTCTGAAGCTTTATTTAGCACAGAATAAAATGTTAAAGTTTGGCTCCAATGTGGGAGGGGACTTTAGTCTATCATAAATATAAAATTTATATTTAAAAAGGAGGTCTCCTACCAGGACCAGGGTTGGTCAAGGAGATCATACTTGGGTAGGAGTCTCTCTCTACCCCCATTCAAGGTCATCAGGAGTGTCCATTCATCACAGGAGTATTTTCTTGTTTCTCCAAGGTAATGTGAATATTTTTGTATAGTCAGAAAAGGGGCAAACTGACTGCTAAAGAAGATTGAGAAAGTATAGTTTCCATCTAGTGTCCAGCTATGAAAAATGGTTAAAACACCTAAGTTAACATCTTGAAAAGAATTTATACTTTTTGTCTTCAGTAAGAACTTGTATCCATAATAGGAAATTTCAATTTAAAAAAGCCCCCTTTATTTAATCTAATCTAATTTTTAAATCAAGGAAATAAAATCTCTAAACTGTAGTTAAGTCTTCAAAATGACATTTTCCATGAAAACAGTGCTGAGTTTGATAAATGTGCATTTTCTCATAATGTATGTGACATGATTGCCTGGTATAAGTATTGCTGGGTTTGTATATGAAAATTAGATTTACTGGCATGCTAGCTGTCTAACAGTGTGTATTTTCTTCAAATAGGTGGATGCTCATGGAAGTATTCTATTAACATCATTGGAGGTTCACAATGAAATGAATGAGGTCACAGGCGGTGTTGGTGATACCAGGAATTCAGCAAGACCCTTTGACAACTCAGGAATCCAGTACAGGAAACAGAGCATGCCTAGGGAAGGGCATGGGCGACACATGGGGGACAGAAGCATCCCGCACAAGAAGACCCATCTACGGAGGAGGTCTTCACAGCTCAAAATTAAAATCCCTGATCTAACCGATGTGAATGCCATAGACAGATGGTCCAGGATCGTGTTTCCATTCACTTTTTCTCTTTTCAACTTAGTTTACTGGCTGTACTATGTTAACTGAGTGACTGTACTTGATTTTTCAAAGACTTCATTTAACACTGAGTGAAATATTACTCTGCCTGTCAAGTTTTTATACCTGTACACACACACAGACACACACACGCAGACACACATATATACATACGCAATTGTATATATATGTGAACTTTCTCAGCATATATATAAAATACACGTGTATATGAGGATGTATGTGTATATGTTTATACACACAGGTATAAGTACCCATGTGTATGCCAAACAAATACACATACATATATACATTTTGCAGCTATGGACAATTTAACACAGGATGCATATTAAAGAAAGTCATAGTTTTTTCTTTTTTAATTGAAAGGGACAAGCATCGTCTAAATATTATGCCTTGAGAATGAGGGCGTGAAACACAATATCATCCCAAAATGTGTCTTTTATTATCATAAGTTAGATGTTTTAGTTTAAAAATCAGAAAGAAACTCTTAGTTAAACTTCAAAAACTCATACAGTGATATTGCTAGTTTAAAATGAGTCACACACTTCATATCCTTTCTGTTTACTAAGTGAAGGCTTTCAGCTTTTTTGGTGATGGGGTTTACTTTCATCGGGCATACTTTTTCTGTACTGGTTTAGTGGATGAAGTGAGCCACAGGTGTGTGCTCACCTGCTGTCTTACACATAGATAGATCCCAAGTTGATGTCTGAATGCCCATTTTTTGAAAACCCATCGGGAATGGATGGCATCTTATTGTAAGTACTCTGATGTACAGTGTATTCTTTTGTTCACTTGGAGTGGATCCAGCTTACCTGTCATGCAGGAACACAGTGGCATGTTTTGGCAATGTTTAGTTGACATTTCAATCACTGAAAATGTGCTCCACATCTCGTATGGATTTCTAGGCCTGATATCTAACAGAAAGCATAGACGTCTCAGGTTATTTGTTACTCTAAAGTAAAACCATCTAGGATGATTTTCCCCCTTGTCTTTATGTTATCAATCACTCTTATAACATTGTGTGTTAATAGAAATATATTTGCATAATATACATATATATGTATATTTATCAAATTTTCTTTCTTAATGCTTGCTATCATGGCAGCATGCAATGTCATATTTTCCTTTACGTGCTGTAACTACTTCTGTTATCTAGAATTAAGATTGAAGCTTAAAACACTTATACTGCTCAATTTCAGAAACCAAGAAACATCTTCATACCTTTATTTCTGTATCTGACATATTTCATAAGCACATCCAACTACTCCTAGTCTAACTAGGATGCTGCAGGAACATGACCCATGCACACAACGCATCACCCAGTGACCCATGACCGTTCTCTTGAGGCAAAGGAGAGCAACCTGACAACAAACATAGTCACTTTTGGTTCCTTCTGATCCACAGCCTCATCAGTATTTGGACTTTTTAAAGCTCGTAGAAACAAGACAAGGTGCACCGGTTTCATAGACGCAACCTTAACTTACTATTTAGATGAGATCTTTCTAAAGAAAAAAAAGAGATGATATATTTTTTGTAAACAATATTTCTATCACAGGCCTCCATAAACTGAAATGACTACAGTTGTGCAAACAGATGTCACAGTGAAGTTAAGCATTTGGAGAAAAAAAAGCAAACTATTCAGGAAAGAACTGCTAAATTAATACTTTATCCCAACATGCCACATATGCCTCACTCTCTCTGTTCTATCCTAAACCAATGACCAAAATCTTGTCCAGTTAGACTCTAGTAGCTGGCACTAGTTTTCTCTGCATAGATAGAGGCACCACCTTCCCTGAGGATGCACGTGGTGTGGGCTATCACTACAAGCTGACCTCTACTTGATTTTTCTTTGGCAGCCGTAACAACCTTTAATTCGTGGGAGTCTGTCACAGTTCAAGACCCAATGTCAGGTAAAATACAACACACAAAATCTCATGCTAGAAGCAATGACCAGTTTTATGCCCTTTCCCCTCCTTCATTCTGAGCTTTCTTCAACATCTTCTTCCACTTGCTCCTCTCTGGTTTAATTTTTTATCTGGAGACTAGCCAGTGATTTCTTGGTCTTGGGCTTTTCTCTGACAATTTTTTTTCCATAGGTAACAATGAGGGATCCTAAAAGTTAAACAGATTGGGAAAAACCTTGTAAGTGGCCTTACCATTGTTAACATGTTAAAGGAAAAAAAAGATGTTTATGAAGACCTTATCCCTTTCAATACTTCAGGTATATTTTTCTGTATCCAGTGATTCAAGGAGTGAGCTCCACATGCAGAAGAGGGACCCCAAAATCCAAATGAACATGGACAAAACTGTCAGTGACTGATTTAAGTGTACAATTTATACTATTCAGAACTGTGACATTAATTCTTTCTGGGAGAAAAATGATTCAAAACATTTTTTGATGCATAGTTGAGGTACCCAACTATCAAAGGCAGAGACCCCATGGGGCTCAGAAAAGCTGCAGTCTACTTACCAAGGTTTTCTGGATATAAATTTGCATGGTATAGTCATAATAGCTTTTGAGCTTTTTATATGCATTTGGCACCAAGACTGGGATCCACAACTTTGTAGACACTGCGATGAAGTTAACATAATAGCTATACTATAAATAGTGTTTGTAACTACACACATACATACATACACACACACAAATACATACGTATATTCTGTAAAAAAAAAAAAAACTTTTTAAGATTCTTGGGTATGTGTTTGCTTTACTCCATTTCAGAAGAAAATTACTTTTCTTCTAATAAAATTATTTTATAGCTTCTCCATTTTTAAAAGTTGTGAGAAATATTGAGAAGCAGAACTTTGTGGTGACAGAAGAGAGTTGAGTTTGGTTCTCTCTTCTGTTACAATGACCTCTCATTACTCCACAGTAGTTACTGGAGCCAGTGAGCGAGCCGTATTGATGAATTCTGAATCAGGACCTCTGACATTAATGTGAGGTGGCTGTTACCCACAACAAGACATCTTGAGTAAGGAGAGAAAAATTGAATTTGGAATATAATGATATCTCTTTCTCAACAACTGAACGTAATAAAAAGTTAATTTTCTATGTAGTCCTGTCTTTCCAAAATGCTTCACAGGGGCTCAAAGTGTACAGAAGTATCTTGCTCTGACAGTTTGTTATTACCCATATTCTGATATAATGGAGACAACTCAAATCCCTACAGAGAAAGACTGATAAGACTTGAGTAATCTTTAAAACAAGTGTTCTTCTTGTTCACCGACCCCAGAACTGTAGAGGGGTTTCACTGTCTATACCATGAGGCATTCATTTCCCCCCTGAATCATAAATGAATGAGAAAGTATGTCATGATAATATTCCTGTTAGGTTTGAAGATTACATGTATGTCTGCAGTATCATGTGTTTTTAATGCCAGCACCCAGAACTTTTGACATATTCAGTCATTAAGATTAAAGGCACTTTTCCCCTGTGCAGCTTTGGAATTAACATTTTCACCTAGGAGCTATCTCAGAGGAGATGCCACACACATTTGGGACTGTTTTTAAGGGGACAGGCACGTTGCAGCTGTAGGTGTTCATTTTCAGCATCTAGTAGATAATCCCACTGGTGTTAGTCCCACAATGGTGTGTTTGATAAGAGAATATGTCTAACTTTGAATCTCCTGGCTTGAAATTATAAACCATCTCATAATTCTTACTTAATGCTCCACCTGAAAACAAATCCATATTTCTGGCCATTTTTATGTAAGCAAAACTAAACAATTGGTGAAAAATTTTGTTACTAATTGAATTGACTCTGGCTCTCTTGTGAGCCATCGGTCAGAGTAACATCGGATCGTGGGGCAAGGAGCTGCCCAGGTGGATTAAATTTTCCCAGGACACTAGCTAGTGTGCCTTGGATTGATTACCTCTTCTACTGCATTGAAAGGTGCCATGTTTTCCGAATTACTCAATTCCCAACACCTGGGTAAATAGTGACCTCCCAGAGAGTGGCTCACAAAACATGCCTCTCCCTAGGGTGAGCCCCATAAACATGTTTTATCATTCTTGTCTCATATTTCTACTTCACAAGTCAGTGAATGTGTTCAAGGTAAGTACAGGATTATTCTAGTAGGAATAGGCGATTGCTGTCATGATCAATTCCCATGTTGATTTCATTTCATTGTAAAGATAAATTAAAACCCAATTTTGCTTAAGCACATTGATGTAATTTTTTGGTATTATTTGACATGAAAAAAACAGCAAAATTGAGTGATAGATACAATATGAAACTTGTTGATGAATGAATTCAAATTTATTAAAAAAGAACTAACTGACTTAAATATGAAGACTGATTTTTTTTTTCCTTCTTTGGCTATCTTTTGGTGAAATGGTGTGCATATTTTAATTCCAGGTATTTTTAGATGCACATGCCCATTTAGATTACTTGGAAAGTCAAAGGAAATAAGCTCAAAGCTGACTGCATGTGAGAACAACTGAACCATGACATTTCTTTAAAAATCATGATTTAGTGGATTGGGGCAAGGTGGTGGAGAAGTAGGAGACCCTATTCCAACCAGTCCCCCAAAGTGAGCTGGATATCTACCAGAACACGCTGAATACCCATCAAATCAGCCTGAGAAGTAAGATTTTTCACTTCTGGATCTCTACAGGAGTAGAAGGTAGCAGTGGAGAAGTAAAGTGAAGTAGGAACACTTGAACCTATATCAGAAGATACACAGAACGGGGAGGGAGCCACCAGAAGTGACCCAAGGAAAGTAATACACCAAATGAAAGTGCCTTGTGGTTGGGGACGAGCATTAACTTAGGGTCTGGTTAAAAACACTCAAAAAGAGCAAAAGATCATAAGGGGCAACTAGTGGAGGTGGGTGGTCATGGGTACAGGCCTAATCCCATGTTACCAGGAAGGTTAACACCATGGGCGATCACCCACATCAAAGAGAGATTGGCGGGGTGTCCAGTCCGTGGCTCATGAGCCTGCAGCTTTCCATTGCTTGCACCATTTCATGGGCTGGGCTCACTCCTGCAAGTGCCATAGAGAGCTTAGTGTGGTCCATGAAACTAAAGCTTTCCTCTGTGTGCACCACTCCATGCACTGGGTGCACTCCTGTGAGCCCCTAAGAGACCTGGTGGGAGATGTAGCCGGTGGTCTGTAGGACCTCAGGATGTCTGCCGCAAGCAGCAGGGTCTAGGTGCTCCCAGTTGGAGCCTGAGAGAACACAGCCAATCTACAGCAGGAATCTGATCACACCCGGTGTGGGCCGGGAGTCCGGAGAGTAGCCCTGGCAATGGCAGCCACTGGAAGCAAGTTTCCCAGACCAATATGGCTCATCACTTATGGCATTGGTGGCACAAGAGTGCAGAGGCTTGCAAGGGCCTTGCAGGGCCACTGGGATGGTGACTAGGGGTGTGCACCATCTGTGGGAGCCTGCCGTGTGAGCGGAGTTTGCAGAGGGAAAGTCTGTGTGTTATGGACCACCCAGAGGGGAGCAGACTGAAGCTTCTCTTGGAGGCAGAGGTCTGGGTATGGGCAGATTCTTTGCTTGGACCCTCCAGAAAGGCACAAAAAGCCACACACACACACACACACACACAAAAAGTCCAGACAGCAAAAGCCTGAAAAACCAGTTTTCCACAGAGCCCAGCCCTGTGATAGCTGGCATGGTGACTCAACTCAAGCAAGATTGACTGGAAAATAATGTGGCAGGCCCCTCCCCCAAAAGACTAGCCAAAAACAAGAGGACAATAAGCACAGGGTCCCGATAAAACTGTAAAACCATAACATCAGGGGAAATCAATATATAAAGCTCCTGATAATGCTCTAAAACCTGTATATTTCACAGATACAAGTTTTTTCTTCATTTTTTTTACGCATTCTCATCATTCTTGGTTTTTTAATTTTTTTAAAACTATTTAACATTAAAACTAGAGGCTTAATACAATAATACACCAAGGAGGACCCAAAATAACCTTCCTCACCCACATAGAGGACTTATAAACATCCTCCCATCTTATCTCTCTGTAAGTGTTTCCATGTATTTGCTTTTGTTCTGGTACTATATAAATCTTATTCTTGGGGTTCATTCAGATTAGATACTTTTATTTCTTCTCATTTACTTTTGTTGGTCTTTATATTTGTTCATGCTTATTTATATACCTTATAAATCTTATTGGTGGGGGCTCATTTTGGTTGGGATTTGTTTTTTTCCTCTTTCTCTCTCTCTTTTTTATCTTTTTTCTTTCTTTTGGTGGTGAATTCCGACTGCTCTGAAACTTTCCAGGGTGAAACTTGCCTGCATCATGGGTGATATATTCAGCTATACATCCCCTGAACCACTTCCCATCAAAATGACTAAGAGAGGGACACCTAGGTGCTCAATTGGTTAAGCAGCTGCCTTCAGCTCAGGTCATGATCCCAGAGTCCTGGGATTGAGTCCCACATCAGGCTCCTTGCTCAGTGGGGAGCCTGCTTTTCCTCTGCCTCTGCCTGCCTCTCTGCCTGCTTGTGCTCTCTCTCTCTCTCTGATAAATAAATAAATAGATAGATAGATAGATAAATAAATAAATAAATCTTTTTAAAAAAAATAACTAGGAGGAGGAAAACCCAGAGACTGAGCCCTCTCCCTCAGAACTATTGGATATGGATATAAACAGTGTGTCAGAAAGGAAATTAATCCAGGCAATGGCTAGGATGGAGAAAAACTAATGACAACATAGAATCTCTAAGGTGGGAATTGAGAACCTGTATGGCTGATGTTAAAAATGCTATCAATGAGATCTAATCTAATCTAAATAGTCTAACAGCTGGGGTAATGGAGACAGAGGATAGAATTAGTAATCTACAGGACAAGATGGTAGAGAAGAAAGGTCAGGAACTGGACTGGAACAAACTCCTTAAGAAGAACCATGAGAACAGACTTAGGGAAATAAATTACACCATGAAACATTCCAACGTCAGAATTATTGGAATCCCTGAGGGGGTGGAGAAAGAGAGAAGACTAGAAGATATAGCTGACCAAATTCTAGATGAAAATTTCCCCAATCTGGGGAATGGAACAAGTGTTCATGTCCTAGAGGCAGAAAGGACACCCCCCCAAGATCAAAGAATCTAGAAAAACATCTAGACATATTATTATGAAATTTGTGAATTCTAATTTTAGACAAGAGGTGCTGAGGGCAGCTAGGGGGAAGAGATTCCTTACTTACAGAGGAAGACCCATCAGAATAATGTCACATCTGTCCACAGAAACCCAGCAAGCCAGAAAAATCTGGCATGATATATTCAGGGCACTAAATGAGAAGAACATGCAGTGAAGAATACTTTATCCAGCAAGGGTGACATTCAAAATGGATGGAGAGAGAAAGAGCTTCCAAGACCAGCAAGGTCTAAAGGAGTATGTGACCACCAAGCCGGCACTATAAGAAATATTAAGGGGGGGTTCTATAAAAGAAGAAATTAAGGGGGGTTCTATAAAAGAAGAAAGAACGCATGAGTGACACAGAACAGAAGCTTACAATCTATAGAAACAAGAACTTCACAGGCAACATGATGTCAATAAAAACTTATCTTTCAATAATCACTCTCAGTGTGAATGGCCTAAATGCTCCTGTAAAATAGCACAGGGTTGCAGACTGGATAAAAAGACAGGGCCCGTCCATATGCTGTCTACAAGAGACAGATTTGGAACCAAGATACATCCAGATTGAAAGTGAAGGGATGGATCTTTCATGCCAATGAGCCTCAAAAGAAAGCTGGGTTAGCGATTCTCATATCAGATAAATTAGATTTCAAGCTAAAGACTATAGTCAGAGATACAGAAGGACACTACATCATTCTTAAAAGGTCTGTCCTCCAAGAAGATCTAACAATTATAAACATTTATGCCCCCAATATAGGAGCAGCCAACTACATAAACCAACTGTTAATCAAATAAAGAGTCATATTGATATGAATACATTAATAGTAGGATATCTTTTTTTTTTTAATAGTAGGATATCTTAACATGCCACTCTGAGTAACAGACAGATCATTCAAACAGAAAATCAATAAGGAAACAAGAGCTTTGAATGACACATTGGACCAGATGGACCTAATAGATATATACAGAACCTTCTACCCTAAAACAACAGAATAATCATTCTACTCGAGCACACATGGAACTTACTCCAGAATAGACCACATAATGGGTCACAAATCAGAAATCAACCAATATCAAAAGATTGAGATGATTCCTTCCATATTCTCAGACCACAGTGCTTTGAAACTGGAACTCAACCACAAGAAAAAGTTTGGAAGGAACTCAAACACTTGGAGGCTAAAGACCAACCTGCTCAAAAATGCTGGGATCAACCAGGAAATCAAAGATGAACTTAAACAATTCATGGAGACCAATGAGAATGAAGATACATTGGTCCAAAACCTATAGGACATGACAAAGATGGTCCTAAGGGTGAAACACATAGCCATCCAAGCCTCACTAAAAAATTGAAAAATCCCGAATATACCAGCTCTCTTTACACCTTAAAGAACTTGGAGAATCAACAACAAATTACCAACCCCACACACAAGAAGGGAAATAATCAAGATTAGATCAGAGATCAACAAGCTAGAAATTAGAGAAAGAGTAGAACACACCAATAAATCTAGAAGTTGGTTTTTTGAAAGAATCAATAAGACCGATAAGCCATTGGCCAAACTAATCCAAAAGAAAAGAGAGAGGACACTAATGAACAAAATTATAAATGAAAGGGGAGAGATCATGACTAATCCAAAGGAAATAGAAACAATCATCAGAAATTGTTATCAACAGCTATATGCCAATAAGTTAAGCAATCTAGAAGAAATGGATGCATTCCTGGAAACCTATAAACATCTAAGACTGAAGTAGGAAGAAACTGACAACCTAAATAGACTATAGACCAACGAGATTTAAGCAGTGATCAAAACCTCCCAAAAAACAAGAGTCCAGGACCCGATGGATTCCCTGGGGACTTCTACCAAACATTCAAGGAGGAAATAATACCTATTCTCCTGAAACTGTTTCAAAAATTAGAAACAGAAGGAAAAATTCCAGACTAGTTCTATGAAGCCAGCCTTACCCTGATTCCCAAACCAGGCAAAGACCCTACCAAAAAGGAGAATTTCAGACCAATACCCCTGATGAATATGGATGCCAAGATTCTCAGTAGGATCCTAGCTAATATGATCCAACAGCACATTAAAGAGATTACTCACCATGACCAGGTAGGATTTATCCCTGGGATGAGAGGGTGGTTCAACATTCACAAATCTTTGTGATGGAACAAATCAATAAGAGACGAGAGAAGAACCACATGGTCCTCTCAAATGATGCAGAAAAAGCATTTGTCAAAATTCAGCATCCGTTCCTGATTAACTCTTCAAAGTATAGGGATAGAAGGAACATTCCTCAACTTAATAAAATCTACCTATGAAAAGTCCACAGCAAATATCATTCTCAGTGGGGAAAAGCTGACAGCCTTGCCTTTGAGATCAGGAACAAGACAAGGATGCTCACTCTCACCACTCTTGTTCAACATAGTGCTAGAAGTCCTAGCAACAGCAATCAGACAACAAAAAGAAAAAAAAGGTATTCAAATTGGCAATGAAGAAGTCAAACTCTCTCTCTTCGCAGATGACATACTTTATATGGAAAACCCAAAAGACTCCATCCCCAAACTACTAGAACTCATACAGCAATTCAGCAATGTGGCAGGATACAAAATCAATACACAGAAATCAGTTGTTTTCCTGTACACTATCAATAAAAATATGGAAAGGGAAATTAGAGAATCAATTCCACTTGCTTTAGTACCAAGAACCGTAAGATACCTGGGAATAAACCTAACCAAAGAGGTAAAGGATCTATACTCAAGGAACTACAGAACACTCATGAAAGAAATTGAAGAAGACACAAAAAGTTGAAAAAGCATTCTATGCTCATGGATCCAAAGAATAAACATTGTTAAAATGTCTATACTGCCCAGAGCAATCTATACTTTCAATGCCAACCCAATCAAGATTCCATGGGCATTTGCCAAAAGACTGCACCAAACAATCCTAAAATTTGTATGGAACCAGAAAAGATCCTGAATTGCTAAGGAAATGTTGAAAAAGAAAAGCAAATCTGGGGCATCATATTGCCTGATTTCAAGCTTTACTGATCACATTTACTGATCAAGAGAGCAGGGTACTGGCACAAAAACAGACACACAGACCAGTGGAACAGAGTAGAGAGCCCAGATATGGACCCACAACTCTATGGCCAGATAATATTTGACAAAGCAGGAAAAAATATCCAGTGGAAAAAAGACAGTCTCTTCAATAAATGGTGCTGGGAAAATTGAACAGCTATATGTTGAAGAATGAAACTTGAAATGGATAAAAGACCTCAATGTGAAGCAGGAATCTATCAAAACATAGGCAGTAACCACTTCCACATCAGCCACAGCAACTTCTTTCAGGACGTGTCTCCAAAGGCAAAGGAAACAAAAGCGAAAATGAACTTTTGGGACTTCATCAAGATAAAAAGCTTCTGCACAGCAAAGGAAACTGTCAACAAAACAAACAGGAAACCCACAGAATGGGAGAAGATATTCGCAAATAACACTACAAACAATGATCTGATATCTAAGACCTATAAAGAACTCCTCAAACTGAACACACACAAAACAGATACTCATGTCAAAAAATGGGCAGAAAACATGAACAGACACTTCTCCAAAGAAGACATACAAATGGCTAACAGACACATGAAAAACTGTTCATCATCATTAGCCATCAGGGAGATTCAAATCAAAACCACACTGAGATACCACATTACACCAGTTAGAATGGCCAAAATCAACAAGACAGTAAACCACAAATGTTGGAGAGGATGTGGAGAAAGGGAAACCCTCTTACACTGTCAGTGAGAATGCAAGTTGGGGCAGCCACTTTGGAAAACAGTGTGGAGAGTCCTCAAGAGACTAAAAATAGGGGCGCCTGAGTGGCTCAGTGCATTAAAGCCTCAACCTTTGGCTCAGGTCATGATCAGGATCCTGGGATTGAGCCCACATCGGGCTCTCTGCTCAGCAGGGAGCCTGCTTCCCCTTCTCTCTCTGCCTGCCTCTCTGCCTACTTGTGATCTCTCTCTCTCTCTCTGTCAAATAAATAAATCTTAAAAATCTTAAAAAATAAATTAATTAAAAATAGAGCTACCCTACCACCCTGAATTGCACTACTGGGTATTTACCCCAAAGATGCTAATGCAGTACAAAGAAGGGCCACATGTACCCCAATGTTCATAGCAGCAATTGCCACAAATGCCAAACTGTGGAAAAAACCAAGATGCCCTTCAACAGATGAATGGATAAAGAAAATACGGTCCATATATACAATGGAATATTATGCCTCCATCAGGAAGGATGAATACCCAACATTTGTATCAACATGGATGGGACTAGAAGAGATTATGTGGAGTGAAATAAATCAAGCAGAGAGAGTCAGTTATCATATGGTTTCACTTACGTGTGGAGCACAAAGGAAAACACAGAGGACATTGTGAGAAGGAAAGGAAGGGTGAATTGGGGGAAATCAAAGGGGGAGATGAACCATGAGAGACTGTGGACTCCGAGAAACAAACTGAGGGTTTGGAGGGGAGGGGGTTTGGGGGTTGGGAGAACCTGGCAGTGGGTATTGAGGATGGCATGTATTACATGGAGCACTGGGTGTGGTACATGAACAATGAGTCTTGGAACACTGAAAAAATAAAATAAAATTAATTGGAAAAAAAATTTAAAAATAAAAATCATGATTTATTCTGAACTTCTAAGACACCTAGACCCACAGAGATCCTGCTTGTACCTGTCTTCAAATAAGCGTTTAAGGAGAGAAATATTTTTATATGAAAGACCAAGAGGAAAACCTACCAATAATCTCTGGCATACATGGTATTGGTCCTTACTCTTTAGTTTTTTTAGTACTAAAAGGCAATTTCCTTTGTTTCCTTTTCAGAAACAAGGTTTCTACTTCAGACAAAGTAACAAGCAATGTCTATGAATGAATGAATGAATGAATGAATGAATGAAGATTCCCAGAATCTCAAGTCAGATAGAACTTTTATTGAGAAATATATCTGTAGGCTCCAAGAAAAGCTGCTGGCTCACTTGCAAACACCTTAAAAGGAAAATCCCCACTGTGATTGTCAGTCATAAAATGTCCTCAGTGGGGGACCAAGACAAGATGGCGGAGGTGTAGGAGGCACGGAGAGCACTGGGATCCAGAAAGAGGCTGAAAACCACTCTAAAAGCCGGCAAACACAACAGCAGAGAGAAGAGAATAAGAACAGCAATCCTAGGAGCAGAAAATCAACCACTTTCAGAAAGGTAGGAGTGGAAAAAGTGAATTTAAAGCGACGGGAAGAGAGACCCCGGGGGGAGGGGCCGGCTCCCAGCAGCCGC
>CM053609.1:19046464-19072532 GCA_028646535.1 Procyon lotor | reverse complement strand
GGGCTGTGGACATTGGGGAGGGTATGTGCTGTTAAGTGCTGTGAAATGTGTAAGCCTGATGATTCACAGACATGTACCCCGGGGCAAATAATACATTATATGTTGATAAAAATTAATTAAAAAAAAAATAAATAAATAAATTAAAAAAAAAAATAAATAAAATGTCCTCAGTTAGTATACCCTCAAATTTATCTACTTTAAGCAAAATAATACAAATTCTTCAGTAATTTTTTACAGACCCTGTAACATTCTTTTTTTTTTTTTTTTTCATTGTATGTTTTTACATCCCTGATCTACTTTGGGACCCTGACTTGGACATATTTCACATTAATGCTTCATCTAAGACTAGAACATCACTATGGGGACTTTTCTCGCCTACTTCATGAGGCTGTAACACTATTCATTCAGATGACAAGTTTAAATTACAGTAACTTCCAGGAAAAAAATGATTGTCAAATCTTGACTGAGTTTCTTAAGTCTTCTTTCAAAAGCAACCAACTTTTGATAAAGCAAAAAAGCCTCACTAAGTGTGGAGTATTATGCCCAGGAAGACTCTATCCAGAATCTACTCAGTCCTATGTCCCCAGGGCTAATCTGGTTTGTGTACACATTTGGCACCACTTTACAATTCTTGCTTACCTCTTTTTTTTTTTTTAAGATTATTTATTTGGGACATCTGGGTGGCTCAGTGGGTTAAAGCTTCTGCCTTCAGTTCAAGTCACAATCTCAGGGTCCTGGGATCAAGCCCCACATCAGGCTCTCTGCTCAGCAGGGAGCCTGCTTCCTCCTCTCTCTCTGCCTGCCTCTCTGCCTACTTGTGATCTCTCTCTGTGTGTCAAATAAATAAATAATATCTTTAAAAAATAAAAAAAGATGTATTTATTTAGTTAAAGGTTACTGTTAGCACTGTATGTAGCATGTCAGTCTCATAAAGATTTATTTATTTCAGAGAGAGAGAGAGAGAGCATGAGCAGGGGTAGGGGCAGAGGAGAGAGGAGGTAAGCTCCCCGAAGTGGGAAGCCTGAGATAGGAGGCTCCTCTCATGATCTTGAGATCATGACCTATGCCAAAATCAGGAGTCAAGTGATACTCAACTGATTGAGCCACCCAGGTGCCCCTCATCTATTTCCTTTTTATCAGTTTTAAAGGACAAGGATTGCCAACTCTCCTTTGAATGGAAAAAAGTCCTCAGGAAAGATTGACTTTGGAAGGTAGGACACTGAGCCATGATAAGACTAAATCAGCAATGGTTATTGATTGAGACACTGCTTGCATTAGAGTCATTCACACTCTATGGTTTTATTTTTTACATATAGTTTTCATTTAGAATCCATGGGCAACCAATGCAGAGGGTGCTTGTAAGCAAAATGCAGTTCACTGAAATGGGGTAGAATGGGTATGGATGTATGTGTGTACATCTTAAAACCAAATAGGAAATGAATTAGTGGCCTTGGTAGTCAGAGGATCCGAAGAAAAATATCTTTACAACTGAAATCTCCATTTCTGTTCCCCAGGTTTTTAAGCATTTGTCTCTTGACTCCATTTTTTAGATAAATATGTCAACACCCCTATTTTTTCATGAGTTTCTCTTTCTCCTTCCTCACCCCTATCTTTTGTTAACTAACTGTAGTTCTGTATCACCAGGGTCCAACACATCTGCATTTTACCTACAGTCATAAAGTTATATTTTACTATAAATTTTATGTTTACAGATTGATTCTAAACAAAAGCTAATGAAACAATCCACGTTATTGAACTATATTCAATGTTTAATATTTCATTTGAAGGCATAAAGGTAAATCTTAGAAGAAAAAAAAAATCTGTAGTTATTAGTTTTTCTGGCTACAAAGTGGGTTCAACTTATGTGTAAGTAAAGAGGTGTCCTGGCAGCTGTTACCAAGTTACAGAGATTGAAAACTGTCTTATTCAGAATGGTAGCTACATTTCAGCCTTCAGGATTTTACTTATAAATTAATTCTAAAATTTCAAAAACAATGAAAAATGTTATCAAGTATATAAATATTCAAAGCAAAGCTAAGCAGTTTGTTTCGACTTTTTTGTGCAGTATCCCAACCTTGGGCTATTTGAGGGAGAATAGTCCACAGGTCCAGATATAATGAATTACTTTTTCCTACACTACTTCATTTCATCCAAATCATGTACGTTTCATCCTATAACATGTATGTTTCATCAAGACCTTCCTGGGTTTAGTCTCTCCCAATCACCCAAAAACACCCATTCTGGAGTTTCTAATTTGCATAAGGAAGGAATGGTATGCTTTTTTGACTGTGAACCTAACATTATTCACCTCCTTAGTCATTAAATTTGTTGTTTGTTATCCTTTCTATTTTTCTTCATGAAAATATGTTTCTTGGTATTAACTGACTTCCCATAGAATTAGGACTGCTTGCATTTTGGACCGGCCGCAAAGTTCTCATCCTATGATTTCTTTCCATTGAACTCCTGGATCGGTTCCACCAATTTTTTTAATAGCCCAGGTCTTCTTTTTTATTCCTCATTTTGCCAAAGTTCATCCTCTGTAAATGTCCACAAAAATGACTATAGGACAGAAGGTTTCTGAGGCTTTACGTATCTGAATTCTTTCTTCGGTTTTTTTTGTTTACTTGGTAGTGACATGGATTCAAAGCAATCTCCCCAGAACTTTGAAATCATTGTATAATTATATTTTATCATCCAGTAATATGGATAACAAGTTTGATGTCAATTGATTCTTGTTTACTTATAGAGACTCACCCCTAACATCTCAACCCACCCAGAATTAAGGAAACTTTTTTGACATCTTTTTAGTATTTCATAAAGATGTATTTAGAGCAAGTCTTTTTGTTCATTGTGTTGTGAATTCTGAGTGAAACTCTGGATCTAAAGATCAACATCTCTTAGCTCTAAACACTTTTCTTATATTACTTTTTAAGAAAATGTCCCGTGCCTTTTTCCATGAGCTCCTACTAGTCAGATTTTGCACTTAACAGATCTATACTTAACATATAACATTTCCTATTGTGGTTCTGTGTCTGTTAGCTATGTGTTCAAAGAGGTTGACTTTAATAATTCTATTTCATTTTCTAAACAGCTTTTTTGAAGTATAAATGACATATAAAAACTGCACATATTTAAAATATGTACCTTGATTAGTTTCGACATATATGAAACTATTACCACAGTCAACATCCTCACAATCAAAATTTTGCTTGTGGCACTTTGTAATATTTCCACCCCAATCCAGACATCCATTCCTGTCTCAAGCAACAAGTAATGTGCTTTCAACAACTGATGCACTAGAGATTGTATTTTCTAAAATTTTATACAAATGAAATAGTATACACTCCTTTTTCTCTAACTTCTTTTACTCAACATAATTATTTTGAGGTTCATTTATATTGTTTCATGTATTGATACTTCACCACTTTTTATTGTTGAGTTGTATTCCATTGTTATGATATCCACAATTTGTCTATCCATTCACCTCTTGACAGACATTGGGTTATTTCCACTTTTTGGCTCTTGTATATGAAGTTGTTATGAACATCCAGTATGTTTTTGCAGAGAAATATGCTCTCATTTCTCCTGGGTAAATATCTAAGAATTAAATAGCTGGATGATGGTGGTATATGTTTATCTCTTAATGAAATTGCCAAACTGTTTTCCAAAGTTGCTTTACCTAAACGGTAAATCATATTTCACCAGCTGTACATTTTGCCAGTTGAGAGTACTGGTTCCTCCATATATTCTCCAACATTTGGTACAGTCTTTGTAATTTTAGCCATTCTAATACCTATATGGTGGTATTTCCTTTTGGTTTTAATTTGCATTTCCTTATTGGCTAATGATATTGAGCATCTTTCCATGTATTTTGTTGCCATCTGTTTCTCCTCATTAAAAAAGGTCTGTTTAAATCTTCTGTCCATTTTTAATTGGTTTATTTTTTATTATGTTTTCAGAGTTCTTCACATAGTTATACATTAAGATACAAATTCTTTATCAGACATATGCTTTATAACTTTTTTCTCCCTGTCCATGGTTTACCTTTTCATTCTCTTAAAAGTTTTTTTCAGAAAGCCTAAGTTTTAAATTTTGATGAGGTCCAATTTATCTTTTTTCTTTTATGGGTTATATATTTGTTATTTCTTTTTTTTTTTAATTTTATTTATTTACTTGACAGAGAGAGAGAGAGAGATCATGAGTAGGCAGAGAGGCAGGCAGAGAGAGGGGGAAGCAGACTCCCTGCTGAGCAGAGAGCCCAATGTGGGGCTCGATCCCAGGACCCTGGGATCATGACCTGAGCTGAAGGCAGAGGCTTTAACCCTCTGAGCCACCCAGGTGCCCCATGTATTTGTTATTTCTAAGAAATCTTTCCCTAACCACAGGTCACAATGATTTTTCCTTATCTTTTCTTCTAGAAGTTTTATATTACAGTTAGACTTATGATACATTTTGAGTTAATTTGCATATATTGTGAAATATAAATGGAAGTTCATTTTCTCCTTCCACATATATCCAGTTGTTCTAGCACCATTTGTTAAAAAGACTATCCTTTCCTCCCACTGAATTACCTTTGTATCCTTGTTGAAAATCAATTGTCCATATGTATTAGCTCCATATCTGGACTACCTATTCTGTTCCATTGCTCTACTGGGCTATGTTGGGGTCAATACCACACTGTCTTGACCACTGTTGTTTTATAAGTCTCAAAATCAAATAATGTTAGTTTACCAAATTATTTTCCAGTCATTTTGGCTATGTTAGGATCTTCCCATATAAATTTTAGAATCACCTTGTGTGTGTGTGTGTGTGTGTGTGTGTGTGTGTGTGTGTATTACACACAGATTCTGAGAATTTGATTGAGAGTACATTGACTGTATACACCACTGTGTGGAGAACTGACATCCTAATAGTGTGGGTTCCTCAAGCTTGCACACTGACATTTTGGACCCCATAATTCTTTGTTGTAGAAAGCTGTTCTGTGCCTTTTCAGATGTTTAGCAGCATCCCTGGCCTTTACTGACTAGATTCCAGTAGCACAACCTGCTTCCTCAGTTTGGCAACCAAACATGTCCCCAGACACTGCAAAATGTCCCCAGGAGTGGAAAATTGTTTGACAATCACTGCTTTAATTCTTTTTTAATTTCTTTCAGCTATAATTTTTTTTTAATGTAAGGACTTTGTAAATCTTTTGTTGGGCTTATCCCTATTATTTCATATTTTTGGATGTTATTGTAGATGGTACTTTTTTTATTTCATTGTCAGATTGTTTGTTTCTAGTGAGTGGAAATGCAATTGACTTTTGTATGTTGGTCTTTGTCTTAGTTCGGGTTGCTCTATTTTAATTCTGTATGAGGATAGTAAGGGTTTTTTTGGATTCCAGAGTGTTTATTTAACACTAATTTTTTGTTTTATTTATTTGCAGTGTTGTTGTTTGTTTGTTTTTATGGCAGTGGATTTCTTTCTAAGACTGATAGCCTTTTGTGAGGTATTTTGTGAGGTAAGTTTTCTCAGGGTTTCTTTGTGCTACAGATCTCCTGTGGTTCTCTTTTACAACCAGGTTTTTCCTATAAATATAAAGACTAAATTAGAGGTCTGAATATGTTTCTGGAATGTTAGCAGAAATGTTGTATTTTAGGGTGAGAGAACAGACAGCTAACTGACCTAAATGCTGCAGACCACCAGTGCCAGAACAAAAAGGGCTTCTCTTTTCTGGGCTACTTACCACCCCCCTCCAGAAGGCTAGTTCTTCATTATTTTTTAATGTCTTTATTAAAGATGTTTGTGAAATTTTTTTTCCTGTTACTTGTTTCCCTTTTTTCTTTTTCTTTTTTTTGGGGGGGGGATAAAATTCACAGTACATGAAGTTGGAGAGAAGAGGACGTAGTGGCAGTGAAGGTGGAGATCCAATGGGACTGGGTGTCCCAAACAGAGATTTCCAGTAACCTTTCAGCTTTTTGGACATAATTCTAACATATTTATATTCACTCTATAGCCAATAATATCTATTGACTTTATGATCTTTAGAAGAAAAATTTGCAGACCCTTGCTTTAGATGTTTTAGATGAATGAGAAGCAAATAGTCTGGAACTTAGCTTTTTAGTTAAAATCACATTCTGGTAATAGTTCCCAAAGGCTTTTTTCTTCAGTTATTCTTATCTTCACTATTATGGGTGGAACAAGTAAAATTTTCCAGTATACTACATTGAGTTAGCAGAGGATTTCTTTTTCCATCGAACCTGTATCGGGTCATAGCTTTAGCTACTTATTTCACTTATTACTCCTTAGCTCATTTTTTGATCCTTTAGTTTAAAAGTAGGACTTAGAATAAAAATTCAAATTTTATATTTTTAAATAAGCGAAGTAAAAATTATTTAGCTTTACACCTTCAGAATTGGTTTTACTGAGCTACCTGAGATAAATAATTGCTGGACTTATCACACTGATAATTCCTTACTCTCAAAGAGTAAACCTCTCAATGGAAGGAGAAGAAAATTATTTCTGTAGGATATACTATATTGGGTTATTTACAAGCTTTATGTTCATTATCTTCATGGAAAAATAATATTATTTCTTTAAATGGTAAATAAATCTGAGCTAAAGGGAAACATAAATTTCAAAGTCTTGAGTCTTTGATAGACAATGTTCTGTCTCCATGCCCCACCATTAAAAACAAAAATGTTTATCACAAGACATCAACTTTTACTCTGAGTATGGTTCTGGAAATTATTAATAATTAAACCTGACTATCTCTAATAGTAAGAATTGAGTTTAAATATACAACAATGAAACCAAAAACTAGTTCTTTGATATGATTGACAAAATTGACAGAATTTTAGGCAAATTTATCAAGAAAAAGAAAGTGAGACTAGTTAAATTACTAGAATAAAGGGGTGCCTGGGTGGTTTACTGGGTTAAAGTCTCTGCCTTCAGCTCAGGTCATGATCTCATGGTCCTGGGATTGAGCCCCGCATCTGTTTGGTGGTGAGCCTGCTTCCCCCATCTCTCTGCCTGCCTCTCTGCCTACTTGTGATTTCTCTCTCTTTTTCTTTGTCAAATAAATAAATAAAATCCTTTAAAAAATAAAAAAATAAATTACTAGAATAAGAAGTTAAATAGAGGACATTACTACTGATCTTACAGATATTAGAAGGACTATAAAGGAAAACTGTGAATAATTTTATGCCAATGAATTAGATAACATATAAAATGGACACACTTGTAGAAAAACATAAACTACCAAGCCTACTCAAGAAGAAATATACATTCTGAAAGAAATTTGTAACAAATGAAGTGATATTAATTAAAAAAATTCCAAAGGAAATTCCAAATCCAAATGGTTTCGCTGTTGAATTCTACCAAACATTAAAAAAAAAAATATTAGACCAAATCTTCAAAAGTTCTTCCAAAAAATAGAAGAGAACACTTTCCAAGTTATTTTATAACTGCATTTTTACTCTCCTACCAAAACCAGGAAAAGATATCATAAGAAATGAATACTATAGACTAATGTCTCTTATGAATATAAATGTAAAAATCCTTTACAAAATTCCAGCAAACTAAGCCCAGAAACATATAAAAGGAATTATACACCATAACCAAGTGGTATTTATCTCAGAAATCCAAGGTTGGTTTAGCATTCAAAGATAAATTAATTCAGTGCATCATATCAATAGAATAAAAACTAAAAATAATATGATCACTTCCATTCATGCAGAAAAAGCATTTGACAAAATCTAACACCTATTCATGACCAAAAACAAACAAACAAACAAACTGGAAATAGAAGGGATCTGACTCAACCTGATACAGGCATCTTCAAAAATCCACAGCTTTTACGGTAAAAGAACAGATGTTTTCCTATTGAGATCAGGAACAAAATTAGAATGTTTTCTCTTGCCACTTTTATTCACAATTGTAATGAATATTTTATCCGGGTCAATTAGACAACAGAAAGAAAAAACATCCAGATCGAAAAGGAAGAAGTAAAACTAACTCTATTTGTAAATGACAAATATATAGAAAGAATCCTAAGGAATTTACTAAAAATATGTTATAAATAATAAATACATTTAGCAAAGTTGCAGGATTCAAGATCAAAACACAAAATCAGTTACATTGTTATATATGTGCAATGGACAATCCAAAACTGAAGTTAAAAGAATTCCATTCACAAGAGCATCATAAAGAATAAAATAGTTCAAAATAAATTTAACAAAGAAGTGTAAAAGTATACTCAGAAACTATAAAACCGGGGCGCCTGGGTGGCTCAGTGGGTTAAAGCCTCTGCCTTCAGCTCAGGTCATGCTCTCAGGGTCCTGAGATTGAGCCCTGCATCGGGCACTCTGCTCGGCGGCGAGCTTGCTTCCCCCTCTCTCTCTGCCTGCCACTCTGCCTGCTTGTGATCTCTTTCTCTCTCTCTCAAATAAATAAATAAAATCTTAATAAAACATGATATGTAACTCTTTAAAAAAAAAACATGTCACATTTATAGAGTAGAAGACTTAATATTGTTAAGATGGCTATACTCCTCAACTAATCTACAAATTCAACACAATCTCTATCAGAATCCTAGATGACTATAGCTTTGGGCAAGATGGCTCTAAAACTCATGTGAGATTGCAAGAGACCCAAAATGGCCAAAAATCCTGAAAAAGAAGAACAAATTATTACTCATCCTTCTTGATTTCAAAATTTACTCCAGGGACTACTGGGGTCTCAGTAGGATAATCATCTGCCTTCAGGGTCCTGGGATTAAGCCCCTCAACAGGCTTCCTGCTCAGCGGGGAGTCTGTGTCTCCCTCTGCCCCTCACTCTGCTCTCATGCTCTCTCTCTCTCAAATAAATGAATAAAATCTTAAAAAAAAAAAAAGAATGTGGGTAATTCGGAAACTGTCTCATATACTACTGGTGAGAATATAAAATGGTGCATCCATTTTGGAAAACAGTCTGAGTCTGGCGGTTCCTCCAACAAATAACCATAGAGTTTCAGTTGGATATAGCAATTCCACTCTAGATATATGCTTGAGAGAAATGCAAACATGATGTTTATATTAGCATTACTTATATATATAGTGGCATTATACATAATATCCAAAGGTAGAAATAACCCAAATTCCAACAATGGATGAATGAATAAACAAAATGTAGGACATTTATACAATGGAATGTTATTTAACTGACACATGCTACAATGTGAATGAACCTTGAAAACATTATGGTGGGGCGCCTGGGTGGCTCAGATGGTTAAGAGTCTGCATTCAGCTCAGGTCATGATCCCAGAGTCCTGGGATAGAGCCCAGCATTGGGCTCCCTGCTTGTTGGGGAGCCTGCTTCTCCCTCTCTCTCTACTGCTCCCCCTGCTTGTGCTTTCTTGCTCTCTCTGTCAAGAAAGAAAGAAAGAAAGAAAGAAGGAAGGAAGGAAGGAAGGAAGGAAGGAAGGAAGGAAGGAAGGAAGGAAGGAAGGAAGGAAGGAAAAAGGAAATAGAAAACATTATCATAAGTCAAAGGAACCAGTCATAAGAGACCACATAGTCTATGATTCTGTTCATATGAAAGTCTAGAATAAGGAAACCTACATATAGGGAAAATTGATTATTTGTTCCTCAGGGCTAAGACGAGTTGGAGTGGGTGCATAGCAGGGCAATAGCTAAAGTGTATGGGATTTCTTTCCGAGATAATGAAAATATAAATTTGACTGTGGTGATCATTGCACATATCTGTGAATATACTCCAAACCATTGAATTATACACTTTAAATTGGTGAGTTACACAATATATTAATTACATCTCAATAAAGCTGTTAAAAATTGAGTTTGGTTGGTAACAAAAAAATTAAAGTAAAATAACAGTGATTTGAATAAGATATGTTCAATTTTTATCATACTCAAAAGATCTGGAAGTAACCATTCCAGAGATCCAGGCTCTTTTGTCTTATTGTTACCAAGATTATCTTATGGTCTACTGGCTGCTGGACTGCAGGTATAACATCTGACATTTAGACAACAGGAAGGTGAAAAGGTGAACAAAAGTTCAAGCCTCTCCTTTTTTAATGACACATCTCACAATTGCACCATACCATAGCTGACCATAAGCTAGTTACATGGCTATACCTATATGAAAGCGAGAGGAAGCAGTGTAATTTTTATTCCAGCACTACTCTTATTATCAAATGGAAGAACAACAGTTGTAAGTGAACATCAGCCATTTTTGTCATGTTAACAGAATAAATCTTTGATCAGGACAGCCATAAAAAAAGGTAATGGAATTGGGTCACCTGGGTGGCTCAGTAGGTTAAACAACCAAGTAACTTTCTGCTCAGTCATGATCTCAAGGTCATGAGATCCAGCCCCACATCAAGCTCCAAGCATAGTGGGGAGTCTGCATGAGATATTCTCTCTCCCTCTCCCTATGTAACCACACTCTCCCACTTCTGTTCTGTCTCTCTAAAATAAACAAAATCTCTTTTTAAAAATGTGATACTATTCCAAAAGAAAAACAAAGCTGGGGGCATCACGTTGCCTGATTTCAAGCTTTATTACAAAGCGGTGTATGGTACAGGCAAAAAAACACACATATAGACCAATGGAACAGGTAGAGAGCCCAGATAAGGACCCTCAACTCTATGGTCAAATAATTTTTGACAAAGCAGGAAAAAATATCCAGTGGAAAAAAGATAGTCTCTTCAATAAATGATGCTAGGAAAATTGGACAGCTATGTATAGAAGAATGAAATTCAACCATTCTCTCACACCATTCACAAAGATAAACTCAAAATGGATGAAAGACCTCAATGTGAGGCAGGAATCTATCAAAATCTTAGAGGAGAACGTAGGCAGTAACCTTTTGACATTGGCCACAGAAACTTCTTTCAAGACACATCTCCAAAGGCAAAGGAAACAAAAGCTAAAATGAACTTTTGGGACTTCATCAAGATAAAAAGCTTCTGTGAATCAAAGGAAACCGTCAATAAAACTAAGAGGCAACCCACGGAATGGGAGAAGATACTTGCCAATGACACTACAAAGGACTGATATCCAAGATCTACAAAGAACTTCTGAAACTCAAAACCCAAAAAACAGATAAGCATGTCAAAAAATGGGCAGAAGACATGAACAGACACTTCTCCAAAGAAGACGTACAAATGTTCATCATCATTAGCCATCAGTGAGATTCAAATCAAAATCACATTGAGATACCACCTTACACCAGTTAGAATAGCCAAAATTAACAAGACAAGAAACAACAAATGTTGGACAGGATATGGAGAAAGAGGAGCCCTCTTCCACTGTTGGTGGGAATGCAAGTTGGTACAGCCACGTTGAAAAACAGTGTGGAGATTCCCCAAAAATTAAAAACAGAGCTACCCTATGACTCTGCAATTGCACTACTGGGTATTTACCCTAAAGATACAGATGTAGTGAAAAGAAGGACCATATGTATCCCAATGTTCATAGCAGCAGTAGCCACAATTGCCGAACTGTGGAAAGAGCTGAGATGCCCTTCAACAGACAAATGGATAAAGAGAGTGTGGTCCATATATACAATGGAATATTATGCAGCCATCAGAAAGGATGAATACTCAACTTTTGTATGAACATGGACAGGTCTAGAGGAGATTATGCTGAGTGAAATAAGTCAATCAGAGAAAGTCAATTATCATAAGGTTTCACTTACTTGTGGAATATAAGGAATAACATGGAGGACATTGGGAGAAGGAAGGGAAAAGTGAATTGGGGGAAATCGGAGGGGAAGATGAAGCATGAGAAACTGAGGACTCTGAGAGACAGACTGGGGGTTTTGGAGGGGAGGGACTTGGCTGGATGGGTGAGCCTGGTGGTGGGTATTGAGGATGGCATGTATTGTATGGGGCACTGGCTGTGGTGCATAGACAATGAATCTTGGAACACTGAAAGAAATAAAGTAAAATTAAGATGTTAAAAAAAAGAAAAAAGTGTGCTGCTTAAAAGGCATCTGGTAGAGAACACAAAAGAAGTAAAATGAAAAAAATAAAAGCGTGCAGCTTGATTTCTAAGATTGAGGATATTTTCCACTTATCTTTATGTTACTGATTTTTTATTTAATTCCATTGTGGTCACAGAACATAACTTTGTAAGATTTCAATCCTTTTGACTTTATTGGGGTTGGTTTGCTAGTTCAGAATATGATCAGGCTTGGTAAATGTTCCCTTCCAAGTCCATTTGAGAAGAACGTATATTCTGTTGTTGCTGAGTGGTGTGCTCTGTAAGTAGCAATCAGCTCAAATGGGTTTATAGTGTTGGACAAGTGTACCATACCCTTGCTGATTTGTGCCTACTTGTTCTATCAACTATGAATAAAGGACTATTGAAATAGCTGGCTATAAAAGTATATATATAATACTCTTACTAAAATATAAAATAACTTTCCTACTGAGGTGTGAGGTGGGAAAGGAGAGGAAGAATATTTAATTAAAAATATAGAAATAGTGAAATTTTGGGGTGCATGGGTGGCTCAGTCAGTTAAGTGCCTGCCTTCAACTCAGGTCATGATCCCGGGGTCCTGGGATGAAACCCCACATTGCGCTTATAAATAAATAAAATCTTAAAAAAAGCAAAATATCAGAAACTCTGAGTGGCACATATTCATTATAACAACTGTTGAAATAAAGGTTTTAGAAACTACACAGAAACAAGCATAAGCTTCAGGAAAGCAGCTGATTCCAAGACAGCTCTGAAGTAACAGGAAGATACATGAAGTTTGTTCTCTCCCCAAAGATGAGGCATTAAGATGCTGGAGTATAAACCTTAAAAAAAAATAAATAAATAAAACTCATTTAGATCAATTAAAAGTTGATGAAACATCTATTCCTTTTTTACCCTGTCTCTGCTGTCATGAAATAAAAACATATACTAAAGAAAGTGTTTCATAAGTGATGATGTTTGGAAATAAAATCTCTTTGTTTTATTATGAGATCTTGAGAGCCAAAATAAAGCACGTATTGGTGTGTCAGAAAGGTGATTTAATCTACACTCCTTATGTTTGCCCGATTTTGAATATTATTAGCACAGTGAGAGGGTTGGAAAAATTAAGCAGTCATAGGTGTTTACTTTAGTTTGAATTCATAGTTCACGTTGCAGGGTTGATATTGGCATCACTTTGTCAACTAATGTAAATAACTCATGAAGAATAATTTAATACCCAGGAAAGGTGTTTAAACTTAAGTGCGGTATCATTTTTAGTTGCATACTAAACAAAGTAAAACAATACATTTGTGTCTTCACACATATATTTTAAAATAACTATCATAATGAAAATAATCATAAACATTGTAAATGATGACTTCTGGTAATGAAAGTCTCAAAAATAGAAGGAACTCTTTCATAAGACCTATTTGCAAATGTGTGGGAAAAGAAGATAAATAATGCACAGATATTAAAAGATAGAACCAAGAGCTAGCATTTCTTTAGCTCTAGAAAGATGTTACAAGAATTATGTCAGACCTCTGATGAACACTGAAGACCAGGACTCAATATCATTTCCTAGCCATGTTACCTTGGAGATGTTAATTAGCCTTTTTGAGTTTTCATTTATCTCTGGTACAGAATGGTAATAATTCCCATCTTGTAATGAGAGGTCATTGAAGTACTTGCAATATAATAGATACTGCCTTCCACAAATCCAATCTCCCTCTTTGCTCTTTTATAGAAATGCATCAAGATCATCAGTAGAATATAAGGCACAAGGCAGTGGAAAAATCAGACAGCCCAGTCATGTAGGTCACAGACATTTATTTTTCCCTTAATTGGTTCCCAAATTGGTATTTGGTCTACAATTTAGTTGAGGACAACAGTTGATGGGAGGTGCACTGATTGAAGAGGGCTCTCAACTGACATTGGTCCTAAAGTATCAGCCCCACTTAACACAGAATATTTGTATTTTGTAGCTTTTTGTCCCAGTGCTGAGTGCATTCAGGTCTAGGTCTCCTAATGGGCTCCTGGAAGCCTTGGAGCTGAGCAGATTGGGTTAAAAGTAGAGAAGCCAGATTTCCTTCTTCTCTTGCCTGTTGGTTGGGTGAGCTTCTCCAGGGCCTTTCCAGCCTTTCTTTTCTCTCCATGGTGCTAACTACTGCTATGGGGCTAATAAGCACATTCAGATGGATGACTAATAATTTCTCTACCATCAGCTCTCATTTATCACAGCCAGATTATTTGAATTTCAAATTATCTCCAGAAAGCCTCCCTTTTGAATATTTATTGACATTTCAACAACTCTTCTTAATTAAGTACTTTATTGGAATGAACAAGATCTTTGTTTACTCTAGTCCAGCAGAAGCATAAAGAGTCAAAACAACACCATTACTGCTCTGTGGAAGACATCGAGAAGAACTTTGCCAAGAAATCTTTGTTCTGTTATAGGTTGGTTATTCATTCATCCAACTGGCAATGAGTGATGTGTAGGATGCACACACTGCTGGATTTTGGGCATGTGTAAATGAAAAAAATGCATTTGCTGACCTTAGGAATATGAGAATCCCCTGGGGAAGACAGACATGAAAACACTGATAATATAGAAAGAAATGTATTTCATGGAATTCATAGCAGATAATGGGAGGAGACATCTCAATCAGCCTCACAGAATCAAAGGTAGGTCAGAGAAGATGGTACTGGAGCTCAATCAAGATAGGGTGGCTGTAAAACTGAAAGAATGCCATGTGTAATGGCACTGCAATGTGACAGAGGAAAGGTCAGTCCTTTATTGCAAATTTAAGTTTTCTGAGTGGTGATGTAATCCTTTTCCAATAGAGGATGGGTTACAGAAGTCATATGCCCCTGGTGGTTTCACTCTTTAATGTAATATGGGAATCCTCAGAATACTAGAGGCTCCTGCCTTCGTACTTTGATGCTAAATAAATCAAAATGATTTAATTGTATTCATATATTTATTATTTCAGATATTTCATCCTCTTAAGGACAGGTTGACTGCATTGACTGTTGTATCCCATTAACATCCATTTGAATTGTTATGATGTGCAATTCTTATTCCAGGAGTTGGAATTGTCATCTGAGCAACCATGAAAATAGAGTCTCCATGTATTGAATAAAGGGCCACATGTATTGAGTTTTTACATAAGTCATCTCATTAAACAATACACACTAATAATTATTTAAGTTATGGTTATTTTCAAGTCTCTATAAAAGCTATTGACAGCAGAAGAAAAATATTAAAAATTTGATTGGTTTCCTTTATACAAACTTTAGTTTGTTGAACAACAAAAAAATTTCCTTTTAATCAATCACTAATCCTATTTAGGGTTTGTATGATCTATAAATATATATTAACAAAAAAATTATTTCCTTAGCATTCATTGACCATCATACTACTATGTAACTTTTGGGTTTATTTCATGTTTTCAGTGATTAATAAATAAAATTTTCATAATTTTTATGATTAATGAAAATGAATAAAGAATAAATGTGTATAAGGAGTAAACCATTTCATGAGGCATAGAGACATTGTCTAGATAAAATTCTGAAAGTCAGAGTAGCTTTGAGTGGTAACAGAATTTAAAAGGCTATCTTTCCCTGCAACCACCCAGGGCAAGTCACTTTTCAAAAGCTGATTTGAGGAGCTCCTGGGTGGTTCAGTAGGTTAAGCTTCTGACACATGATTTCATCTCAGGTCATGATCTCAGGATGGTTGGATCAAGCCCTTGAGGGGCACCACATAAGAGCTCCAGCATGGAGTCTGCTTGTCCCTCTCCCTCTTCCTCTGCCCCTTCCCTAGCTTGTGCATATGCACGCTCCCTTAAGTAAAAAAATAAAATCTTGAAAAAGAAAAAAAAAGCTGATTTGAACAAAAGAGTAGGAAAATAGCACCCCCCCGGGAGTGGAAAAAATGGTAGTGTGGACAATGTTATATCTGTGAATCAGATGACATCATAACTTGCATATGGATGCTTTCCTTTGACAGTTTCTGGTCTTCCTCGCATTCACTTCTCCAAATGTGGAACTGTAAATGGGAAAAGGATAATCGTGCATACCACCATAGCCTGGATACATAAATGGTTCTCACTGATGTTGGCAACTGGACAATGGGTAAATTACCTAATGTACATCCTCAGGACAAATATTAACATTGGAATCTTTGGTGGCAAAAATGAAATCTGTTAAGCCAGAAAACAAAGATCAAATGATACTATCTGATTTTGCTGACAATAGAGACAGAAGTTTTCCCTGGTTTTAAATGTTTTATGTTATTATCTTGCAATTATAATGTGATACCTAGATTCCATTTTAATTTATCTTGCATATAATGATCTAGTGCAAATGCTTTTCTTCAAACAGAAATCCATTTGATCAGCTCTGTGTTAGCAAGAAAGTACATTAGTGTCTATTAGTGAATATTAAGGAAGAGGAATGCAATTTTTGAAACAACGATGCCGCTCTGCGAAAATCACAACCTTTATTTTCTCGTTGCCTCAATTTCAAAATTAGTTAACATAAAAAGAAGGGCCACAAAACAAAATGGAACAAAATCTCATAACAGATTGGGGTCATTTTCCTTTAAATATATTCTTTTTTTTTTCTTTTTTTTTTCCTTTAAATATATTCTTGATCTTATCTAAGGCTGGGTGTCCCTAAAAGCAGAGCCTGATTTGGGGATTCACCTTCAACTGATTTATTGGTGGTGTTCTCAAGTAAAAAAAGTCTCAGCTTAGACTGGCTTCTGTCCCATCCCAGCAGGGTGATGTGCAGGAACACACAGGGAAGGAGTTGCCTTCTGCACTCATGTCGGTCACCGAGCCAGGTTTGGGTAAACATGGTTCCTCTTTAGAAGAGGGCAGTTCTCCAGAGAATAGAAAACTGTGAGGGGTAATCGTTTCTGGTTTGCACCACACAACTAGCCCTCTAACAATGACTCAGGAGCTATGTGCAGATGCTAAAGGTAGGAAGCAATTGGAATTCATGGAGAGATGTGCAAAGCAGCATCTATAGTTGGCAGCTATCTTTAAGAATGGAACTGTACTGGAGTATTAGATGCCCTCCCAGAGATGATCTCCAGCTGGCCCAAGTTCTCTATAAATCACACTATTGACATCTGAGGAAATGGTGACCTTGCTAGCATGACATTCTTACAGAAGATTTGCCTAAAACACTGTTGTTTGAGTGACAAATCACCAACAGTGCCAGAAGCTTCCCATGGGACTTTAAGCCTTCCAAATTTTTGTATGCCACAGGTGAGAATAAATTAACACTGCCAAGCAAAAGGAGAATAACCAAAAGAGAGAGAAAGAAAGAATTATTTAACCAAAACAACAAAAGTCACTCTCTGGGTCCCCTGGGTCATGGCCTTATTCACTAGGCAAAGTCTCCTACCCCCTGTGCTATGATACACCTTAATGCTTAAGTGTCTGGGGTGGGGAGGAGGCAGAGCCTTGCTGCCCTAAACCCCAGATCTGGGGGCCTGGGAGGGTCTCCCTCCCTAGTCCTTTTAGCCTGGAGGCTGCATCCTCACCAACTGGAGCTACTGATGCTCTAATGTCCTGGAAGGCAGGCACTCACTCTACTCTTGCTGCCAATATTACCAGGAGAGGAACATTTCAATAGGAGCTTCACCAAAAATATGCTTTACAAACTTTACAAAATTTTAAACTAGTTGGCTTACACACCACAGCCCCTCTGCCCTTGGGAATGTGCATGCAGTCAAGTAATGATTTCCATTAAGTCTTTCCTGGTGACTGACTAGGCCCAGTGCTATGCTGCTTTCATGAGGCATAAATAGGAAAGCTGATTTGAATCCTGGGGGCCTCCTCAGTGCAGCAAATGAGTTGCCTAGGTGTTGTGGACTGTTGAAAAGGAGGATATTTCTGTGCACTGTGCGGATTGGAGGGATGGGAATGAAGCGAGGTAGGCCAGTTAGGAAGTTATTGCAATGGAGCCCTTGAGATGCTTACAGAATACAATGGTGGTTGCAGGCAGGAGTAGGCAGAAGCAGCCAGATAGACATTCCTCGTCGATGTGCACCTCTTTTAGTATGGATTTGGGTCCATTCCACCCAGTATTATGTGAGAAGAGTCAACAAGAATCTCCCCTGGTTCTTTGATTGGTCACATTGCTCCAGGGAAGAGTGGGGATATGTGTCCCATCATTCTGAGAACAGCAAGCATTAAATAAAGGTTGGTATCCTAGGTAATGTAGATTTATCATCTCCATGGCATAAATCATCCCTGAAAAAAAACCAGAAAGTGAACAGCCCAAGGAGATCTTCTCCCAGCAATAGGAAGAAATAAGGGATGACTTGACAAAGTGCTAAAATGGGTGCTGGCCCAGGAAGTCTCAGTCCTTTCCTGGCAATCCCCAATATTGTGAGAAGAGCCAAAAAGCAAAACAGAGACCTCTCCAGGACCTTGCTCAGCTCCCTTCTGTCTCCCATTGCTTTACAAGGCAAAGTTAGGGTCTCTGGGCAGGATTTGAGTAACCATTTCCAAGCGGCTCTTACTCTCACCTTCCAATATGACAGAGAACCACTGTGAGTTTCAACTGCAATTCCTGATTCAGTTGCAAAGAGGTCAAAAAGCAATTTAAAAAATAATCATTGGAGATTCTTCTATAAGCTGGATGCCATGTCCAGCACTTTCATGTACATTTGTATTGTTTTCCTTTTCTCAAACCCTTAAAACAATGATAGGAAAGTAACTCCACTTAAAAAAGGAAAAACCTGGGGTGCCTAGGTGGCTCAGTGGTTTAAGCTTCTGCCTTCGGCCTGAGTCATGATCTCAGGGTCCTGGGATCGAGCCCCACATCAGGCTCTCTGCTCAGCAGGAAGCCTGCTTCCCCCTCTCTCTCTCTGCCTGCCTCTCTGCCTGCTTGTGATCTCTCTCTCTGTGTCAAGTAAATAAATAAAATCTTAAAATAAAAGAAAAAGAAAAAGAAAAACCTGCAGCTGCTATGCCATAGTTACATAATAAGTTGAAGAGCTGAGAGAAACTCTGGTCTAAATTGAGTTAGGTAGTGATAGTGGGTTTAAAGGGACTAGTTCACTAGTGTTTTGTTCATCTGTAGTTAGAAAGTCCATGGTTATGGTAGCAGAGAAGAGGAGGATGTAAGCCTATCTAAAAGAGAAAGGAAAAATGACTTGTTCATATTTCCTTATGTACTGCTAAGACCAATGGAAAAAATTCTGTTATCTGATGTTTGATATCTAACGAGTAACCTTTTAGTTAAACCCTTTAGTTAAAGGAGGATTATGTGAATGTTCATAACAGCACTCAGTTCACAACTAGCAGTGCCTTCAGCTCGGCAGCAATGATTTGGGGGGAAATATGTATATAAAACATTCAGGAGTCAAAGCTTTATGTGTCCATCCCTTCCCCCTACCCCTGATTCTCAAGGAGTAAGGCAGGGTGGTTCAGGAGCTCACTGAACGTGCAGTGGGTCTGTGTCACAGCTGAGCAACCTGGAAACTTAGGAAACTTTGATCTTATAAGGGGCCCCAAGGAGACCTATTTCATTTTATTTACCTGTTCAGGAGAAAAATATGCCTCTGTCCTGAGGGAGATGCTCTCTCAGTCTTCCATGGATATCACAAGACATGTAGAAACACCATGGAAGCTTACCTCCGACAAGCATTCCTGGCACCTGTAGACACACAAACTCCAGCCTCCTCCCATCCCAGGGCCTCCTGAATGGGAGTCTCTGGGGAGAGTTTAACAAGCCATCAGGTGATTCTGTGAGAAGCGTGACTGTACATTATCACCCCTTTGTTTCTGATTAAGTGTGCAGCAGTCTAGGTAGGCAGTCAAAGGCTTTCAGACAAAGGAGCTGAATTATGTGCCTGCAAATGGGAGCCATCCTCCAGTTTACCCACATGCACTGGATTGCAAGTCCATTTTCTTCACTACATAGTCCTTGGGATGATATTATAATGGTGATTTCATTGATGTGCAATCTCTCTTTTTTTCTTTTTTAATTTTACACAATTATAACATTGAAAATGCAGACTACAGTTTTGATGTTCACAAAAACCCAGTCTTAATTAGTATGTTGATTACTTGATCTAGAAAGCCAGATGCCTAAATATTATGAAAGGTCACACAGAAGAAATCTTTAGTTTTCATCTTCAGTATTCTAATTTTTCGAATTAGAAATGATTTTATTTAGTTGCATTATAAGGTGATTTTATTGAGCACCCTACCCTCCCTTTTTAATTTTTTTTCTTTAGAGTAATTATAGAAATTCAAACCTCATACAAGGAAGGAAAAAATAAGATTACTCAGACCCGACCAATCAGTTGTCTTTCCTTTTTCTTTCCTAGTAGCAAGCATTTATAATAAAAGCTCAGTGTATAGAAAATACCAACATAAGGAACAATTCTTTGGTTGTTTTACAGATGATTGAAAAGACAAATTTGGATAAACTTTCCTTTAGAAAGTGATTTTAACAAAACTATCATTCTAGCTCTACTTTTTCCTCAGTGTTTCATAGATTTCAGGTGAGACTTTTTAAGTAGAGAATAGCACCATGGCCAATTAGGTGAACTTTTCATAATCTAACCTAAAATTAAAATGGAATTACTTATGGAATAAGGAACTACTTATGGAATAAATAAATCACTTATGGAATAAATATCATCAACACTCCTTGTATTTCTAATTAATTAGTTTGGCAATAGAATTAAATTAGATGGGTACATATTTTTGGGTAAATTCAATCTAAGCCACCCAAACTGAATTCACTAAACATTTCCTTGCAATCCTTATCTCTATCTAACTAGGAAAAAAAAAAAAAAGAAAAAGAAAAGAAAAGAAAAGAAAACTAATGGGATAATTAATGTGAAAACTGAGATTCAACTTAAATTCATACTAGGATAATTTCCAATTATGTCAAGCAACCCTGGTTGTATATTAATTATGGAATACTCCGTCTCTTGGCACCCTAAGGGTTTGGGCATCTTGCTAACTTTTGTATTTGCCAATAGCTTGTGGTGCTTCCATAGTGATTTATCTTCCTTTCTGCTTCATCTTGAATTAATTTGTAAAATGTTAAGTTTCTGTGATTGGAACTTATCTCAACATAATATAAGAATACCCAATTGAAAGGAAACTTGGGAGCACTTGGGTGGCTCAGTCAGTTAAGCATCTGACTCTTGATTTTGGCTCAGGTCATGATCTCGGGGTTGTGGGATCAAGCCCCTTCTCAGCTCCATGCTTGGTGTGGAATCTGCTTAATACTCTCTCTCTTCCTCTCCTTCTTCCCCTTCCTCTCTTTCTCTTTCTTTAATAAAATTTTTTTTTAAAGATTTTATTTATTTGACAGCGAGAAACACAGCGAGAGAGGGAGCACAAGCAGAGGGAATGGAAGCGGGAGAAGCAGGCTTCTGGCCGAGCAGAGAGACCGATGCGGGGCTCGATCCCAGGACGCTGGGATCATGACCTGAGCCGAAGGCAGACGCTTAACGACTGAGTCACCCAGGCGCCCCAGTAAAATTTTAAAAATAAGTAAAATAATAAAACAAAACACAACACAACTTTTTCAAAAACTTTCTTAGAAAACATAATATCCACTAGGTCCATACATGGTGTTGCAAGTGGCAACGGGCAGGGGAGGGGGCAGGCAAAATGGGTAAAGGACAGTGGGGGGTACAGGCTTCTACTTATGGAATAAATAAATCACAGGAATAAAAGGTACAGCAGAAGGAAAATGGCCAATGGTATTGTAATAGTGTTGTATGGTGACAGACAGTAACTATACTTGGGGTAAGCATGGCATTACCCATAGAGTTATTGATTCACTGTGTTGTGCATCTGAAACTAACATCACGTGGTGTGCTGACTCTACCACAATAAGAAAAAAGCATGATTTTATATGTTGATTAATAAGGATAGTTAGACCCACCTGCCTAAGTATTCCCACCTCTGCCAAGGCAAAACTACTTTGTCCAGTGTCCTACAGTAAGCATAGGCAGGAACAGAGTCATACTTTTTCATTTTCCTTTGTTATCTAATTTGTCACCATATGGGTGTTTATAGTATTCTTTTATAATCTTTTATATTTCTGTAAGGTCAGTGATGTCTTCTATCAACTCAAACCTACTAGTGAGCACCTAACAAATTTTTCATTTCAGTTATATCAACTCCATAATTTACATTTGATTATCTTTATAACTTTCATCTCTTTATTGGCATCTTTCATTGGTTCAATTATTGTTATCATACATTTATGTAATTCTGTAAACATAGTTTTCTTTATTTTCCTTGAATATTTGATAATAATTGTTTCTGCTAAGTCCAACAACCTGGCTCCCTCAGAGGCAGTTTTTAGCTTCTGTTTAACTTCTTATGCATGGCCCAGACTTTCCTATCACTTTGCCCATCTCATCATAATTTGTTAATAAAACCCATAAATTGTAGGTAGTATATTTTAGTAATTCTGGACAATGACACATACCCTCCTCTTTCTGGGATTTCTAGTTTGGGGTCATTTAGGGGCATGTTTGGTCATTTTGTATAGTGGTTTTGTTGGGCCAAATCTGTGAAGTCCATATTATCCACAGTGTGCAGTGTCCAATGTCTTTACTCAGAAGTTCCCCTTATTTTTATCATGTAGCCTGGTTTTCTAGGGGTCACATTCTGGGTCTGCATTAACTACTATTTGGTCAAAGGTTGTGCTTAATCCTTTTTAACCAGTTACATTTTCACCTTTTACTGGTGGTTGCGTGTGTGGCTTAGAGACTGCTTTTACTGTGTGAGGAATTTAGAATCTTGTGTCCTCCCTTCCCATCGCATTCTTCTAGAGAGACTAGTAGTTTTGAGGTTAAATCTCCAGTTGTTCCAAAAGGATTTCAGCTTTGGGGATGTGCGTGATCTTCCTGGTCACTGGGGATGAGTGTGATTTTAAGTTTTTATTTAAATTCTGATCAGTTAGAATACAGTGTAATATTCCTTTCAGATACACAATACAGTGATTCAACGCTTTCATACGTCACCTGGTGCTCATTATAAGAAGCACATCACCTATTTAATCTTTAATCCCCATCACCTATTTAACACCTTCCCACCTCCCTTCTGGCAACCATGAGTTTTTTCAGAGATGAGTAGGACTTTATTTTTAAGCCTGGCTTCCTATAAGCTGTCTGTTTCAAGTGGCTTATTTTTCTACCAGTGGTGGTCACAGGTTGTTTTTAAGTCTCTAGAGCCTTTAAAAATCAAGGGCCTTTACTGATGGATGTGTGGGTGGCTTGGGGAATTTTTTCAAGTTTGAACCACATCCTGCTTTGATTTCCCCTACGTGGGTACAGCCTAGGGCATGTGCACATTCTATGATCCCTCCCGAGATTGACCCAGGAGGGCTCCTCTTAGCTATCTCTTTTCTTTAGTCCTGTTAAACCTCAAACTCTGTTTTTCAACAGGGATTTTTGGATTTCCTTAAACGCGTTCTTTTTTCTCCACTTACATACTAGTCAAATCCACTTCGGATTTACCAGGAGCAAGGTGAACTTGACGACGTCATCTAGCCTGATTCCCAGTGTTTAGCAAGCTTCCTTTGCTCCAACTAGCCTGTACTACAATCTGTGGTGAAGGAGACACAGTGCATTGCAGCTGGCTGTCTTCTCACCTTCAGCCTCCCTAGAAAATCATATCTGCAAAGCTTATTATATTCCCCAGGCTTTCATGCACCTCTTCCCAATACTCTGAATATTGGAGGTTGTTGTGTGGAAAAATATGATCTGTGAAAGTAAAGAAGATGACAAAACTATTAGAAGTTTTTGTTACATGGTAATGATCCTCAGCATCTGAACTGGATCAAACCACTTAAAAACTGAGTCTTAGGGCTTGTCTGGAGTTTGTGTTTGGCATCTGGCCTTAGTTTCTTGTGGCAGGTCTGGAAAACTGGGTTATTGTGGCTTGTTTGGATCTTGTTGGTGAGTCCCTGGTGACAGTATTATCATTTTAAATTCTCTGGCAAAAGCTGAATTTGTGTTCATGGTCTTATTTAGAAGACCCCAATGAGTTCTCTTGCTTCCTTCTTTTATGATCATTTTGTGCCTTAAGCATTCAGCAGATAAGACCCTGACAATTGCAATTTGAGGAAGGGTCAAGCCCAAGCACATCCAATATGTCAGAGAAAGACTAGTGAGCAGCAATTAAGGAAAAAAATTAATGTGTTTCCTCTTCATTCCTCAGTGCTTAACACCAAGCTAGCCTGGATCCCTTGGCCTCTGTCCAAACCTACATCTGGCTACCATGTGGAGAGAGGGAGAAGAGACAGTTAGCCCACTTCCACAAGGGTCTGCTTCTCTTGGCACTGCCAAACCATTCATTTCAATAGTAGAAGACAGGGCAAGAGGACAGACTCCATGTGAGCGATGAACTTCAACTCATGGTGTTGTGTCCCACTATGACACATGATGCATGGCATGGGCCCAATGATTGCCAGGTTCTAACCAAGCAAGTTAACTCCTTCTGTGTGGCAATGATTACTGGATAGAAAGAAAGGTTGAGATTGTTTCCTCCACTCATTCTCCATTGTGGCAGAAGCTTGGGTAGAAATTCCATCTTGCCTATGGCAGGAGCAATATATAATGACTAAAGGAGAATTGATTGTTCTTCCTTGACATCCTACTCTTCTGGGTGGACATTATGAAGTCAAAGAGCCAGACACACTTATTAAAGTTATGACTTTGTCCAAGTTACCTGACCTCACTGAATTTCAGACTTCATCTATAAAAGAAGCATGCCAATACTACCACTCTTGAATCATAAGTGAAACTCTAAGTTACATTATGCATGTTTTGTGCTACACACAGTGCTTGCCACAACAAAAGAGCTCAACAAATACGGTAGCAATTTCCTTTACTATTATGTCATGGATTATAAAGATTAAGTGCTTTTCTGTATTTCATTATTTACATATCCAGTAAATTATATGTCTTTGTTTCTTCTAATCATAAAATAAATAGATAAATGAGATAGTTTTGTTTCACAAGGTATGTGGAAATGTTTTAACATCATGTCCAGAAAGATGATTTATGTTAACCAAAAATAGTAGTGAAAATCATCAAGATTAACTGGAGTCTAAGGGAGGCAACAGCTAATATATCAGGTATTCACCTTTGAGCGTTTGTTCTGTAAAGTATTGTTATATATAATATGAAGTATTGCTATAGAATAACTATCACATCTACCTGTTCCTTACAAATGTTTTTAACTTGATTAATGCTTATGAAATCAAAAAAGAATCATTACCATTTATCATCTAGGTCCAATGGAAACTTTTTATTTCTAATTTTGATGAAGATCTTACATCATTTTTAAATTATTAACAGCAGAATAAAGTGATAGTGAAAAACAACTTTGTTCAGAATTTTAATAAGAACTTAAATACTGTAAAATAAAATATTTATTTCATATTTCTGGTTTTAGAAATTATATATACACTAAATGGACAATGTCTTTTGAATACAACTCTTTTTTTTCCCCAAAAATGTTTATTTTGTTTTTTCAGTGTTACAAGATTTATTTTTCATGCACCACACCCAGTGCTCCATGAAATACGTGCCCTCCTCAATACCCACCACCAAGCTCGCCCATCCCCCCACCCCCACCCCTCCTAAACCCTCAGTTTGTTGCTCAGAGTCCACAGTCTCTCATGGTTCATCTCCCCCTCTAATTTCCCTCCATTCACCTTTCCCTTCCTTCTCACAATGCCCTCCGTGTTTTTCTTTACGCTCAGCACGTAAGTGAGACCATAAGGTAATTGGCTCTCTCTGCTTAACTTATTTCACTCCGCATAATCTCTTCCAGTCCCATCCATGTTGATACAAAAGTTAGATATTCATCCTTTCTAAAGGAGGCATAATATTCCATTGTATATATGTACCATATCTTCTATATCCATTCATCTGTTGAAGGGCATCTTGGTTCTTTCCACAGTTTGGCAATTGTGGCCATTGCTGCTATGAACATTGGGGTACATGTGGCCCTTCTTTGTAATGCATCTGCTTCTTTGGGGTAAATATCCAGTAGTGCGATGGCTGGGTCATAGGGTAGCTCTATTTTCAACTTCTTGAGGAATCTCCACACTGTTTT
>CM053609.1:19020918-19045964 GCA_028646535.1 Procyon lotor | reverse complement strand
AAGTTTTACTATTAGATGCCGGGGTGTAGACCTATTTTTATTGATTTTGAGGGGGTTTCTCTGCACCTCCTGGATTTTGATGCTTGTTCCCTTTGCCATATTAGGGAAATTCTCTACAATAATTTTCTCCAATATACCTTCCACCCTTGTCTCTATTTCTTCTTCTGGGATCCCAATTATTCTAATATTTTTGCATTTTATGGTATCATTTATCTCTCAAATCCTCCTCTCGTGGTCCAGTAGTTGTTTGTCTCTCTTTTTCTCAGGTTCTTTATTCTCTGTCATTTGTTCTTCTATATTGCTGATTCTTTCTTCAGTCTCATTTATTCTAGCAATGAGAGCCTCCATTTTTAATTATACCTCGTTAATTGCTTTTTTAATTTCAACTTGGTTAGATTTTATTTCTTTTATTTCTCCAGAAAGGGCTTTTATTTCTCCCAAAAGAGATTCTCTAATATCTTCTATACTTTTTTCAAGCCCTGCTAGCATCTTGATAACTGTCATTTTGAACTCTAATTCCAACATATTACTAATGTCCGCATTGACTAGGTCTCTAGAAATCGGTACTGTCTCTTCTTTTTTTTTTTTGTGGTGAGTTTTTCCACCTCGTCATTTTGTCAAGGTAAGAGTAGATGGGTGATAGAGAAAGATTATCTGGAGTTCCACAGTTTTCACTGATTGATTAACTAGGTCTTGGCTGGATATTCTTGCTGATCTTCTGGGGGAGGGGCCTATTGCCATGGTTCTCAAATGTCTTTGCCCTAGGCGGAATTGTACTGCCTTTGCCAGGGGTTGGGCCAAGCACTTTGCTCAGGTTCACTCTTGGGAATCTTTGTTCCCTGATCGCTTTCCGTTCCGCCCTGTAGGCCGGGAATGAAAATGGCAGCCTCCCAGTCTCCTGCCAGAGGAGCCGAGTGCTGGGCACCGCGATCCTCCACAGCCCTCAGAGGAAAGCCGTTAATCACTCCCGTCTCCCTTGTCTGTGGTCCGGGCTCTGCGCTCAGCTAGCCTGTGGTGGAGCACCGCTATCTGTGGTGCGCGGCCCTGTCTGGAGTCCCCAAACCAGCAGATTCCTTCTGTGTGCTCCCCACCGCTCCTCCCAGAGGAGGAAGGAGGGGGTGTCTCTGGAGCTGCCTCCTGTGGGGTCCCCGCTTGACGTACGGCAGCCCTATATGAACTATATGTCTCAGTACCTATAGTCCAAGGTAAGCCTATGTGGCGTTGTGCGGCTCCTTCTCTGCTGCCGGCTTCTCCACCCCAATACCTGGGAGCTCTGCTGCACTCGGGCTTCCCTGGTCCCTCACTGACCCCATGGGTCCTGAAACCACAATGTTCCCATGAGGGCTGAAGCCCCAGTTAGTCTCTGGAGCAATGTCCCTCAGCGGAGCAGACTAGTAAGTTCCGGATTTTGTGCCCTGCGGCTCTGCAGCTGCTGGGAGCCGGCCTCTCCCCCTGGGGTCTTTCTTCTCGTTGCTTTGGATTCACTTTTTCCACACGTCCTACATTTCTGAAAGTGGGTCGATTTTCTGCTCCTAGCATTGCTGTTCTTATTCTCTTCTCTCTCTCCTGTTGTGTTTACTGGCTTTAGAGTGGTTTTCTGCCTCTTTAGCTGGACTTCTGGGACCCAGTGCTCTCTATGCCTCCTACTCCTCTGCCATCCTGCCTCCTCCCTTAAACATATTTTTTATTGACATAGGTTGATATGCAATATTACCTTAGTTTCAGGTGTACAGTTACCATCATTTTGTAAGCTCTTCCTTACTTTCTGACACCACAAGATCCTCCAGTTTTATCTTGTATTTTTGCTACCCCAGACCATTTCAAGGGTGCCCTGGTTCCTTCTATTGGAAAACAGTATTAGAAACCACGATAAAGATGCTAGAATTGAGTACCTATTACGTGGTCTGTTTAAGAACTTGATGAATCATAGTGAACAAACAGATCAAAAATCTTGGCCCATTTTTGGGTTTACACTCTAGTTTGGGACAATAATCTTCTAAAAGAAGGTGCTAAATGCTAAGGGTAAAATTCATCAGGGAGAAAGGAAACAGAAGTGCTAGAGACAGTGGGGATTTGATAGAGATCAGAATGCCATATGAAATAGATCCTTATTGAAAAGGTGACAGGTGAGCAAAGACTTGAGGAGGTAAAGAAGTTGTTTTAGTTGCCTCCAGCTGCTATAATAAAACACGACAAGCTGGATGACTTAAAAACCAGACATTTATTTCCCACAGTTCTGGAGGCTGGAAAGTCCAAGATCAAGGTGCAGACAGATTCAGTTCTTGGTAAGGGTCTCTTCCTGGCTTGTAGATAGTTGCCATCTTGTTGTTTACCTTCATGGCTTTTCTTACCCAGTGCAATTGGAGAGTTCTATATTCCTTTTTTTTTATAAGGCACTGATACTGTCAAGTGGATCCCACTTTCATGACCTATCTAAACCTAATTATCTCTCAAAGACCCTCCCTCCAATGTCACCCATTAGAGGTTAGGGCTTCAATGCATGAATTTTGGGAAGACACAAACATTCAGTCCATAACAGTAATTGACTACCAAATATCTAGATAAGATTCATTCAATGAAGAGAAAGTCAGTGGAATGTTCTTAAGCATGAGGAAGACTGTTTCGTCTAAGAATACCAGAAAGGCCAATGTAACTGAAGGGAAGGAACAGGAGAAGAAGCCCAAGTAGAAAGCCAACAGAAAGGATCACAAAAAGCCAAATAACTCAGGGTTCTCTAAGTCACTGTAAGTCCAGCAGTGTTGAGCAGAAGAGTGGCCAGATTAAATGCAGGTTTGTCAGGTGTGACATTGGTTGCTGCATTGAGAATGAGCTGTTAAGTGGTAAGGATAGAGGTATGTAGACCCTGCAGTTACTGAAGTGAAAGATGAGAGCAGCTCAGGTCAAGGTGGTATCAAGGGAGGTAATGAGAAACAGCTGGATATTTCATATATTTTGATATAAAGTCAACACCTTCCTGTTGGGTTATATGTGTGATATGTGAAAAAGAGAATTAAGATTTTGGTTTGAGTAACTAGAAAGGTAGGATTGTCATCAACTGAAATGCAGGAGACTTTACGTAGAACAGGTTTGATAAAAGATCAGAACCTCTATTTCTTTTCTTTTCTTTTCTTTTCTTTTTTTTTTGAAGTAGGCTTCATACTCAGCATGGAACCCAACATGGGACTCAAACCTGAGATCAAGACAGTTGCCCCTATTTCCTCACTTCTTTTTTTTTTTAAAAAAGATTTTTATTTATTTATTTGACAGAGAGAGATCACAAGTAGGCAGAGAGGCAGACAGAGAGAGAGGGAGAAGCAGGCTCCCTGCTGAGCAGAGAGCCCCATGTGGTGCTCGATCCCAGGACCCTGAGATCATGACCTGAGCCGAAGGCAGAGGCTTTAACCCACTGAGCCACCCAGGTGCCCCTATTTCCTCACTTCGTAAGAGTATTCACCTCACAATGTTGTCCTTATGATTAAGTGGCAAAAAGGTCTCCAAGGCACATAGTACAGTGTCTGGCATATAGGAAGAGCTAAATAGATTGTTAGAATTAATTTCAGATTAATCGGTGATATGTTCATCATCACCAGCAATTTCATCACCTATGAGATGTCCCAATCAGTGGTAGAAGTAGAGGGGCTGATGAAAAGGCCTGTGTGTTTTTGGAAACCAGCAAATAGTTTCATCCCTTGATTTTGCAAAAGAGAAAATTTTTAACTGAAGTAATGGAAAACTTGCGTGATTCTCTAGTTTCTCTGTTTCCTTAGAGTAAACTCTGAGAGAAAAATAACGTGTATGTGTTAAAGCCACTGAGATCATGGGATAGTTTGTTACAGCAGTGTAAACTTAACCCATTTTGACTAACAAACACAGTAAGCCATCATAGAAAGTGCTAACTTCTTGATTTCTAGCTCAGAACACCTTCTACTAGTCCGTGATACACATAGTCTAAAATATCCCTCAATAAATTATGTGAAAATTAATAATATGGTATAAATGAAAGAAGGCAGAAGCTTGGGAGAAATGAGGGTCAGAACCATTAATTTATTTTTGATTGGGAGTAAAAAAATTGGTCTGTGGCAATCATAGTTCATTACCCATGCTATGGGTGTCCATTGTGAAAAAGTACATGAGTAGAGCCATTTTTAAGGTAGAGCCAGAGAAGTCATATGGAATTGCCTTGCACATCCGGTTTTCTGAACCTTTGAACTGGACCAAACCTCCACATTCCAAGAGGTCAGCAAAAGCAAGAAAATCGTGTTTGAAAAGTCTGATCAAAGTAAACTTTTGCTTAGTGACCCTTCACCTGACCAGTCAATGAAGTACATACAAATCTAGCCCTGCTTGTCAGCACCAATGAACTCTTCTTAAAAACAACCTACATTAACTTCCTTTTTTTCCATGAAAACCCTGAGTTTACCTCCAGTAACTGGGACACTGTTTGAGTTTCTACCTAAATCTGTGTGCCCCAAATTGTAGTTTTTAAACCCAAATAAATGCTTTGCCTCCTGAACTGGTTTCTTACCTTTAGGTTGACACAACCCAGGAGTTGGGATTTGGGATAATGTTAAATGTAATGCCCTCACCTGGATTCCAGGTGGATTACCTCTGGGAAAAGCAACTTCATCTTTGCTTTAGACAACTGTGCAATTCGGGAGTGAGCCGACCTTAAATAGGAACATTATCAAAGAAATGTTGCAAGACAGGGGAACCCGGGTGGCTTAGTCAATCAGTTAAGTGTCTGAATCTTGGTTTCCACTCAGGTCATGATCTCAGAGTCCTGAGGTCAAGCCCCTCATCGGGCTCAGGTCAGAGTCTCCTAGAGAGTCTCTCTCTCCCTACATCCCCCTCCTCTTCTGCTTCTTCTCCTCAACCAAATAAAGAAATAAATATTTTTTTTAAAAAAAAGATGGGTTGAAAGACATTAGAAGTCGGGGCGCCTGGGTGGGTCAGTGGGTTAAAGCCTCTACCTTTGGCTCGGGTCATGATCTTGGGGTTCTGGGATCGAGCCCCTCATCGGGCTCTCTGCTCAGCGGGGATCCTGCTTCCCCTTCTCTCTCTGCCTACTTGTAACCTCTCTCTCTCTGTCATATAAGTAAAAAATAAAAAATCTTTAAAAAAAAAGACATTAGAAGTCTGTCTTTTTATTTTAGGTTTTTTACTTTCATCAATGTTATGCATCCATATGGTTTCAAACCAATTTTATAAGGCTTATTATTAAAAAAAATATTGTCTAATATGCCCTCAGTACCCTATTCCATGAGCTCTTAACATTTTTAAGTGGTTTTTTTTTTTTTTTTGGTCTTTCATTTTTACAACTCTATATAGCATAATTATATTGCCATTTCTTGATTTTTTTAATTTTTGACAATATCTGTGAGAACTCCTCCTACTACCAACATACATATACTCTCTCTCCCTCAGTCTCTCTCTCTCTATCCATTTCTTCAGCTCCAATGCTCCTAATACAATTGTGACATATTGCAGTTAAATCAGTATTTATTGTTTACACCATTACTATTATGCAAATGCTATTCATAGATGAACCACCTGGCACAATACCTTAGTTCCTTTTTTTTCCTTTTTTGCATTTATTCTTATCCTCAAAGTTAATTGTCTTATTTTCATTTGCTTAGTTTCCTACGAACTTATCACCCATTCCAGCCCCAAATGTCTAAAAATCTTTAAAAGCATCAATTCCATATTCTTAAGGAAAGTTTTCTAAGAGATTTTAGCACCCACACTCCCCCAGCACCCTGAGGACCTACAGAGCTGAGCTTGTGATCTCTTGTCCTCAATATCCTTATCCCTTCGTTGACATGTGCTCCTCATGTCCTGGAGGCTGAGGCCTCACTATTGAATTATTCTGCTGACTTGGTACAGCCTTTTTCAAGGAGCTACCTGAGAAAATGTATGTACTTGCATTCCATTCTTAAGCTTAATAGATAATTTTTCTAGGTTTAAGTTTGGAAACAGTTTCCCTTCCAAATTTTATTATTTTTTATTTTTTTAAAAGATTTTATTGTTTATTTATGTTTGTTTGTTTACTTATTTATTTTCATTTGAGAGGGAGAGAACACAGAGCACAAGCAGAGGCAGTGGCAGAGGGAGAGGGAGAAGCAGGTTCCCCACTGAGCAGGGAGCTGGACATGGATTGGATCCCAGAATCCTGGGATCATGACCTGAGCTGAAGGCAGAGGCTTTAACCCACTGAGCCATTCAGGAGCCCCTTATTTATATAGTTCTTTTTATTTTTTTAAGATTTTATTTATTTTACAGAGAGAGATCACAAGTAGGCAGAGAGGCAAGCAGAGAGAGAGGGGGAAGCAGGCTCCCTGCTGAGCAGAGAGCCCGATGTGAAGCTCAATCCCAGGACCCTAAGATCATGACCTGAGCCAAAAGCAGAGGCCTTAACCCACTGAGCCACTCAGGCGCCCCTTATTTATATAATTCTTATATAATTTATAAGAATTATTTCTTGCCTTTAAAAATAATACATTTTAATCAACATTCTGCTCTTATTTCATGGATGGAACATCTTCCCTTTTCTTCCTAAGGATACTATAAAAGAATGGGATAGAGATTCTATAATAGCAGTTGTATTATTAAGATTTTATTGTCCTGTGTGGCTTCTGTTTTTTTTGAGTAGCCTTTCCTCTATTGGTTGGTTTTCATTGTTATCTTTGATAAAAGAGGTTTCCATCAGATATCTAGTCATTTTTGCTGTTGGCTTATATTTAAGGATGAACCACTAAAAATAATGGTTGGACTATCTTTGTGTAGAATGATCAACAGGGGGCTTTACAAAGTACAAATGGTATGGACAATTTCAAGGGAACCCTCTGATCTTAGGTTCCTAGGTTTATCTCTTCAGGCTGTTCAGAATCCTTGTAGAAGACTTTTTAATCTCCTGCCTAGACTATTAGCCTATCTTACAAATTTTTAAGGCACCCAGTAGGGAAGAGAGCTAGGGAATTCAATATTCAATATATGATGTTCACTTAATGCCCCTGTTTTCAGAATTATACCCTTCTCTCCCTGCTTCAAATATTCCAGATGCCTTAGGACAGGCAAATGTTCTGTGTTAATTTCCTGAGAGCGTAAACTGTTGGACTTCTGCTGGGATCATCGTGTGTGTGTGTGTGTGTGTGTGTGTGTGTGTGTGTGTGTGTGTGAGAACATGCATATACTCTATTATGATGTATGGAAGGCATATCTGGTAATATAACCCTTATTTGTTTGTTTGTTTGTATTTTAAATACAAAGCAGGGCTTTGTAGTTCAAAGCAGGGCTTGAACTCATGACACTTAAATCAAGACCTGAGCTGAGATCAAGAGTGCAATGCTAAACCAGCTGAGCCACCCAGGGGCCCTTAAACGGGCTTTTTACCAATCCTTTTTATTATTTTCTTTCATTTCCAAAACAATTTATTAGTTAGGTGATTATGAACATACTTTAAGACAGATATTCTTCTATTATTAAATGAAAATAATATTTCTGATTTTTTTTTTAAAGATTTTATTTATTTGACAGAGAGAAATGCAGCGAGAGAGGGAACACAAGCAGAGGGAATGGTAGTGGGAGAAGAGGCTTCCTGCCAAGCAGAGAGCCCGATGCGGGGCTCGATCCCAGGACACTGGGATCATGACCTGGGCCGAAGGCAGACGCTTAACAACTGAGCCACCCAGGCGCCCCAATATTTCTGATTTTGTGTAAAAGTTTCTAACACAGAGTAAACACACAGTACTCACACTTAGTACACACCCACATGTTGCTTAATTTGGATGTAACCCTAATACAAAATGGTATTCATTGAGATTGGATCCCGATAATCACAAAAAGCGACATATGAGAATATGTATTTTAATTATCTCTTTATTTTGTTGGGGCTTTAATGTCAATAAAATCTCCTCAAGCTTAGGAGAGTAGAACAAAGTACCCTAGGCATGTTTACATGGAGCCTTTCAAGAGTGTCCACATTTGAGAAGTATTCCCATTATGCAATGAGTTTCACTTATTGGCCCAGGTCTCTTGGGTACCTGCAAGGCAAACTATTCTAAACATATTATTCACTCTCCATCATGCCAAGCTTACAAAGATCCTTTTGGATAGTTATAATACACCTGTTATAAATAGTGCTTAAAAGTAACCTAAACCAGGAATATTTACTCCATTAATGCTAGTAAATCGCTCTTCAAAGTTATGCATAGTTGAAGGTTTTTCTCCTCAGAATCATTAGAATAAACATAGTTATATGATTGCCATGAAGTGGATGCCAAGCATTAACTTAAGAAACATATGAGACAGGGGCGCCTGGGTGGCTCAGTGGGTTAAAGCCTCTGCCTTCGGCTCAGGTCATGATCTCAAGGTCCTGGGATTGAGCCCCGCATGGGGCTCTCTGCTCAGTAAGGAGCCTGCTTCCCCGTCTCTCTCTACCTGCCTCTGCCTACTTGTGATCTCTGTCAAATAAATAAAATATTTAAAAAAAAGAAAAAAGAAAAAAAAAAGAAACATATGAGACAAAGGTATTCTGAGGAGTGGCTAGGAAATACTGGCCTAATGTCTCAACTCCACTGAAAAGTGTCCATATTTTATTCCACAGATTCATTTTAAAGCATTATATTAAACCTACATTAGTGGTCTTTTATGTACCACATATGGAGCTGGTTGTTGATTTAAGCAGAAAGTTGGATAAAAATTGGCTTAAAGTATAATCTAGGCTGTTCAATTTCCTACCATACCATGGCTTGTGACATGAAAATTCCTAAGGAAGGCAAGCAAATGGGCTAAACTACACCTAAACCTCTGTACCACTTACAAATGTATATAAATTCCTAGAAATTCTATAAACTGGCATCAAGAAAGACCATTTACTCTTCTTTTAAGTATTAGCTGAGTCAAAATTATCCATCCATTGTGTTCAGAACCTATTAAGTAGACTGGAAACCTCATTTACTGAAGCCCCAAGATGGGGCCCAGGCAGTTTCCACATCTTGATTCTTCACACTCTTCAGGGTTGTGCCTATGCTTGATTGTTTCAGTCAAGACTTTCCTTTAAATACTGTGCACTCCAGCCTCTGCCATTCCTGAAATCTTGAAAGAAATATGGCAATTTGAGTTGTTAAATATGTAGCATATGAAGCTTGTTAGGACTAGTCTGTGGCCCCCCAGGCTCCCTAAGTGAGAGGTCTGAGAAAGGACCTGCTGTGTCAGGTGTCAGAAATATGATTGACTGAATGGATATGTGACACCGTCTGGGCAGGGACTGTTCTATGTATTTATTTCCCATTATCTAGCACAGAATATACTCCAAAAATATTTGGCAATGATGATGATGATCATTGTTGTTAGCTTGACCCAACCCCTAAAGAACTGATTTTTTTTTAACTGGTTTCTGTGCCCAACTGGAGCCCAGTGCAGGACTTGAACTCATGACCTTGAGATCAAGACCTGAGCTGAACATGTTATGATGAGCACTGGGTGTTATACGCAACTGATGGATTGTTGAACACTACATCAAAAACTAATGATGTACTATATGTTAGCTAACTGAACATAAAAAAAAAAAAAAAAAAAGACTGGAGCTGAAATCAAGAGTCCCTTGCTCAACCAACTGAGCCACCTAGGCATCATGTAGATGATTTTATAAGGACTTGGGAAGAAGAAAGTTTTCTTTCTAAGAAATGTAATGGAGTAAAACCTATTTTCCTTAGAAAGAAATTGCCTTATTGTTTTCATGTCATATTCTTTATAACTTATGACTTAACATAACACTTAAAAAAATGTATGTGACCGAGAGTATTAAAAACAGAGACCATGCTAGGAGGATAGAACTTATTCCAAATTAATATGGACTACCTTTCCTTTCTGTTAGGAACATGAGGCTTGAAGGAGTACTCAAATTCTGAGTCTTTTTTTTTTTCACCTTTATTAAGGGGTATCACAGCATTTACCCACATAATAAAAGTGCTACTTCTTTTTTCTTTCACAGGTCCCTGTTATCATTACAACAAATTGGAGAAGTGATTTTCTCTTATTGTTTTAGTACTGAGAAATGATTCTCCTATCGTATTAGTTCTCAATTATAGATGAAACTACAAACCAGACATACCAAGACACACAACCTTCCACGTTACATGCTGCAGCTTATTTGCAGACATCTATCTACAGGGATTCCTAGGTGACTCAGTTGATTAAGCCTCTCTGCCTTTAGCTCAGGCCATGATTGGGATCAGTCTTGCATTGGTACCCTTGCTTAGCAGTGAGCCTGCTTCTCCCTCTGCCTGCTTATGCTCTCTCTCTCCCCCTCTGACAAATAAATAAATAAAATAAAATAAAACAAAATAAAGATAGGAAAAAGAAATCTACCCACAGATTTGAGAAATCAGTTGACTAGAAATTTTCAGCACATTTTAGAAAATGCAAGTTGCATACTATGTCAAAATTATTTTAATGTGGTATATTTCTTATTATTTATGATTAATTCAGGGCCATATCTTCTACTTTGAAGAGTTGCAATAGTTAATAAAATCAAAGAAAAAATTAGTCATTGTAAATACATGAAAACAATTAAAGCAAGGTTGCTGGTTGAATGGTTAAATGATGACATAAGAATGGGTTTAAGCCTCTTATGTGCTGCACAGCACTGGGCAGGCAGGGGCAGAAGGAGTTGAAAAAGGCACCTATCATCTCCTTCCCCATTTCTCTAATTTGCCTCACTTACGTCCTTGTAGGAATTCCCTGTTATCAGTACCATGTTCACTTTCACTCTGTTTCTCTTTATGAATTAATTCCTCACTGCTTCTTCATGGAGAAAAAACTCATTCTCCTAAGCCTTGAGCTAGGAGAAAGAAAAATGTCCTTGCAATTCTCTCAAGAGCTAAGAAATCAGGCAACTCAATTATAAACTGTGGTCAAAGCACAATAGCAGACCAGTGAGTGAAAAGTTTTGAAAATTTTCTATTGTAGGTACGCAAATATTTTTTTTTCCTTCTAGTCAGATAACATCTCGCTCCGTGGGTGGCCCTGAAGAGTGTGCTACTTGCCAATGCAAATAGGACAGATTAAGAAAAACTTTGACAGATTTGAGGACTTACAAAACACCTATCTGAAATGCTGTTGTCAACAATCTTTTTCCATAAGATCATGAGTCAAGAAAAATGTACAAATTAGATCAAATTAGACCAGCATCGCAGTTAGTTCTGTATTTCACTTGAGCTTAGCAGCTGGTTCCTCGTTCAGCATCTGTCAAGTGTAGTCACCACCAGGCTCAAGAGTCATCTCTAATTTACTGTCTACTTTCACATCAGAATAAAAGGTTAGGTAACATAGCTAATTGGTGTAAGATAAAAACATATGTAAAATACCAAGCAGTAAGTGTGGTTATACTTTAGTTCAGATCTGGTTTTTCTTGTTCACAGTAAAAATAGCACCTAGTAAATCTCTCTCATGTGAACTTTTAAGAGGGCTTATAGTTTGGCAGGCTTTGGTGTTTGTATTACCTTTTCAATTTAAAAACATCCTAGTGTGGCTTAGCACATTTTAACAAAAATGCATATTCTTGAACATTTTTTCTTCTTTCCTTCTACCTCAAAAGAAAAAAAAAAAAGCTAAATTAAAGGAATTTTGGCCATGTTAATGTCAGGAAATGGAACTCAGGAGCCTAGAGAGTTACTTCACTCTAGTCTCACCAGAAAATTTGCTGGAAATCTCATCCTGTTCCTCAATAAAACTTAAGTGTCCAGCCCAGAAAATCTCTAAATATCGAAGCCCATTTCCGAACCTCCTTTGGGATGATTCTCTTACCACCCCCCTGCAGATGATGGTAATCTTACAACTGCTTCTGTGGAAGAGGAACAGGCAGACAGAGTATAGGACAAAGGGTTAGGTGTGGTGAGCAGCCAAGAGTACACCAAGACTGGACTCCTTTATATACTGAACAAGACAACTCCCCTTCCCATGAGTGTTTCCCTCCTATGTATAGTAAAGGGAAGGGAACAAGATAATTATTTATAAGAGCTGGGTTGTTTTGTGCTGGTCTCAGCCTATGAATAATGATGACTCTTAGAAATGCCTGGGGGCACTCACCTAGGCCCAGATTCCTCTTTCAGAACCAACATTGTCTGGACCTTGTGGTTCTTATCATGATTACATTACATCCTTGGCAGCAACCATTAGGAAACTTTAAGGGAAACAAGGTTTATTACATACAAGTCCTGGAGGGTATACAGCACACCTGGGACTACACCTTGAGGTCTTGGAGAGAGAGAGCGCACTTGGTTCTCTGTTCTTATTGTGTTGAGGGTGGGAGCCTAGGGTCTCTTCAGTTCACTCTTTATTGGTGGATTTTAAACAGAAGAATGGGAAATAAAGTGTGGGAAGAAAAACAAAATGTAGGCAAGTGATCAGTTATTGAAGTCAACCAAGATCTCTAAAACAAAGGAGGAGCTGGAGTTGTAGGGACCTGACCTGGCTCCTCATCTGATCAGGTAGCTGGCAATGTGTTTATTTGACACACCCATCTTTGAAGTGAATGCCTCAGCCATCAAAAGCTTGTCAGGCACTTTATTACAGAAAATAAAAATCACTCCAGGGCTTACCTTACCTTACATGGATACGAAGAAAAGGTGGCGCATTTCACACACACTATCCACCAACACTGACATGCTTGAAAAAGAAGACAATTCAGTTAATAGAAGGTTTGTGTTCCCCCAAAATTCCTTGTTGAAACTTAATCTCTATTGTGATGGTGTTATGAGGTGGGGGCTTTTGGGGTCATGAGTGTGAAGCCCTCACATATAGGATTACTGTTTTTTTTCCAGTGTTCCAAGATTCGTTGATTATGCACCACACCCAGTGCTCCATGCAATACTGGCCTCCTTAATACCCACTACTAGGCTTACCTAGCCCCCGGCCCCCCTTCCCTCCAAAACCCTCAGTTTGTTTCTCAGAGACCATAGTCTCTCATGGTTCTCAGAGACCATAGTCTCTCATGGTTCTCGTCTCTCCCTCTGATTCCCAATTCACTTTTCCTTTCCTTTTCCTAAAGTCCTCTGTTTTTCCTCATGCTCCACATATCATAAGTGAACCCATATGATAATTGACTTTCTCTGCTTGACTTATTTCACTCAGCATAATCTCTTCCAGTCCTGTCCATGTAAGCCCTTCAACAGATGAAGGGATAAAGAAGATATAGTTCATATATACAATGGAATATTATGCCTCCATCAGAAAGGATGAATATCCAACTTTTGTATCAACATCCTCAGGACTGGATTACTGTTTTTATAAGAGACCCCAGAGGCTCTCTTGCCTCTTCCACCATGTGAGTATATAATAAGAAGTCAGCAGTCTACAACCCAGAAGAGAGAAAGTCACCAGAGATTTTCATCACTATATGGTTTGATACAAAGAAGTAGATGCATATACAATAGGTGGGATGGCTGAAGGACTGTTGTCTCCAAGAAAGACTCCTTGCACAACACAAATCTCACTACCATGAGGAAGTTACTCTGTCAAGGCTGTTAAATGCTGCCTGTGAGTTGCCCCTGCAAGTGCAAACCATGTATTGCAAAACTGTGTGCGATTGCTGCTGGCTCTTTTTTTACTCAGGAATCAGAAGTACCACTAGAAACCAGCTCTTGCAGAAAACCTCCTATTCCCATGACCTTGCTTTCCCACAGGACAGGACTCTGGCCTCTGGTGTAGTTTCTCTTTCAAATTGTATGCAAGTTCATCTCATTGGCTAAGACTAATTAACACTCAGAATCCTAGCTGCAAGGGAGTGTAGGAAATAGTTTTTCATTTTCCAACTTCCCCAAATAGAAGTCAGGTGGTGTGCAAACTGGTCCATGACGTCTTCTATCTATTGCTCTTCCTGCTTGAGCGATGAAAAAGCAGCAGCAGAAAGGAATGACAAATGTGAGATGCTCACAAGCAAACCACACAGTTCAGGATGGGGGTGTTGGTCCAAGGGCAGCAATAACAAAAAAGCCAAGTGGACATCCTCGGGTGCCTTGAACCAGCACTGGCCTGAGAGCCAGAGCCATGGCTTGAGTGCAGCTCTATGTCAGTGAGGTACAGTGCTGGGATCATTTATGAGACCCTGCCAAATTCTAATTGTCACCCACAGTGCCTTCTTGATGAGTCCTCCTGCTGGACTAAGACTCCATCGGACTCAGTGCTTTAGCAAATGTGGTACATGGACCCTACATTATAGACAAAACATACTGCCTGAAGTTTTATTGTTGTTTCTAGGGCTCAAAGGCAGACTAGCTACAAAGTACCTTCCTATTTGCTAGTAAACAAAGGCAGCAGCAATGCCAGCAAATATCTTAAAAATAACTGAAAAGAAATGCTTGTCTTTCATATACTTTTAAACTCACATTTTTGGTTTACTATTTGACATTCAGGTGTCTTCTCATATTAATTGCATCATTTTTTACAAGCAAATAATTTCTTTCCTATGGTGTATGTTGAGGGCTGCCATGCAAGAGGTTGATTCTATGACATGGGTAACCCAAAAATAGAGAGGCTAGGTGAATAACTAAGATGAAATTTCAGCATCTTTGATTAATAAGCTTCTGCTTTTCAACTGTTCTTTAAAATGCATGATGCCATTTTCAATAGAGCAATAAATACTCAGAGAATGACTTCCCAAACAGCATAATTAAGTAAGAGCCTTGAAATTCCTGTCTAATTGAGTTATAACTAGGACATTGTTTGATCTCTAGTCCTCCAAAGAATCCAGAATATTGCCTAGACAACCAACTAGTGCACAGGAGTAAATGTGTGCCTGCATGGGGAAGACCCTGAGTTCCAGCACAGGTTCATCTTAGCTGGGGATCTATTGCTACAGTGACAAAGTATAACAGAGTCTTTTCTGAAATGTTTGCTTGAGATCAGAGTTCCTTCAGATTGAGAACTGACTATTTTCCCAGAGCCTCATTTCATTACGGGAAAGTCACCATCATTTGTGTCCTATGACCCTGTATGTATCTGTCTACCTATTAACTGTACATCACGTGGACTTCTTTCCTGAGTAGCCACTGCCTCCCTTGCCTTGGAGAGCATGTTAGCATTTGAGAAAATGGAGCCCATATATAAAAATGACTTTTATTCCAGCTTGGTCTCAATCTACAAATGAGGAGCACAGTGCTTGGCACTTGCATAGGAATTGCAATCTAGCCCAATTAGAGGCAATCCAGCCAACAGTTGACTAATTCTTCACATGGTATATTTTCTGTTTTTACTCAAAATCTCTCCTCTTTGGAAAAAAAAAAGTCTCTTCCTCTGCACATTACTGACCCCCCTGATTTCCTTTGCTTTTATCCAGCCCTTCCCCCATTGCCTTACTTTTAAGCTTCTTTTTTGGAACAAGACAGTTCATGCTGGTTGCCTGGCATTTTGACATCCTTCCTATGCATGGGGAATTCCTCACCTAATGCAAATTGGTGGTAGGTGGAATCTACTTCCATATATATTCTGCAGAAGCTGGATACATGTGGTGGTCTGTTTTGACATTCTTTGTAGCAAGATGCAGGTTCTGGCCATTTCAGACAACCAGACTCTGAATGAGAAGCAGGGAGAGAGAGCTGGGAAGCAACATCAGTGGCCGGCAGAGGATGCAGAGCCATCAAGCTTCTGAGAGTCTGTTGGGGCTGCCGTTACAAAATACCACAAACTGTGTGGCTTAAGCAACAGACATTCACTTTTCACAGTTCTGGGGATATGGAAACCCAAGATCAAGGTACTACAAGGGTTGATTTCCCCGTGAGGATAGCCTGTTTCTCTGTGTCTTCACGTGATCCCTCTGTGTACATCTCTGGTGTCTCCCTCTTCTTATAAAGCCACAGTCCTATTGGCTTAGGGCCTGACCCCGTGACCTCATTTAACTCTAACTACCTCTTTGAAGGCCTTATCTTCAAATACTGTCACATTGGGGGTTAGAGCTTCAACATGTACCTTTCAAGGGGACACAATTCAGTCCATAACACTGGGCAACAGTGCTGCTGTCTATACCCAGTGCCCAGGCCAACTGGCCTCAGGCCAACACAGTCAGTGTCTACTGTGCAGCCGGGTGAGCTGTATCCCCACCTGGCCAGCTCTGCCACATGGTTAGGGACACGGTCCTGACCAAGTAGCTCCAGATCTAGTTATTTAGCCCTCCTGGAGAAAATTATTTTCAGCCTGCTACCAAGGATGTTGAATAGGAAGTGAACTCTTAACTTCACCTTACTCCAAACTGTAAAACTGCAGCTAGCATTTGAAGACTATCTTAACTTCCTCAATTCCTGGACTTCAACTTAATCATGAATTATCCTCCTTCAACTAAAAAGGTACTAACTGATTGAAATTCTTGATCCTAGACTAATTGTGGAAATTTACATAAACCAAATTATACCTGTTAGGAGACAGGTTTTAAATTGGGTCCCTGGGCAAGGTTATCACTTGGGCACCCATTAGAAATGCAAGTGCTTGGTCCCACTGAGACCCCAGAAACCCTGGGGATGGATCCCAGTAAACTGTTTCAACAAGCCTTCCAGGAAATGCTGATGCACAACAAAGCTTGAGAACCACTGGTTAAGAGAAACTTTAACTCAAGTCTATAACATTAGGGGCAAAAACCTTAATAAAAAAACATCAGCATTACAGTTATCACCATGAACATGCTCACCCCATATTCCTCAACCCCTAAGCATGACATCTCAATGCTATTTATCAATCTAAAAAAAATTTTTATACAACTCATGTGATTGAAAATGTGTTCTCTACATATGTAGGACTATGCCATTGACCAAAAGTGTGTCTATCAATCTCTTTGCATGCCAACTATATTTCAGCCATGTGGAAGTGCCACTCTGGGACCACCTTTCTGCACAAAAACCTTAAGTATCTATCATGTGGTAGAATGAGATTTTCAGTGTTCATCAAGGAACCTGAGTTTGTTGCCACTGTCATGGCCTCATGGTGATTGTCATGGCCACAGGCTACCTCTATTCATGAAGCCCCACACTCCCTCCTTGTGTCCCTAATTAGTGGGAAATGTTTCCTATGTGAGCATGAATAAGATGCCAATAAACTTGTACAGCAGAAACATTTTTCCATTTTGAAAATGTGTCCCACTCTGAGCTTAGTTTGGAAACCACATGTTGAGAAAAGCAAGCATTTCACACTTATGGCTGATTCACTTGAGGGCATCATCTCTGGGGCCTAAGAGAATTACCGGGACACCCTAAGAATATTTTCTCCCAGTCTCATGTAATGCCACACGGCTATGTACAGCACTAAATGCTTGTTAATTCTGACTCTGGGAAATCAGCGCACAGTGGTTAAGGAAAGCTCCAGGATCAAGTGCCCATTCTATTGCTTTGGAGAAATCAACTGTGGGCTGTGAAACTCTCGGAACTCCTGTGTCCCCATGTGTAAAATGGAAGTAATATAAAAGTCAGTAGAAGTAACATATTTAAACTGGCATACTCTAAGTTACAGCCACCATCTCCCGTGAAGTAGCCCCATAGAGTCACACCTAGTTAGTTAGAAGGCCAAGTGGAAGGTGCCAGAGTGAGGAGTGGGGTGCTGGAGCCTCTGCTTATCCAGCTCTGCCTTCACACCCCTGCTTGCTGCTCAGTAACTTTTATCTGTTTTATAGAAAATAGTAAAAAAGAAAGAAAAGAAAAGAAAAGAAAAGAAAAAGAAAAAAGAGGCTAAATCAAATGGACAAAAAGGACTTGCCACTTGGAAGCCAAATCAGGTAGGTGGTAACCTGGAGGGGAAAAATGCTGTGTGAGGAGGGTACCAGGCTGCAGCTCAAAATTCCTGATTCCTCTCAGTGTAGGTCCAAAATAAGCTAGTGAAACTCCCTGTGAGGCTCCTTTCATTTATACACAAAATATCAAGATGAGGTAAATTTCTAAGATTATTTCCATAATATGAAACTAATAATTTTAAGTATCTTAAACTTTTCCTTCTATGTGCTAATTAAAAATATTTTTGCATAAAAACAAAGAAGCATGAAGAAATTTGGGGGGTGAGATAGGTTTATTTCTATGATTATGGTGATGGTTTCACAGGTACATGAATATTGTCCAAACTCATCAAATTGTAAATAGTAAATATGTGTAGTTTTTATATGTCGAACGTACCTGAATAAAACTGTTAAAAACACTCTTTTTTTCCACCTCTTCATTTAGATAATGTATTTACTGATAAGACTTCATTGGCTGAAACTTTGTTGTTGTAAGTATTAGAAAGGAAAGTATAACTATAAAATTTTATTTTATTATTTTTTAAAGATTTTATTTATTTATTTGTCAAAGAGAGAGAGAGTGAGCACAAGCAGTGGGGAGTGGTAGGCAGAGGGAGAAGCAGGATCCCTGCTGAGCAAGGACCCAGGACCCTGGGATCAAGACCTGAGCCAAAGGCAGACACTTAACAGACTGAGCCACTCAGGCATCCCTAACTATAAAATTTTTAAAAAACATTAATCTAGAACTCCTTGTTTTTACCCTTTAATCCTAATTAATATGGTTTTACCACATTATTTGCAGCCATGACACTTTTTAAACAGAAAGTTTCAATCATTTTGTTATATTTAGAAGAATCAATGCTGAACTAGGATAGTTATTAATTATTTCAGTTTGGTTTAATGAAAGCCATAGCTCTTCAAAAAGAAGAGAACTTAAATTCTCTTGTGAGCTGTTAAAAAAGTAATCATTTCAAAAAGCAAAATTTTTCACCATATGAGATGTGAAGTATGGTACAAGTTACATATTTAATTTAATAGAAAATGGCTTTTTTTTTCTGTAGAACAAGATGCTATGGAAACCAGACATTTCTTAATATCAAACCTCTATTTTAGTAATGTGGCTTATAAGTAATAAAGCTTTATAGTGCTTCATTTATGGAACACTTTTGCCAAACATAAGGGAACACTATATATGCTGTTATAGAAAATGATACTGCACACTGATATGATGCTATCATCATGGAAGACAATGGCATTTTTAAAATGCTGACATCCTCAAAATAAACAGCCTCCACTTAGGACACCAGCAGCAAACGTTTTCTAAAGCACAAAGTAGAGTATTCTCCATACCTCGAGATAAAGATACTGATGTCAAACAAATTAGCAATAGTAGGTAATCAGTGCTAACTAACATTAGGAGAAAAGCATGCAGTCTTCTGTGAGTATTCGTTAGGGTTTCATATATTTGCTTTAGTCGTTGGCCATAGCACTGGGAAATACGACTTCCCAGCTTTGTTAAGGTATGGACCAAAAGTATACTACATGTAAGAATAGGAAATGGTTGGCCTTCCTCCTTCAGATGGCCTCAGGAAAAGGCAACCAAAGAACCTGCCTCAGTGCCAAAGTTTGTGGCAACCCTCTGATTCTGTCTGCTCGGAGACCATCTTCTGCTGGTACGCTGCTGGTGCTCTGTACAGGCAGACCTCCTTGAGTCTCAGAACCAGCCTCCATTCTCTCATTCTCCCATGAGAATACCTGTCATGTCCAGTCTTCTCTACAAACTCTGTAAGATTGATTCAGTCCAGAAACTACTGACCTCCTTAACATCATTGTATAAAAACAGCTTTTCCTGGTTTTCCATATTTAAAAAGATACAAAAGTCACCCCAATGGAAGGAAAGTATTTGAATGAGATCTTTGTGATTGTTATGTGCTCTTCTGAAACTAAATTTAAGCAGCATGGGTTCATCTCTCCTTTGTGGAACTGAAGCTATGACTGTAAATTATCTGTACTTGATACACATTGGGTACAATGAGGCATACATGAATGGTCTCTATCTTGCTTCAACCGTGGGCTCTCTTCAGGTACTATTGGGATTGTCATACTCAAAAGCAGTAGAAAGAGGTTATGGGGCCACAGCAGGGATTTTTTGGATCCTAGGTACAATTGATGAGAAAATATGATAATACATCAAAATCTAGTAAGGTCAGGTAATAGAACCACATAAATATATACATGCTCAGCACAGATTTTGAGTAAGTTTTTGAATAAGTAATTGCTTTAGAATAGGTTAATCATTGAAACACATGATGGACCTTAAGGACATCATGCTAAGTGATATTAGGTAAAAAAGACAAATACTGTATGATCTCACTCGTGTGAAATTTAAAAAGGAAAACCAAACTCATAGAAAAGGAGATCAGATTAGTGGTTATCAGAGGCATAGATGTGGGCATTGGATGAAGATGGTTACAAACTACCAGTTATAAGAAAAATAAATACTGGGGATGAAAATGTACAACATGATGACTATAGTTAACACTATTATGTGGCATATTCGAAACTTCTTAAGAGATTAGACCCTAAAATTTCTGATCACAAAGAAACAAACATTTTTCTTTTTTTTTTTTTAAGATTTTATTTATTTGACAGAGGGAAATCACAAGCAGGCAGAGGCAGGCAGAGAGAGGGGGGGAAGCAGGCTCCCGGCTGAGCAGAGAACCCGATGCAGGGCTCGATCCCAGGACCCTGAGATCATGACCTGAGCGGAAGGCAGAGGCTTTAACCCACTGGGCCACCCAGGCGCCCTGAAACAAACATTTTTCTTTCTTTTTTCTTTTTTGTGTGTATATGAGACGATGAGTGTTAATTATGTTATTGTGTTAATCATTTTGCAATGCATGTAAGTCAAGTCACTATGTTGTATACCTGAAACTTATACAATGGTTTACAGTAAGTAAATTTCTGTAAAATGGAAAGAGAAAGACTATGTACTTTTGGGGGACCTAATGTAAACATGATGACTGTAGTTGATAATACTGTATCATATAATTGAATTTTTTTAAGAAAACAGATCTTAAACATACACAAGAAAGGATAACTATTTGAAGTGATGGGTGTCTTAATCAACTTAATTGTGGGAATCACTTCACAGTGTATACCTATGTCAAATCATTCTATTGTAGACTTTAAATATATTACAATTTTATTTGTCAAGTATACCTCAATAATAGCTGGAAAAAAAGAAAAAAGAATAGGTTAATCATTGTGTTTGGTATGCTATGATTTGATTCCTCAAATAGATTATAAATTCCCTAAAGGGGATCTGACCTCAGGCCAGATGGGCTCAGCCCTGATTCTCTCTTCAGTACCTCAGTGCCAACCAGAAAGAGGAGGAATTCAAGAAGTGTAGATTCCCAAACCATTAAAATGAAGAATTTGTTAATTCTGGTCTCAAATTTAGATAGGAAGGAATGGAAGGTATTATGTGTGACATCCTTTAAGATTTGAATTTTGAGCCCAGCAATATTAATACCAGTGTTCCTCAAAAAGGTCCAAGGAACATCTCAATCCATGTGCCTGAGTGGTCATTAAAAACATTGATTCCTGAGCCATGTGCCCTAGATTGTGTAGTCAGGCCTTGGAAAACTCCATTTTAAAGGACACAGGGTAGGGTGATTTTTATGCAAACTAGAGTTTGAGGACTCATTCTGGAACTTGGATAGCTGCCATCAATGGATCAAGAAAGTGGTGGTTCGGTTTTTCTCCCATCTATTGAGATTTGAAAAATATCGTGACTATACATGAGACAGAAAATCAGGGATACAAAACAATTGCCCAAGGAATAGCCTGGATCTAGCCAGGAGATAACTCTTTGACCAATGCAGTATCTAAAACAAGGTGGATCATGGTCTCTATTTTGCCACAGTCTCCAGTGTTCCCTATTGTCTCATACTCAATCCATCTGGCTGACTATGGTGAGCATTCAAAGCTACAATCCATGAAATGTGGACAATTGATAAAAGCACATGGGGCTACAGACTTAAGATCAAAAGAAATTGAAGGGGGCGCCTGGGTGGCTCAGTGGGTTAAAGCCTCTGCCTTCGGCTCAGGTCATGATCTCAGGGTCCTGGGATCGAGCCCCACATTGGGCTCTCTGCTCGGTGGGGAGCCTGCTTCCCCCTCTCTCTCTGCCTGCCTCTCTGCCTACTTGTGATCTCTCTCCTCTCTGTCAAATAAATAAATAAAATCCTTAAAAATAAAAAAGAAATTGAAGTATAAAATAGAATATCAATGTATTCAGCCACAGTCAGAAATAGTCCACAGATGCAAAAACATTCATAAAGTCTGACCCTGGACTTCAGGTAATCCACCTGAAATCTTATTACCAAAGATTGGCCAGAAAGGAATGGGTTCTATAATTTAAATATTGAATAGATGAATATAAAAAAGCCTGCTACATTCTCTTCCACAATGTCTACCATACAGAGAAGAAAAGTGGACTGGGCAGTCTTGTGTAAAAGACGCTTTAATCATGATGTCCTTTGTGAATTTAGGTATCTCTGTTTTAGTTCATTATATGTTGGTTCTATAACTTAACTCTCAAAGACAATTCTTACTTCAAACCTGAGCTGACATTTAAAAATCTCTCTTCTATGTCTCCTATAGAAAGAAAAAGGAAATTGACACTTGGTGAGGGACTGCTGTGGTCTGTATATGATTTCATCAGTGTTCATGTCAGCTTCGTGGTATATGCATTATTCATACAAGCGTGTGAGGGCATTGACCCTCCAAGTGGTTAAATAAACTGCCCGAGGTCACATAGTAAGTAGCCAAACTGGAATTCAACACTAAATGTATGGATTCCAAGGTGTAGACTTCCATGAATCATGTGACTTCAGGATCCAGCCAAATGCTTTTCCAGCATAACAAAACAGCAGTGAATACTCAATATTTACATGCCTTATGAGAGAAGGAGTATTTAGAGCAATATTTATTGTAGCACTTAGGTACCAATTAGTCTATCTATAAGCATATAAAATGAGCTGTAAGTGACATAGGGGATATGGGAGTTTAACAATCTGATGTCCCAGAGATAATTAAACAACTGTTCCAAAGTAAAAATCCTAGAAATGCTGTAGAGCAGAACTTAATCAAATAATAGGAATAAGATGTAGAAACTCAAAACACTGTCCACCTGAAATGAGGAGGGTAGCTTTCAAGGTCACCAATGATGGGCCCTGGGTCCTGCAGAATTTAGGAGGCACAGGAAGGAGGGTGGCATTCTAGTACATCAGGATGAAATTCAGAGACCTTGGGATGTGGAACAAGGGCACAGTGGGGACAATAAGCCGTTCTTCTCCTTTTAGATCCCGCCATTCTAGCCATTCTAGGTCACTTGCTTTTTGAATTCCCACCTGTAGGGTTCAATGCTTTTTAAGGAAGCCTCCAACTGTTCTGGCTCTGATTCTAGCAGAACTTTTGGTTGAAAATGCAAATGCCCCAGCCTCTCCTGCTGTCACATCATTCCCATAAGAAAACAAGTTGTTTGTAATCTGCTTCAGACCTTTGATCCCAAATGATTTTTCCCTCTCTTTACCTTAAAAATAATTTTTAAAAATAGTTTTAGATGTTTAAACTGAGATGCAGGGGTTATCTCATAATAGAAAATGTGTCTAATATTTAGTTTTTTTGTAAAACGACTTCTGATTTTGCCTTCTTTGGTTCAGTGGGGATATCTCTACATGGAATTATTCTCACTCTGAGAACTCCTAGTAAGTGGGCAGAAATGCTGCTTTTAGCTCACACAGGCAAACATGGTCTCAGTAATCAAATACTTTGGGGGAAAAAACAACAGCATATTGATTGAAACAGGACACACTACTCCAAAATATGCTGCCTTGGCAAACTGAATGTTTTAAGCTGAAGGGATCTGAGAACATTCCCTGCCCTTCCTCCCTGAAGCAGGTCATAAAACCTCCCTACACTTAGAGCAAAGTGATGTAGGAAAGATGTTAGGGTTTGAAGCCAATGACCAAGAAAATTTCTTGAGATGCCTTTGGTGCAAAAAGTTGGTTTTGTTAAACCACCAGGAAAGGAAACATGGGCAGAAACAGCTGCACTGGGGTCAGGAAGAGTGTCCCATTATACAGTTTCAAGTTGGGAGGGGTTAGGGATAGTGTAAGCCTTAGCAAAGTATCAATATGCCTACGGTAATAAGGATCATTGGGAAAATGAATGTCCCAAGTGGCGGAAGGCTCAGCTCAGTTACTACAAGGAAGAACCCCAAGAGGAAGGCCTCATAGGCCTGGCAGAAATAGACTCTGACTGAGGGGGACTGAGCTCTTTCCTCCTTGGCCCCCATGAACCCATGGTCAGAATGAAAGTAGGGAGCCAACCAATGACTTTTATGGTCGCTACTGGAGCCAAGAACTCTGTTGTCACCTCCTCTGTGGCCCCTTTCAGCAAAAGGACTGCAACCATCCTTGGGGCCACCAGGACACAGGCTATATAACAGCCCTTTCACCAGGTTCCTTAGTGTGAACTTGAGGACCACAAGGTCCAACATGAATTCCTTTATCTACCTGATTGCCCCATTCCCTTCCTGGGCTGAGACATACTCTATAAGCTTGGGGATCAGATAACCTTTGAGTCCACTGGACATACCACCTCTGACTGAACCCAAGGCAGGAGGAGATGGGGTCCCTGGTACTAGCAATTACCATGCTGAGGGAGGGAAAATGGAGACTATTCTGTGCCCAGGCCCCACTGAGCAGCCTGCTGGAGTTCAGATTCACGTTTCCTTCAGTATAGGTTGAAGACAACCCACTGGACTAGCCTGGAATTGGGCTCCTATCATTGTTGAACTGACCCCAGGAGCCCAACCACAGAGGCAAAGGCAATACACTCTTCCAGAGGAACCTAAGATTGGCATCCAAGAACATCTGGTGAAACTCAAAGAAGCAGGTATTCTAGTTGAGTGCCAGTCAGCCTCAAATACCCCATTCTTGTCAGTCAAGAAGCCAGGAGGGGGCCAGTTTAAGACCTGTGGGCCATCAACAAGGTGACCATCTCTCTACACCTAGTAGTCCTAAATCCATACACCCTCCTTGGCCAAATCCCAGTGTCAGCCAAATGGCTGACTAGCACTTGGCTAGATTTAAAGGATGCCCTCTTCTGCCTCTGCTTAGCTCCCCAGAGCCAGTCACTATTTGCCTTTGAATAGACTAAGCCTGATACAGGGCTCCAGATGCAACTGACTTGGACACACTTCCCACGGGGGTTTAAAAACACACCAGCC
>CM053609.1:19002982-19020818 GCA_028646535.1 Procyon lotor | reverse complement strand
CCTGGATGGCTCAGTCGTTAAGTGTCTGCCTTCGGCCCAGGTCATGATCCCAGTGTTCTGGGATCGAGCCCCGCATCGGGCTCCCTGCTCAGCAGGAAGCCTGCTTCTCCCGCTACCATTCCCTCTGCTTGTGTTCCCTCTCTCGCTGTGTTTCTCTCTGTCAAATAAATAAAATCTTTAAAAAAAAAAAAAAAAAAAACACACCAGCCCTCTTTGGGGAAGCACTGGCTGCGGATCTCACCACTGCTCCAAAGTAACTAATGAAGTCTATGTGAGCTGTCCAGATCTATGGGATCAAGCCATAAAGAATCCAGAGCTCACGGTGTTCAGCAATGGCAGCAGTTACCTACAAGATGGTACCCAGAAAGCAGGTTATGCACTGACCACAACCACTGAAGTCCTAGAAGCTAAGGCATTATCAGCTGGATGTTCAGCTCAATGGGATGAACTATATGCCTTAGTCTGGGCCTGGGCCCTGATCCTCAGTGAGGGCAAGCGAGTCAACATCTACACTAACTCTCGGTACGCCTTCACTACTGTACATATACATAGGGCCACCTACAAGGCAAGGGGCTTCCCTACCTCCACAAGAAAAGCTATTAAAAACAAGGAGGAGATATTGAAACTCCTCAAAGCTGTCTCACTTCCAAAGGAAGTAGCAATCCTGCACTGTAAGGGACACCAGAAAGGAGATGACCCCATAGTGTGAGGAAATTGTCTCACAGATGAGGCAGCCAAGACCTCAGTCAGTGAGGACATGGACAGAGTCCCTTCCCTCACCATGGCTCTGACACCCCCTGAAGAAGTCACTCCTCCCAGTTACACTGAAAAAGAAAAAGAATGGGCCATGGCCGAGGGGGCCACCCTGACTGAAAAGAGATGGTGGGTGATGCCAGACAGGCACATTTTCATTCCAACACCAACAGGAAGGCATCTAGTCAAGGAATACCATTAACTCACTCATCTAGGAAAAACAGCATTAGAGGCTGTCCTCAAGAAGCACTACTGTATCAATCAACTGCCAGCATTATGCTGAGCAATGAGTGAGCAGTGCACAACGTGTGCTAGAAATAATGCTCAATCTGCACCACAGCCCCCACCAGGTGTCCAGAGAACAGGAGCAATCCTCTTCAAAGATCTAGAAATAGACTTCACAGCCTTGCAGCTGAGCAGGGGGTTCAGATATCCCCCAGTAATAGTATGCATATACTCTGAGTGGGTTGAAGCCCTCCTGACTAGGACGGAGTGAGGCCAGGAACTAGCTCTTGTGGGAGATCATGCGCAGTTTGGCTTGCCATTAATAATCCATAGAGACAATGGACCTGCATTTGTAGCAGACATTGTACAGGTCTTGACCAATCTCTCAACATCACTTGGAGACTCCACACTGTTTACCAGCCCAAAGCTCAGGGAAAGTAGAGTGAATGAATTGCAACCTCAAAGGAAACTTAGCAAAGTTTTGTCAGGAGACTAACCTCGTATGGCTGGATCTTCTACCCCTAGCTCTCCTACATGATCGCTGCATGCCTGGAACACTAGGTTTCTCCCTTTTCAAATTAGTATATGGACAGCCTCCCTCATGCCTGGGGAGCCTTCCAGGAAACTTACAGAAATAAAGGAGCAGTTTCAGGCCCTGGGGGCCACCCTAAATAAATCACAAAAATACAACACTGAGAGAGCCCCAATCTCCATAGGGTCTCAGGTACACTCCTTCTAGACAGGGGACTCAGTTTGGGTCAAAAATTGAAAGAAAGTCCTTTTCAAACCACAGTGGACAAGGCCCCACACTGTTGTTCTAACCACCACTACTGCCCTGAAGGTCTCAAGTGTCACCCTGTGAGTCCACCACTCCAGAGTGAAGAAAATTTATCATTCAGATGGGGTGTTGCACCAGTGGAAAGTCTAGCCAGACTGCATAGACCTGCTCTGCCTTCACCTTTGATGGGACCCATTGACTAATGGACATCTGCTCACTATGGTCCCTAGCTCTCATTGGTGTGTTATCCCTCATCTTAGGAACTGGACTCTACACTGTTGTCCCTTCTGACAGGACATACCCCCAGATACTTGCTATTGTTGTTGCTTATTGGGTTACCTTAGAATGTATTGCTACATTTACCTGCTTATAGGCTTCCTCACCCTTGCCTTCCTCCCTATTGTCCTTGGGAAACCTCAATGTTCCTGCATAAAGTCAGACAGATGGGGCACTTGGTTCAATGCTCACACCTGCATGCCTGCTAAATGTTACCAACAAAATAAGGTCACCCTCTGCATAAATAATGGGAAAAAATATTGGACCACACAAATAACTAGCACCCAATGGGACTGTAAAATTAGAGGTACTAAGGATGCCACTGTTTGCTGGACTTATCTATCCCACCATGGGATATCAGATGGGAGTGGAGTTCAGTATCAGGTGCAAAGACAAGAAGACTAAAAAGTCTAAACAGTCCCTAAAGGCACTAACTAAAGGGACAACCTATCACAGCATTGACTTTTCAGGGCTTTAGCAGTTAACCCAAGTGGTAGCCCCTGCCCATCAAGCTGGCTAGGTCCTTGAGACAGCCTATGCATTGATCTGGAGCACTAGTGAACATATGCAGGCATGCTGACTTTGCTCACCCTTAGTTCATAAAGCCTATATTGCAACCCCAGTACCTGCATATTAGATCTGGAACAGGAGACCTAGAGTAGCATGGCCTGGAACTCAACTGAACTGATTGGCCTGGTAGCATTCAACATTCAGCTCTACCCCACCAAAGACAGCATTATGTACCTGACCAGACTTGAGACTGGCAGCATTAGCTATGGTTCAGTCCCAGCCCAGCTGTGCTCCAGTAATCACACCACCAACCACTCAGAGATTTACTGTGCCCCTCTGGGGTCTTCCTCCTGTGCAGGAATATAGCCTTCCAGTGCCTCCAAGTAAACTGGACTGGCTTGTGTATGCCCATCTTCTTCACCCCTGATATCTCTGTCCAGTCTAATAAGGAAGTTGAATGGGCTCTCAAGCCCCACCTGAGCAGGTAGAAATGAATAGCCCTCACTATAGTTCTTCTAGATGCTGGGACACTCTCAGGTTTCAGAGCAGGAGCTGCAGGCTTAGGTACTTCATTCCAATTCTACCACAAACTCTTCCAGAAACTAAATGAGGGTATGGAAAGAGGGGCAGATTCCCTCCTTTCACTACAGAGCCAGATAAACTCCCTAGCATCAGTCACCCTCTAGAACTGACCGGCCCTAGACCTACTCACAGCTGAGGAAGGAGGGACATGTATATTCTTAGGAGAAGAATGTTGTTATTATGTAAATCAATCGGGAATAGTAGCCACAAAAATTAAAGAATTAAAGGAAAGAATATTAAAAAGTAAGAGATAGAAACATAGAGAGTCAAAGGATCTGGCCAATGGACTGCCTGGCTTCTCCCTTTGGTTGGGCTTCTTATCTCCATCCTCCTCCTTATCACTGCTGTCCCCTGCATACTAAATAACTTTATGAAGTTCATAGAAAATACTGTCACCAGGCAAGCTGCAGCCCACGTATTAGCTTTGCAGGGTTACCGACCCATAGTAGATGAAAATGATGCCCTCTAAACTAGATGTTTAAAGGAACATCAAAGGGGGAAATGATAAAGAAAATCTGTGCTCTAAGATGGCTGACCAAGCCAGGGGAATCCCAGTCCTTGCCCCAGGGCCCTTCCAGGTTCTTTTTCCTCCCCTGCTTGCTGCATGAGCCAAAAAAGTGCCACTTATACAAAAGTAGAAGTGTATAAATTAACTCCCTTGCTTGTGCTTGGGGATCAAACCTTTGGAGATCACTCTTCTCTGAGCCCACCGGTGTCAAATAAACCTCTTATCCTCCAAGATCTCTTATTGCCACTTGGTTCTTCCATTCCACAATCCAGTCCAGGTTCTGTAACAATAGTAGGCAAAAAAAAAAGTGGGTCAATTATTGTAAGGTACTTTCTTTTAGGGCATGGAAGGAGTCTACTAACTAGATCTGATAAGGTGATTCCTTATTGACTCCTATTTCTGCAAGAGCCAAACTGCAATTAAGTTGAATCTCAGTTGTTCACATAGTATTGGCTGGGATGCAATGGGAAGTTACTGAAATCAGAGGGCTGAAAGCTATCAGTAGAAGAAAGGAGGAAGAAGGGATAAAATTGGGGGAAGAATGTATTTTGTTTGGTTGGTTTTTTAAGGCTTTATTTATTTGAGAGAGGGTGTGTGTGCAATGCAGGGAGGGGTAGAGTGAGAGGGAGAAGCAGACTACCTGCTAAGCAGGGAGCCCAACATGGGGCTTGATCCTAAGACTTTGAGATTTTTACCTAAGCCTAAGGCAGATGCTTAGCTGATTTGAGCCACCCAGATGCCCCAAAGAATGTATTTTGCTTTGCAGAACACTGCCTGCCAAGGAGTCACCAGGCTGGGTTGTTTCCTCTGATAGTCCCTTACATGAGCCAGTGTAAACCAGTTTGGAGCTTAGAACCTGGCAGAATCCTGAGTTGTCCTAAATAGCTCATAATAGTGCTAATATCTCCTCCTGACATGGGAAACAAAGGGAAAGAAAAAAATTAAGGCAGAAGAAAATGTAAATAAAATAAAATTTCTTTATAACCTATAGTCCAGTGACAAATACTTGAGATAGGCAGAGTATAACATTCCTCTAGGAAACTCCCAACTGCCTGAAGGTTAAAGCTTTGCTAGAGGGAAAAGCAACCTTAGCTTGACAATAGCTAGGTATACAGGGTCCTGTGAGTATTCTTTAGCATCTGAAAGTCTTTTGGAAATCTTATTTTGTCTTTACTTCCCCTAACTCCAAAAGTATATAATCAACCACTTTTTAGGACTCCAATGCAGTACCTTTTTGCACTGAAGCCATCTTAAGAATTCTTTCTTGACTGTAAGCTCCGAACCCCAACAGCCTGAACCACATCACTTACTCTACAGCCCACTGACAAGTCCTTGAAATGGGCAGAGTGATATTGTTATGCCCAGATTTTGAGATCCCCGAAAGACCACCAGGGAGCTGAGTCCAGTGCAAAAGCAAAAGAGCCTTTATTCGAGCTAGATCAATCTCAGTCTCCCACACTAAAAGACGCAGCGGTGTGATGTAGAGAAAGAGAGCGAGTTCAAAAAGCGCAGTTTTATAGGGGCCAGTGGCCAATGAGATTGTAACACACACAGAAAGTTGCATAATCATGTTAGGCCACACACAGGTGGCCAATTGAATTACAATTTACCCTATAGTAGCTGTTTGAACTAGCCTATCACTCTGGTCAGAATTGGCGCGCTAGTTTGGCGGGCAAAAGGCGGGGTTTACATTCTTTGGCAGTTAGGGGTTCTGCATTCCTATCAGCTAACTCAGACTAACTCAAGGGCAGGCTGGGCAATATTCTGACATTCTGTGGTTTTTTCCTCAGAAGCAGGTCATGTGGAGTTATACACAAGATGATGGGTGTAGCACAAAATGGAGTTAGCCTTGCTCTGCTCTTTCAACATTCCTCTAGGAACTTAGCTGCCTTTTGTTATCACTTTGCTAAGGACAAAAAGCAATCTTACACCCAATCCCCCAGGATCTTGTGAGTCTACTTTAACATACAAAAATTCCTTTGGAAACTTCCTTTATCTCTACCCTTTCCCCCAAGGTACATGCTGGTAATCATCACTTAAGCATATGACCCACTGATACACATCTGAAGGTCTTTTCCAAACAAGAGCTTGCCCCCTCAAGGTCCTGGACACTCTGTTTACAAATTCCTTAGAGACTTATGGTACCCCTAACCCCCTCCCAGCTTGAAAGCATACAATGGGCCACTCCTTCTGACCTCAGTGCAGCTCTTTTTGCCCATGGGTCCTGTCCCTGTGCTTTAATAAAACCACCTTTTTGCACCAAAGACATCTCAAGAATTCTTTCTTGAGAAAGGGGAGCCGTCAGCTCTGAACCCCAACACTTCACACCACATCACTCCTATGGGTGGGGTTTTTTCCTTTTTAAAAAAAAATTTTTTTAAGATTTTATTTATTTATTTGTCAGAGAGAGAGAGAGAGAAAGAGAGAGAGAGAGAGAGACAGAGCACAAGCAGGGGAGCAGCAGGCAGAGGGAGAGGAAGAAGCAGGTTCCCTGCTGAGCAGGAAGCCAGATGTGGGACTGGATCCCAGGAGTCTGGGATCATGACCTGAGCTGAAGGCAGCTGCTTAACCAACTGAACCACTCTGGCATCCCATTTTTCTTCCATTTTTTTGAACATACAATGTATGCACTATCATGTTCATGTGCTAGACATTCACAATTGAACTGAAAATCCCAAGAAATAGAATATGTGTAAATTACTTAATGTATATGCAAGCTCTGTGCCCCCAACTCCTAATACACTAGTAAAAGCTTTGTGTACTAACCCCACAGGGGGACAAGTGCTTTGAGAGCTATCTCCCTGCCTCCTTACTTGTAACAAGTAATATAAAGTTCTTTGCTTTCAACATCTCCTTGGGTTGTATTCCATTTAATGCATCCAATGCAGTGAACCACTTCTGTTTGCTTAAAATAGGACTTAATTATAAGCAACTCCATTTTAGACCTGCTGTATTGTTTTCACATGGGCTTGATAGAGGATGGATTTTTATTTTTCTCACTTTAAAAAAAGCCTGGGGGCTGGTGAGTAAGGTGGCCAGGGACCCTTGGTTCCTCCAGCTCATAGTTCTTTTCAATCTTAGCTGTGTTCTCAATCTCATGTTCCAAGGTGGCTCCATTTGCTGTAACCAAATTGGTGAGGTGCAGATAGAAATTATACCAGATGGAGTTGTCCCATAAAGTAAATTTATTTGCAGCAAATAAAGAGATCATGGAGAGTAACACCCAAAGCCATGACTCCTTGAGGAAAGGTGAATGGGTTCCTTCTATTTAGGGTTAGGATGAATATTTAGATAGAGCAGCCTTGTTTTCACCAGTTAGACCCCAAGACCTGACCTTTACTGCCCAACTGCTTATACTCACTGGCCTTTATCTTACATTTTTCCATAAACTCTTATTTCTGGCTTATCTCTTAACTCAGGCAAATGAAACCCAAAACTATACCTCAGGTGATAGCTACTGCCCTGACAAGACCAGCTGCTGAACCAGACCACTCAGACATTTTGAGCTAAATCCCTGACTTGTGTTTGTACAGATGGACCATGGAGTGACCTCCAGAATGACCTACAACCACCTTTATCTCATTTGTAATATGAAAATCTCTGCCCAAGGAGGAGCCACAGACTCATTTACTAACATAAAGTATATGTATAGGCCTGTTTCCTTAAAGTGCATGGACAATTTTATGCCTGCTCTACATATGATAACAAGGCCTCCCTTGCATGCACCCATCATGCATGCACCTTAAGGAAACACACCTGTACTTACACTATATGTCATATAAATGAGGCTAGTGCTCTACCTTGGGTGGAGACTTTAGTATTATAATGACATCAAGGTAATTGTTGATCAGTGTAGAGGTTACCCCATGGTTTATCTGTGCAGGTGTGAGTCAGGGGTTACACTCAAACTGGTTGGGTGGTCTGGACTGCTAGAGTTTTTGTCATGCCAGTCACTATCCTTTGAGGGGTGGTTTCTGTTTCCATTTGCCTCAATTAAGAGGTAGCTGGAAAGAAGAGCTTAGGGAAAGGTCAGTGAATAGAACCAGGTAGGCAGTGAAGGTCAGGTCTTGGGGTCTAGCTGGTGACACTATCATAATCCTTTTCTAAGCTGCAGGATGGGAAAGAAACAGAGAAGGGAATCCAGTTTCTCTTTAAGGAGACTTCCTGGAAGGGAACTTAAGATTTCCACTTACATAAACCTAAAGATAAGGCCATGCCAGCTCTGAGTAAGGCTAGGAAATGGAGCTCTTTCCACGTTTGTTTCTACCTCAGAATGGGAAAATGAGCATTGATGACAACCAGCAGCATGTGCCTCTGTGCAAACACAACAGGCTGTAATACAGTGCTTCCTAAGAAAAAGAAAAGGTTTACTTCTCATAAAGACCTATGTTCTTGACCCCAGTGTTAGAATGCTACAAGTCATAAGAATTCAATATTATTGTTACAGGATTTTTTTTTCCTTTGGTGGTGCCCAAGATTCTTAGTCTTGCCCCTTTGAAGAATGAAGAGGTAGACCAAACAGAGTGGTGGGCAGCAAAGGAAGGTTTATTAAGAAATAAGAAAGTTTATTGAATGATAAAGGAGAAAGCTCCCAAAGAAGGAAGGGACCCAGGAGGTTTGCCACTGGAGTTTCTAAGTCTGGGGGGTTTTATTGGCTTGTTAGCAGGCTACTTTAATCTGATTAACCCTGCCTAGAGCTGCCATCAAGTCAGGGTTTAGTCACCTATCACACAGGTAAGGGTGGCAGGCTCCTTCCAGGGTGGTGTAAAATCGTTTTAAGGGTAGTTTCCTCTTAGAGTGGGAGGGCCCTTCTCCCTGCCTGCCTTCTGACTATCCTTCCTCATTATCTGGTAACCTCAGGTGAGCACTTTTTTCAGTAAGAGGACCCAGAAAATAAAGTGTTATGTCCAGATTTTGAGATCCCCAAAGACCACCAGGGAGCCGAGTCCGATGCAAAAGCAAAGAGCCTTTATTCGAGCTAGCTTGAGCTCAATCACCCACACTCACTGACGCAGTGGCGTGATGTAGAGAAAGAGAGCAAGTTTCGAAAAGCGCCACAGTTTTATAGGGGCCAGTGGCCAATGAGATTGTAACACACACAGAAAGTTGCATAGTCATGTTAGGCGACACACAGGTGGCCAATTGAATTGCAATTTACCCTATGGTAGCTGTTTGAGCTAGCCTATCACTCTGGTCAGAATTGGCGCACAAATTTGGTGGGCAAAAGGTGGGGTTTACATTCTTTGGTGGTTAGGAGTTCCACATTCCTATTGGCTAACTCTAACTCAAGGGCAGGCTGGGCAATATTCTGACATGGGGGTTATACACAAGATGGCGGGTGTAGCACAAAATGGAGTTAGCCTTGCTCTGCTCTTTCATAAGGAAGGCCTTTATTTATTTTTAAAAGTCTTTTATTTAGTTATTTATTTGACAGAGAGAGAGATCACAAGTAGGCAGAGAGGCAGGCAGAGAGAGAGAAGAAAGTAGGCTCCCTGCTGAGCAGAGAGCCCAATGCAGGGCTCAATCCCAGGACCCTGAGATCATGACCTGAGCCGAAGGCAGAGGCTTAACCCATTGAGCCACTCAGGCACCTCAAGGAAGGCCTTTAAACCACCACATCATTTATCATATTCATTTATTGGGTAACTATTTATTGAGTATAGGGAAAGTCTAGGGGAACCCAGAAGGAGTAATTATATTAGGCCTTACAGGTAAGATACATTGTTTCTTCTACCTGCAATGTATGGAGAAGTACTACAAGAAAAGATGGCTATGGGGTTCAGCACATGCTACCTCAAAATATGGTTACCATAGCATATTAAATATCTTGAACTGAAGGAATTTAGGAAAATGGCAGAATCAAGAAGTTCACTTTGATCTCCCCACCTTGACCTTCTTTTCTGAAACAGGTCATAAATTTCCCATGTAAAAGTTACCCTCCTTATCCCAGAGGAAGGGAAGACATTCTTATCACAAGAGACAGGGATAGGGAAGGGAGGCGGGGAGCAGGAAATCTGTACAAACAAACCTTGTTAAACTGGCTATTACCTTCCTACTTACTTTTTCACCATTTATTCCCCCTACCACAAGCCCTTTGTCTCATCAACTCTTCACAAATTTATGTTTCCTTGTCTATAAGGTATAAAAGCTTCCTGCTCTGGTCACTTCTTCAGGTATTCATTTTCTTATGAAGGCTCCTATGAAGGCTCCCATGTACATGCAAAAAATCTATAAAATTTGTAGGTGTTTCTCCTATTAATCTTTGTTGGTATAATTTTCAAATCTAACCAGGGACCTTAAGAGGGTCAAGGAAAACTTTTTCTCCCCTACAAAGGCAACAGCTATGAAAGTGCAGAAAAAGGCTATGACATGGCATATCTGAAGCCTCTGCAGACATACAGTAGAGTACACCTGTGTAGATGCTGCTCTTTCACCTTCCACAACACAGAAATCCCTGGATTTGTGACCTCTATCATCACCTCAGGCTCCTTGTGTCCTTACACTGAACTTCCCCCACTTCTGATGAGAGTGCTGGTTCTGATCCAACTTGGCCAGGCTGTTCCAGGTATGTAACTCAGCTCATGGGAACTCTGAAAGAATGTTCTTCCCAAATCATTACTTCCTCTCCTCTTGTTCTCTGAAACTCTTTCCAGGCAGGGTTAGTCCTAACCAATCCACCAAAACTGGTTTTATCAGGGCCAACATTGACCTCCATGATGCTAAACCCGACAGTCTTTATCCTACTTAATCTTTAGGCTGCACTTGGCTCCAACTGACTCCAAGCTCCCTAGTCTCCAATCCACATGGGTGTGGTTCTTTCCCTCTTCCCTTTATATCTCTGCCAATTGTCCCTTGACCTGAACTCTTCTGCCCACCTTCTCCACCTCAGCACTCAGCGCCCTTTCTTCCATTGATTGCCCTTTATGACTGTTACCACTGGGGCATATTATTTGTTTCCTGTGTAGCAGAAGAAAGACTTTCTCTCTACTCTCTTAGGTTTAAAAGCTGTAAAATAAACTGACAATAGGCAGATTAATGGGAGAAAAGGTATATTAATTTATTAATTTTTAATATTATATGCATAGGGCATCACAGGAAAAAGAAGTGAACATCCAAAAAGGTGTTGAGATTCGAGAGCTTAGATACTGCCTTAATATGAGAAGGTTAAAGAGGATATATAGGCCACTTAGGGGGGAGTAATTGATTTAGGGGAAAGGTAAATGGGCCCTTAGAAGGATAAACAAGAAGAGAGATCGTTTGTGACAAAACTTGGGTAGGATGTCCACTTTTATCTCTTCACTTGAGATAAGTTAATCTTCCCAAGTTGATGAAAATCCTGAGCATTGTGTGGGTATGGGGAGAGGGGAACCTATAACAGTTGGATTCCTATTGGGTTCCTTTCAGAAGACCTGTCTTGAGGCACATAAAGATCGTTCAGAAGAGGCTTCTCCCTACATTTGTTGTTTTTCAAGTGCCTTTGGCTCAAAATAATCAATATATCCAAGCAGCATATTTTGGGGTGGCATGTCCTGAACTTCTTCAACTGTCTCCCCCACCAGACTTTGTCTTTCCTGTTCACTGCTCTACTCCTGAACTTGCCAGCACCCAGCAAGTGTCCAAGACCTATTTACTAGCTAGATGGACTCAGCAGGCTGCCACCAAGGGGACTATGGTTATGTCAGTCTCTTCCAGACTCTTGGATTCCTCTCTTCAGTACAACCATGGCATAACAGTTATCACTGCCAACGTGTTTTAGAGGTTGCTTTTTAGACACCTCACTAGACATAATCCTCTAAATGAGCATTATGCTTCCTGAGGAGTCAATTTGGTAAGACACATGAGCACTAACCTCACTGAGGCAGCCATCATCATAATGTTTGAAATTCCTTCCCACTGATTATTTTAGAACACTGAACATATTTTATAGTGGCAACAATCTAAATTTCTAAGAGCAGAGACAGGAAAATGAGGTTTGAAATTATGTCATTCAGTCTGAATAATTTCTTTCTTTTTTTCTTTTCTTGGCTGAAATAATCACTGAACACAAAGTAATGAGACCAATCATTTTATGTGTGTTGCACACAATGGATTAACAATTAATTACACAAAAAAATGTTGTAAATAGAGGCAGCAACCTTAGAATAAGCCCATGACCTTACCAGGAGACCACCTTGAAGGATTATCAATATTGTTTACATCTAAAAATAGGTCATGAAATTATAAAAAAATCAATTGTTTCATCACTGACCCTAATGTTCATTTTACCATGACCTCCACAAATACATATTATTTTCTCAATTTTCCCTAACATTGCTACAGAACTTTACATGATGTGAGTTATTAGAAAAAAATGTTCTCACAATGGGCTTAACCTAAAACTTATGGGTGACCTTACCATGAAAGAACTAGCTAATATGTTTGTTAGTATGAGCAAAGAGATATCAAAAGATTAAAAAAAAAATCAACAATTTCAAAATAAGATTCATTATCTTATATACTTGATCTTTATCTCTATATTCTATTCTTATCTACCCCCAGTGCTGCACATTTTTTTAAACGTTACATTAGAGAAAAAAAATATCTGATTTTTCTGTAGATAATAAAACTGTTTAGCTCCATTTTAAATATCATCCATAAAATATCTTTAAAAAGGAATCTTACTAATAATTAAAAGGTCTCAAGTTAATCTGGAAGTCAAAATTAGGTTATTTTCTCAGTCTTGTTTTAGAAAATTAATAAAACAGTATCAGAGGAGAATCTGTCATCACTTGTTCTTTCTCAAGTGTAATGAGAATTGTCCACTAAAGCAAATCATCTTTACCAAATAGGAAATCCTGGCTAATTTCCCTTTAGGTAAATCTATCAACCAGGTGATTCTTTCAGTAATCTCTCTTTGGGTTTCAGATCCTTGTGCTATTTTTCCCTAGAAATGAACTGGAAAAGAGTTGTTGTGACATCTTGAATTACTAAAGCATTCTTACCTGGACAAACTGACAGTGGTCCATGAAGTATTATCACAATTTACATTTTGCTACAATGAAAGCAAATGTAGAAAGCTCTCAGCAGGATTTGATGTCTTTCATTTCTGTTACCATAGGAGGCTTATTTGCTTTTTAAACAATTAATTCTAAATTGCACTTAAGTTTCTAATACATAATAACTGTATATGTAGATACCTTAAATGGTAATTATAACATTAAAATGTACAAATAAAAGGATATTTGATAAATGACCTGGTAGGTAGTTTAGCAATCAAGGAATCTGATGCTCTTATTTTACAGACAAGACACAAAGCCCTGAAGAAGTCAGATGTCCAGCTGTACCACATAATTTATGTCAAGACTAAAATCATACTCAGTTCTCTTGATGCATACAATAACTTGGCTGGTCACTGAAGCAGTAATGCCAGCTTATATGTTCTTTCACAAGGAAAGACTTTTTAGGTAAAAAAAAAAATTTACTGTAAAAGTTGATAAATTTCAGGGCAACTGGGTGGCTCAGTGGGTTAAACATCTGCCTTCAGTTCAGGTCATGATCCCAGGGTCCTGGGATAGAGCCCTGCATCATGCTCTCTGCTCAGCAAGGAGTCTGCTTGTCCCTCTACTTCTGCCCCTCCTCTACTCATGATCACTCTCTCTTGCTTTCTCTCAAATAAATAAATAAAATCTGAAAAAAGACAAAAACAAACAATGGAACTGGAAGGCATTCTTTTTTTTTTTAAAGATTTTATTTATTTGACAGAGAGAGATAACAAGCAGGCAGAGAGGCAGGCAGAGGGAGGGGGGGAAGCAGTTCCCCTGCCAGGCAGAGAGTCCGATGTGGGGCTCGATCCCAGGACCCTGAGATCATGACCTGAGGTGGAGGCAGAGGCTTTTACCCACTGAGCCAGCCAGGTGCCCCTGGAAAGCATTCTTATAGGAGGTAAATTATGCTTTGGTGGTGTGGAGTTCAGTTTTGAGTAATTAATTCAAACTGTAGGTTAGTTTAGATTGAGTACATTTTGGAATTAAGACTTAAAAGTGTGTAGTATGTTAAGATTAAGTGATATAAGATATGGGACAACATATTAAAATTAAGCTAAATCTTGGTCTCAGGAGCTTTTAGGACCTGTTGCGAGAACCACTGTTCCTCCATAACAGGCTTCATTTTAGGCCAAAAAGAGACAGGCCTAAGGGTACGGGCATGAAACTATTCCTGGAATTTAGATTCTTCCACTATCCTGTGTGACGCCTAGCCCCTGAGTAGCTCAAATGCACCAATGAAATGCATAGATTTAGGTAATTGCCATATAAAGAATAAGAACTGCCTACCTGTGTAGTGACATATGTACTTATTTATTTGTTTACTTGAGTGTATAAGAATGCTGGAAAGGGGAGAGGTGGGGCTTCTCACCTAAGCACTGTGCTGCATTGCATGTGCCGGTGAGAGCCCTAGCTAGCTGGAAATAAATCCTCTTGCTGTTGCATCCAGCCTGCCTTTTGTGAGTTGTTTTGGGGAGGGTCTTGATCTGGACACAACAGGTGGCACAATGTTGTGACAAATTGAAACGAGACAGGATCAAGAAGGAAACAAACTATAAGAGACTCCTGAACTCACGAAATAAACTAAGGGTGGCTGGAAGGCGGGGGCGTAGGGATAGGGTGGCTGGGTTATGGACATTGGGGAGGGTATGTGCTATGTTAAGTGCTGTGAAATGTGTAAGCCTGACGATTCACAGACATGTACCCTGGGGCAAATAATACATTATATGTTAATAAAAAAGAAATTATTTAAAATAAAAAAATAAAAAATAAAATAAAATAAAAAGGTTGTGACAAGTGACTAGCTTTGTTTGCCAAAATAAGGAGACAGAAGTAAAATAGTGTTTGGAAGATAATCTCTAATTGCTCTTTGCTCTCCAACTGAAAATTTTTCTATAAATGAAAAATATTTCCATTTTAATACTGAGCATTATCTAAAATCTACATAAGAGACATGTCAAACAGCAAGTATTTAACAAACTAACATATGACAATAATTGATATTCTAAGTATTGCACTGGGACGTGGAGCATGACACTTCTGAATCTGAACCAGCTGAATCTTCAAGGGTTTAGGTATAAATGCATTTCTTTAATCATTTTATTATTAATTTTTTTTTTGCTAACCTATGTTTCCTTTTTGTTCTTATTGATCAGTTAATTCCTTGCTAACTGGAACATCAAATTAAGCATATCTCAATTCTTAAATTATGAATAATAAATAATTTACTGTACATTACTATAAAAGAATACTATGAAGGAAATTTTCAAGTTTGTCTAAGAGATATTCTTAGACCTCTTCTTACTTATGATGTGGGAAACAAAGGCAGAAGAAAAGTTTTAAGTCTCCTTGCTACCTACAGCCCATTGACAAGTCCTTGAAACAGGCTGAGTAACATTCCTCTAGGAACTCAGTTGCCTTGGATGTTAATACTGTGCTAAGGGCAAAAGGCAATCTTAGCCCCAGCCGCAGGATCTTGTGAGTCTACCTTAACATATAAAAATTCCTTTGGGGGGACATCTGAGTGGCTCAGTTGGTTAGGGTACTTCCTTTGGCTCAAGTCATGATCTTTGAGTCCCAGATCAAGTCCCACATCTGGCTCCCAGCTCAGTGGGGAGTCTGCTTCTCTCTCTGACCTTCCCCATCTCGTATTCTCTCTCTCTCATCCTCTCCCTCTCAAATAAATAAATAAAATCTTTAAACAAAAATAATAAAAAAATAAAAATAAAAATTCCTTTGGGAACTTCCTTTATCTTTAAACCCCCCAAGAGATATGTTGGCAAGCATATGACCCACTGATATACATCTGAAGGGTCTCATGACTGAATTCTTACTAAACAGTAAGACCTTTCTTAACTGTAGCTAGCCCTCTCAGGATCCTGGAAACCTTGTTTCCAAAATACCTGGAAGGCTTACACTATCCCACTCCCCTCCAAACTTGAAACTATATTATGGGCCAGTCCTCATGACCCTAGGGCAGCTCTTTCTGCCCTTGGTTTCTGTCCTGGTGCTTCAATAAAACCACCTTTTTGCACCAAAGACATCTCAAATTTTTTTCTTGGCCATCAGCTTCGAGCACTAATGTCTTTTCCTAAATCACTTACACTCGAGGAAGGAAAATATATGGAGTAATCAATGACTATAAAAGCCAGAGGTATAAATAACAGCTGATAAGGATTCTTCCACAAGTCTTCAATATGATGTCTCACTGAAATTAGCTGTCATTTTTGAGGAGCTGCAGATTATTACCGGCAAAAGGGAACAATTTAAAAATATTTGTTGGAGCTGTTGAGATATGAAAAATAAAACCCGAATATGGTCATTTTCTTCATGTGTCTGAGGTGAACCAGAGGTTAGCATTAACCTACCACCTGAGGACCTAAGCAAGCAACAGAGCAGAGGCTGACCTGGAGAATTGTGTGATGAGGCTGAAGGGCAGCAGAATGAGACAATGTAAAACATGCCTCTGGCATAAGGGTTATTTAGTGGTGATTGCTTTGAGAAATAGCAGAGGTGGGACAAGCTCTGAAAACAAAGAAGTTGCTCTTTTGTTAGAGAAATTTACATTTATAAAGAAAATCTCCCTTTGTAAGGGCAGTCTCCCTCTCTGTACTGGTAAGAAGGGGAAGACAGAGTCTAGCAGGTTTGAATTTAAATCTGCATAGCAAACCTTACCCTTGTTAACCTTGCTCTTCCTGGTCACCTTCCCATAACTGGCCTCCTCAGTTCTTTTTTTCAGTAAGCTGAAAACTTGTGGCTTTAACCACCTCAGGGACTGCTCTGAGAGAGGGACACTTCATTACTGATGCACTGGGAGTTCTGGATCCCTACTTCACTCTGCTGACACTGCCTGGCTGGGAAGGTCCCCTCAGTTTTCTCCATGTGTGCTCCAAGGGCAAGATGGCAAGAGGAATGAGGGTCCTTACTAGTGCTGGAAATCACAACTTTCCTCTGGGCTTCCTTGGATCCATGTGGGGAGGGAGGGAGAGATGGGGCTCCTTGGAAACACCAGGTGAGGATGGAAGTCCAGGCACCCTACTCAGCACATTCTTTTTTTTTTTCTTTCTTTCGTTTTCTTTCTTTCTTTCTTTCACTTTCTTTCTTTCTTTCTTTCTTTCTTTCTTTCTTTCTTTCTTTCTTTCTTTCTTTCTTTCTTTCTTTCTTTCTTTCTTCTTTTTCTTTCTTTCCTCTTTCCTCTTTCTCTCTCTCTTTCTTTCTCTCTCTCTCTCTTTCTCTCTTTTTTTTTTGAATAATTTGAAAAATTTATTTGTCAGAGAGCACAAGCATGGAAAGGAGTAGACAGAGGGAGAGGGAGAAGCAGGCTCCCTGCTAAGCAATGAGTCCAATGGGATGTGGGACTCATCCCAGGACCTGGGGTCCTGACCTGACCCAAAAGCAAATACTTAACCAACTGAGCCACCCAGGCATCACTAATCAGCATTTTCTAACAATTCTGGCAGGAGAGGATGGTCATCATGTTTGAGTGAGGTGATAATACAAGCTTTCCCTTGAGCCTTTAATTTGGAGGAGGGAGGTACGGCTGTAATATTTTTCCATGGCTACTTATTTTCTGAAAGGCTGCTCCTTTCCTGGTCCTTTAGCAAAGGAAAGCAGAGGTTTCTTGAAGCTTTACTTATTAACTTGCCCATTGATTTTCCAGTTTGCCTGCTTCTCTAGCACACTCCTGGTATATATGAGGAAAAAGAAAATATAGGACATTAATTGTAGTGTGGGTCCTTGAGTCTCAAAAGCTTAGATAGTCTTTCTTTTCTCCACCTTTCAGAATCACCTTATGTTTATACTGTATATAATGTACAGGCATGTAAGCTGCACTCCATGGAATGTTTCAATTTTCCATCTAGTACTATTTCTCCTCAATTTGAAGAATTTCCTTTATCACCTCTTTTTTAGAGCAGATCTCCTGACTACGAATGTTCTTAATTTCCCTTCATCTGAGAAAGTCCCCTTCCTGAAGGATATTTTTAGTGAATATAGGATTCTGAGTTAATTCTTTTCTTTTCAGCACTTTAAGAATATTGTTCCACTTTCTTTTGGCCTCTCTAATTTCTGATGAGAATTCTACAGTTATTTGTTGTTTCTCTGTAGATAACACATTATTTTTTCTGTGTCTGCTTATACAATTTTTCTTTCTTTTTTTTTTTTTTATACAACTTTTCTTTTGTC